>JANAVB010010799.1:4720077-5255077 GCA_029216955.1 Iris pallida
TGGACCATACCCCAAATCCGTCAACCAGTATATTTTCTCCTATTTTTAGCATTAATATTAGGAATATCTATTAGTTGTTTGTTACTTTACCTGTAGACAATATTGGGTTGATATTTTCTGTAATAAAAATTTTTCTTCACCTTTAGCTCATGCCACGGTTGCCGAGCTAAATACTGTAAGGATTTTTTATTTATTATCTAATTAGTTTATTTTCTTTCCTGATTTACATTTATCGTGCTGCATAATTCTAGTACTATCGATCCAAAATTTTGTTTTCTTAAGCAATAATGGAAAGCAGATCATTACTTATCCTTTTGAATAGACCAAAGGACTTCTTTTTTCTATGTTAGGATTATTGCTTCTCTAGAAAATTTATGTTGTTGCTACAATTTGGTAGGATAAACTTGCTTCCCTAAGAGACAGTTAGAGGTACTAGTTCAATTCTTATAAGTTGGGTAGTATACCTTGTAGTCTAGCATCATACTTTTCTCAGGACCATTAAGAAATTATAGTTGGATAACACTGACTATATGTTGGTATAAGTATTTAGATTACCTAGACATAACTTTGTGGGTTCCTATCCCTAGCTCAACTAAGGTTAGAGATTCATAGGGCAACTAGAAAGGTCAAATCATTATTTGTGTTTTGGACTTGAACTATCTTGTACTTTCTTTTCTTCTGTACGTTTATTTTTATCGTCTTGACTAATATTGCTGTTATAGCCTAGTTTTTACAAGCTTCTTCTTTTCTCAAGCTTGTTCTTGACACATATATTATTGGGTGCACCCACTAAAATGTTGTCTAATCAGAATCGGTGCATGATGGTCTGGCCAACCTAGTGCATGTTGATTCGCTTTCCCTATGATTATTTTATGCAGATGAAGATATAGTAAACTTGTCCTAGGATCTCATTTGCGACCGTTTGACAATTTTTTTTCTTGAAACATTTATTCGCATTGGACCTTCAAATTTGTAATCGACCCCATCCCCCTTGAACTCTTCTTTATTCTACGTCTTAATATAGAATTTCTCTTTATAACCCTTTATTAGCTATAATTTATAGTAGAACCATCTTTCTACTAAGTCAGTTAAGTATACCTTGTATGATATCTTATTTTAGTAATACCCTTAGCACCCTAGTAGCCATCTTAGACTGATTTTAGTCGGACATTTAGCAAATAAAAGTTTTCCTATTATCCTTTCCTTGGTTCATATCATTTGATCCCTTACCATGACTTGGGTAATTGAAGCACAATATTAGGATTTTTCTTCCAATAATTGTACCATTATGATCTAGACAAACCGCACCATACACATGACATTTATGCCTCCCATAAACACACCTTTATGTGCTCTATTTTAATAACTCTACTTGTTTGACAAATCTTTCCCTTAGAATAGACTATTTGTGTCCTCTCCTTATCCTATTAGATTTGACCATGCAATATCGATCTATTCCCTGATCACTTGGAAATCCTATGACCTATGCCGGACCTAGAACATATTCTTGTAGGATATGATGCCAGTTTTGACCCCTCTATAAACCCCCAAGTATCGTTGTAAATTGTCGTGTTGAGTAAGTAACAACTTACATATTTACTTTTCATTGATTTTCTTATTATTTCTTCGGTATTAGAATTATTTTAAATTTCGAGGACGAAATTCTTATAAGTTGGGTAGATTGTAAACACCCTGAATTTTCAGGGAATTTTTAAAATTATTATTTTTATTTGAAGAATAGCTTGTTAATTTTTTTTAATTAATTAATTAATTAATTATTTCTAATCAGGGTTTAATTTATATTGTATATATATATAGATGCAAGATTACTAAATATTGTTATTTGTTAAATAAATGCTGTTACATTAATTATTAAATTATTTATAAACTCTAACCAAGTTTCAAATAGATTTATTATTAGATTATATTTATATCAATAATTAAATATATATAGTGTTATTATTCAATTGGTTTTATTTTTAGATTATATATATATCTATACTTATATAGATGTGGTGTTAAAATTCCTAGCAACCAAACCCATTCCTTAAGTTTAACCCTAACTTAGGCCCAACCCAGTATGGTCCTATTCATTTGGATCTCCTTCATGCATATATATATATATATATATATATATATATATATATATATATATATATATATATATATATATATATATATATGCATCTACTCTCAACCCTAACCCTAAACTTGCCTCCACACAAACCACCAGCCCCCTTCATCACCGCCACCCTATCCCTCTCTCTCTCTCGTCTATCTCCTTCCCCCCTCACCCGGAGCCCCGCCGTCGACGACGAGATGCGGCGTTTCCCGCGCCCGCGTGTAGCAGTCGGCGCCCCCCCCGCGCGCGCTGCAACCGACCGGCCCCGATCCGGCGGCCCCCCTCGTCGGCGCAACCCCCCTCGTCGGCGAGCCACCCCCCTGCGGCGTGGCAAGGTAACCCCGACCCCCCCGTGGCGCTGTCACGTGGATTAAATCCTCTTTGCATGCTTTAAACCAAGTTTTAATAATTAAATTCTGAATATTCAGATTATTGTAAGGATTGTTGTGATGAATAGATTGATGATTAATTAGATCTAAATATAGGAAATCATTGGTAAATATGTAGGGGTTCTACCCTAATTTTCGTGTGATTTAATATTAATTAATGATATTTATTTATATTTAATTATGAAGTTTCAATGTTAGTAATTAATTAAATGTGTTTTCTGTTTTAATTTTTATGTAACATTTTGATTACGAATTAGAGAAAACTTTGTACATAAAAAAGTTTATATAATTAATATAGTATTTTAAAATAATTTTTCCAGAATTTTTATAATTTAATTTATAATTATTTTATGTGAAAAACAGCGAATTTATACTGTTTAATTAATTCTGTTTTGATGCTTATTTTTTAATTAATAAATAATATAACTTATATGGAAAATATAGATTTAATTATAAAGTAAGTTATGGAAATTTTTCCAGAATTTGATTGGTGTTTAAAATATTATATTTAGATTTATCTTGGAAGTTTTGTATTAATCAAATTGAATATTAAATATTGTTTTCAATTTATCTTATTTATTTGGTTAGTAATTAAATAATACTTATTGAATATAAAATTTTTGTAATAGCATGTTATTCTGTAGAAAAATAATTCCAATATTTATTTATTATTATTTATAATTATTTGGATTTAGTTGAGTAATTTCTAGATTTATTACATAAGTTGAATATATTAAATAATTAATTGTTATTAATTATATAAATATTTTAAATTTTGTGAAGTGATATGATTCTGTTAGAAATGTGTAAATATGGTATTTAGGAATTTATTTTATGTATTTTAGATATATTTACGAATTTTTAAGACTTAAAAGTAATTTTGAGAATCATGTTTAGGTTTATGTAATCAATTGTGTAATAATTATTTATTGATTTAAATAATTATTAATTTTGTGTTACTACTATGAATTTAGTTTTAATGATTAAATTTAAGGTTGGTGGTGATTTATTTGGATTTATTTAGAATTATTAAGTACTTATTGTTATTATTCAACTAGTAATTTAATAAATAGTTTAATGATAATAATTCATTTTCTGTAAAATATATATATAATATATATTTATTATTCTGATATTATTTAGTTTATTATTAAAATAGACTAAAAATAATTTTTAAAGATTTTTACTATTTATGTTAGTAATATTAGGAATTGTGAATTCATGTGTGTATTAAATTGATTGGTTAATTAATTATAATTAATTAATTAATTAATTATTAAATATTTGGTTGTATATAAATTTCAGAATATAAATGGTATGATAATAAGTATGGTTACCTACTTATTATTGTATAATTATTATTCATAAAAATTTGATACTAGTTAGCTAGTAGTACTAGATTAATTTAAATTATAGATTACTTAGCAATTAAATGAATTGTTTAAATTGTTTAATTAGTAATTAATTAGAGATAAATTTTGTTTAGGATTATTTGCTTCTCGGGACTCGGACTCTACTTTGGACCCAGATACTCAGTTGCTGGACACAGGCAAGTACACCTTGCTTGATTGTATATTTTTGCAGTTAGTTTATGTTACCTAGTTACTTCTCAGTTGTGTGCACGCGTCTAGTAGTAGTGGACTTATCCCGTGTATTGTGAAGGTATGTGGTACCTTCTAGCCGGACACCGTATCATACACGATCACTATATGAGTGAGTTGAGAGCATGGATTTGCGTGTCGACTGATCATTGGCACGTGAGTTCGCGTCTGGTCTAGTGGTTGGTACAGGTCTACTTATATATACTATGACGTCTTGCATATTATTTGTACCGCGTATACGGTACAGATATACATTGGGTGGGGAGAGTCTACTAGTGGTGTATGAGAATTCTGTTTCCAATGGACGCTGGATGCTCGTAGCCCCTCGTTTCTCAAACCGTAGAACGCTTGGTGGCCGTTTCTTCTTCTTCTCCCTCCCTCATGTACCATTAGAGATGTCTCGAGTGCATTACACATAGATGGTTAGTTTACCTGTCGTATGTCGCATGATATATCCTGTCCTTGTTTGGTTGAAGAGATGTTATGTTACATTTTGTTCTAGTTATTTATATACTGCCCTGTACTATCATGCATGTCAATTTCTTGTGTACTTGTTACGTCCCTCTGAGGACCTGGCACCTTTTCCAGATTGGGACGAGCACAGGTACCGACGGACTACGGAGATTGGAGACTTTTGCTGACGAAGACTTCAATGTTGAGCCTCGTGAGTTTCTTGAGTTCTTAGGTGATTTCTGCTAGTGGCTATCTATTTCTTTTCTGGTTTAGTTGTACTCTTTTAGTAGTTCTTTCATACATTTATTGGTGGATTATTTTCCACTAGTCATGACTTGTAGTTTGATTCAGAGTTATTTTCATTCCTTCCAGCTTTATTCTGTGATTTTTCCTGTGGATGAGATTAGTATTTACCTGCCTGTATTGTTATTTAGTTGTTACTTCAGCGTACTACGATCGAGTATAGTCCATTAAATTGGGGTTTTTCTATACTTGATCGTACAGCTGGTATGCCACGTGTTCCTGGTCCCACATATTTTGGAACCGGGACGTGACACCTAGTAAGACTTGATGGGTTAGGACATGACCTAGTTTGACCTAGTTTGACTAGTGCAGTTGACCAGAGTTGACCAAGGGTTGACTTTGGCCTAGTTTGACCTAGATTCATGTAGAATGCATTGTAGTGCTTTATATTACCCTTCTGGACATGTTGTGACTTGTGCTGTTCTAATTAGGAGCCAGACACCTCTCCTCGGACAGTATCTTTACCTTGGACATTCAGATATCAGGCGAGTACATTCTCTGATCATTTCATATCTTGTTTAGAATTATTTTCCTGCTTTAAATTACTTTACTTGATACTGTCACGTTGGTCACACGGATTGGTACTATATGGATCTTTTTATGAGATGTTATCCCCCTCGGGAGCATCGGATACTGCATGTTTTGTGCATTTCATGAATCATCACGTATCTCTATGCTTCCTCTGATTCACGAATCGCTTGTGACACATGTACTCTCATGTTCACAGAGCCATCATGAATCACCTTCACGTATCACTCATTTTATGAGCCATATGAAGTTTCACGAATCTTAACATAACTTGAACAGATCCTTGTGTATTGATTGGGGATGGGAGAGTAGAAATAGTCATGTGAATATTATCCAAGTAGCTGTAGTCATGAACCACTCTCTTAGATGTAGTCATGAATCTCCTATGCCATTCACATGTTTATATTTTACTCTGACTCCCTAGTCACTGTTAGTTCTCTATGTATAGTAGATATTTCTATTACAGTTCTCTTTCTCTGTTTACATACTGTATTTCCTTCAGATCCTGTATCTTACTTTACTGCATGATTATATTTTCTAACCTGCTATGATCTGTTGAGATGTACTGTGCTCGCTCCAGTCCTGACTGGACCCGTTGATAAATTTTACAGATAGCCTGGAGGTTGCCTGCTAGCCTAGAGGAGACAGTAGAGGTTGCATAGATAGCTAGGATTTTTGCTTATAGTTTATTTTCAGTCATCTTGAGTTGTATTTATGGATTACTGTATTTGAGTTTTGAGATGTATTCTGAGTTTGTATCTTAGACACTTAGACTTCTATCTGTTGTATCTCTTTTCGATTTCATGTTTTATCTATCTTCCTTTATGCTCTACCTTAGATGTGATTGAGTTTACATTCTGCTATGCACCCCCATTCGGGGAGTATAAACTGTTTAGTCTTATACTGTTAGATGCATTGAGACCTAGGACAGCGTTCTACCGCCGACACTGTGGCGTAGGCTGGGCGTTGTTACATTTTCGTGCCCTAACTCTAGGGTGCGGGTCGTGACAACTGCTGCCCTGGTCCTTCTGACCTCGAATTCATGGGATATGTGGTAACCCGATGGTCTGGATTTCCACATATCAGACATAGTCCATTCAATGTCCGACACACATCTCTAGTGTGCCCCATCTTCCCACAATAAGTGCAGCCCGCCGGGGGTTGCTGGTTCTTCCTCTGTTGCTGTTGCTGCTGCCTGGGTGGTGGTGCTGGTATTCGTATCGCCACATCGTGGATACGAATGCCAGGGGATGGTGCTGTTGTTCGGGGCGCTGCTCCCCCTCCTCCTTCTATCTGACTGTGGGATCTCTTCTGACCCCCAGTCCTTACTGCAAGCCTCTGAATGGTGATCTCATGCCTCCGGGTTGCCGTCAATATCTCATCAAAAGTCTGGTAATTATGCCCCTCTATCAATTGCAAGAGCTCAAGATGAAACGCTTGCTGGAACCTCATCGCCCTCTGGCGCTCCGTTGCTACCATCTCTAGGGCGAACCTACTCAATCTGCAGAACTCCGCTGCATAAGCATCTACAGTCTTGCCGGCCTGTTTGAGGTTGATAAACTTCTGTTGTAGCTCAAACTGTGCCACAACTCCATAGTACTTCGTCTTGAATCTTGCTGTGAAATCGTCCCAAGCTACGGGACGTCTGATGCCCACTTCCTCTGATTTCCACCAATCACGTGCGAGATCCTGAAGTAACAACTTCACTAGATCCACACGTTCTGCTACTGGCACCTTAGCTGCTGTCAGGATAGCCTCAATGTCCTTAAGCCATGCATCTGCCGAAATAGCATCCTCCATGCCCTCGAAACGACGGGGGTTGTACTTGCAAAACCTGGCTGACGCTCCTGAATCAGTCCTCGCTCCTCTTTCCAAAGCCGTCTGCAATCCTTGGTTGAGTAGCACATTCTGCTCTTGTAGCTGAGTGTGCATGCGTTGCTGGGCCAACATCTGATGTTGCTGAGTAGCCATCATTCCTCTCATGATCTCCAGAAGGGCTGGTGTGTCCACTTGGGTAGGTAGAACTGTCGGTGGGGGTGGAATATCCGGATACTGTGACCCAGCTGCTGGTTCCACTATCACTTCTTCCTGGGTAGCCTCCTGAGGGGAGACTGGCCCTTGCTGCTGACCAACTTGGTCAGGTTGTCCATGTTGCTATCCATGTTGTTGCTGTCCAGTCCTGACAGATGCGGACGAGGTGCCCCTAAGAAAAGGGACAAGAGATTAATCAAACGACCGGACATGAAGGATCAATGAAGTCAAAGGATACTGGAATGTCAAGCTAGAGTTGAGAGTAACGAATCATGAGATCAAGGGAAAACATGTATGATTGAGACATCCTACAAATCAAAACACCCCACAAGTCTGAAATCAGACCTGCGTGGGCCACCACTAAAACCTTGTCACGCCCCAGAACCAGAATACTGGAGAGCGGGGGAATGACTCAGCCAGCTACGTATTACGGGTAGATGAATACCGTATAATACGATCAATGCTGTCTAAAAGATGAGGGGGTGCATACTACATAAAAGTCTTACTATGGTCACTTCACAACTATTGTCTCAATCATTCGAACAAGAAACAGTAACAGAGAACATGTAAGATTAAGCAGTAAGGCGTCCCAAACGCTATGTCAAAATGTTATTGATATCTGGCTTTACAAAACATAGCCAGATTGATGTAGCAAAAGTATACACAATTGTTATCAGCTGCAGCCTGACTTTAGTTACAATTATGTAAAAAGTAAGTACAAGACAATCCGACTAACATGTCGGTGCCAAACGGTAAGGTATAAAGTAGATAACAAAACGAGCGGGGAGGTAAGAAACCCACTCGAGTCCTCCTGCGATAATCCCTCTAGTGTTGACCATCTTGGAGGTAGAAGTAAGCTGGATCCTCGGGGACCGGCTCTAAATCTGGCCATACAAAACCAGAGAGGTTAGACCTCTAATAGCAAGTACCACAAGGGAGCACGACATGAGAACTAAAACCAGTAATGAGAAATATAATAATAGATCTCTGCTTTCCACTAGGATTCACATCACATCACGACACTTCGAACCAACCTCCCAACCAAACAAGGACAGAAGTTGGCCCGTCATGTCCTGACATTCTGATCATCCCAGTTAGGTAACAGAGTAGGTACAGTACACAAATAAATCATCTTGAACGGCCAATCAGCTACTACGGCTTGCTATTATGAGTCCCAAGTTATCCTGGAATTATGCAAAATAGGGATTCCTCAGTTCTTACTATGCGCAAACAAGGCTAGTCTATCCAATCAATCAATTGCGCCAATCATGTAGTTAGACGAGTCCCAGCGGGAAGCCCGCCGTTAATATAGCATGTACAATAATATAAGCAGATACTGTTCCCTGCCGTGTGACAGAGCTACAGTATCTGTGGGAACCAGCCGGCCCGTCGGGCACTTAATAGTCCCAAGGGGACTGCCATGTAAGAACTCGGGAATCCATTCTCTCCATGCCATCATTATTTTATTTAACTTAATAGTCTCTACGTTGAGTGAAGTTCCATGCCGTGGATCATGGTCATTCAAATGAGTACTTTCGTACGGGGTACGATATGCGCAACTCTACAACGATACCCGTGCGGCTAGGTTGTAGGTTTTACATAGCGTGATGCAACAATCAAATCTGACCACGGAGTAATCATGCCTTGACCATAAAGTACACATGCTGTTTTTGTAAAATAAATAAATAATTTGAAGCCTGCATGAGCCTGTATGCCAATATTCGGGATTGGCTAATCGAGTACAATAGTTCATTACATGAACGTGTCTCATTCATTTCATTCAATAAGACGACTAGCCAGTCTCTTAGTTCCAACTAGGAACGCATGATCAATTTAGTCAAGATAACCATTATCATCAATGGTGACAAGGCATGAAAGTCAAATAGTATTCAGTGGAGTCAAGTCTACGACTCTCACGGTTTAATTCCAGTCAATCGGGGCATCTATAACTCAATTCACGACACATGGTACATCTCACGTAACAATCTATATTTAACAAGAACATCAACATATCATGATTATATCAAGTTTATGCAAAAAGGCGTAAGGATATAAAATGGACGTTAAACATCTAATAAGATATCAATATACAGGGCTATAGAAGATCCAGGGTAAGCATGCTACTCTCATGTCAGCCTACGCTCATGTCAGCGTACGCTCAGGTCAAGCTACGCTCAAGCCAGCGTACGCTCAGGTCAAGCTACGCTCAAGCTAGCGTTCGCTCAGGTCAAGCTACGCTCAAGTCAAGCTAGCGTATGGACTCCATACGACCCCTAGTCACCCAAGTGAGCGTATACAAGACATATGCTCTAAAAAGGCAGCGTATGAACTCCATACGACTCCTCACTATCCAAGTGAGCGTATGTAAGTCATACGCTCCCAAAAGGTAGCGTATGAACTCCATACGACTCCTGACCATTCAAGTCAGCGTATGCAAGTCATACGCTCCCAAAAGGTAGCGTATGAACTCCATACTACTCCTGACCATTCAAGTCAGCGTATGCAAGTCATACGCTCCCAAAAGGTAGCGTATGAACTCCATATGACTCCTGACCATTCAAGTCAGCGTATGCAAGTCATACGCTCCCAAAAGGTAGCGTATGAACTCCATACGACATATGCTTCCAAAAGGTAGCGTATGCAAGACACACGCTACCTAAAAAGGCAGCGTATGGACTCAATACTGTGCTGCGCTAAAGAGCGCGCTCAGCTCAGTGACGCAAGCTAAAAAGCTAGCGTACACTGCTCACTGTCTTCTCCAAACAGCAAGAACTCCATAGTTGCATCCCAAAGCTTCAAAAGTCCATAACTTGGTCAAAACCAGTCCAAATCCATCTTTCCAAAGGTCAAAATTGGGTAGGATAAACTTCTCTACAACATGGAACCATCAGAACTTGAAAACAAAGAAGTTTGATAGATCAAAACTACCAAACTCCGAAAATAACTCATTTCTAGATCTACAAAAATTAAGACTTCGAAATGAAAAATGCCAAGTTCTAAACTCTCTTAGGATCTTGCGAGGAAGATAAATAAACTACAAAAACATGGGTTCTCATGTGGAGCAAGTTGTACTTGCCTACGGTTTGGTAGGTGGAGAGAGTAATGAAGAAGAAGAAGAGGAGTAATGGTGAGAATGAGTAATGAGGAGAGAGAATGGAGAGGGTGGCTTTAAATATGGAAGGGGTGGTAGGTGGGAGTTGGGCCGGGTCCAATGGATCAGGTTGTAGGGGATCCAACCAAAGCCAACCCGAACCCAAATAAACAAGACTAAGACAGGAAATAAAAATAGGAAATAAAGTGCAGAAATAAAATTGCAGAAGTATAATTGCAGGAAATAAATTAACATGAAAATTTAAAGAGCAGATTAATTAATTAACATAAAATTAAAGGAAATTTAAATACAGGATAATACATGATAAATATTAAATAAATACACATGAGTTGTACATGTATAAAAATACGCATTCTGGGAACGAACAGTGACACGTGGTGTGTCAGTCAGTGCCCCATGGCTCGTGTCAAGTTCCACGTGTCCTGGTTGCGTGTCGTGTCCACCAGAGCCCCCAAACAGAAGGGGATCCAATCCCGAGCGTGCGCGCGCGTGTCCACGCGTGTCCGCGTGCCTCCCTAGGCATGACACGACACGAAAACCAAACACAAACACTAGAAAACTACAGGCAAGATCAAAACCCTAATTCCTATTCAAAAAGTTTCCACAAAACCAAACGAAATGCCCTCAGTGGCATTTCGACAAACACCTAGGTACCACCTCTGGTACGTGTCCAAATGGACACGAAACTTATGAAACCTGACACGACACCAATACAGACACTTAGGGGACCCCAAGGGCTTCCTAATCATGAAAAGAAATCAAAGTTTCATGGAGAAATGAGAAAGTTACCTATGGATGAACTTTTAAGAAAAATCCCCTTTGTGAGCTCCTCTCTTGATATCCCAATCCAATCAAAATAACCTCAAACTGAAATAAAACTCAAATAGCTGCAAGAACAGTAATATTAGGATCCAATGCAATTTGTTTAGGAGAAAAAGGATCTAAAATAGATTTTCTATGGGTTTTTAAACATGGAGACTCACCTCCTTCTTCTCTTGAAATAAATTCCTAAAGAAGAGGCTAGCCCTAGATTTTAGGAGGGTATTTATAGGGTGGTGATCCCCATAAAGATAAGGTGGCCGGCCATCATTCTTAGGGATTAGGGTTTGGTAAATGCTTTGGGCTTTGGGCCAACTTACAAGCTATGTGTTAAATGATTAATCAAGGCTCTAAATCATAAACCATGACTTATGACTTTCTAATTCCTATTGCTAACTAGAGTCTAATTACCAAACCAATGATTAGGCTAGGTTAGACTAGAGTCATATAACCTAACCAAGTCCATACTAACTAGGGTTTGCTCCTAGGTTGGTCTACAAGGGTCAACACTAGTCAAAGTCAACCTATTCCAAACAATTCCAAAATTATTCCTAAAAATTCCCATAAATTCAAATAAATTCTAATAAATTTAAATTACCCCAAAAGTATCAAAAATACCCTCACACTAGAAATATGGTAGTGACATCGTGTCCCCTACAAACACGTCGGGGACACTGTGCAGGCACCCCACGACCTACCCCTATCCCTGGCGAACACGTGGACACAAGCACGTGGCCAATGGCGCACTATATCGTGTCCACGAGTTCATGTCCTGCCTGCACGATGCAGTCACTATATCTGTGCAATTTTGTATGTTTTGATGAATTAGACACGTCGTGTCCCACCTTGGGGACACGACACATACTGAAATGAATGTACACACCTATACTATTGTTTACCAACCATTATTTTAGAGTAATAACATATTTTGGCTTTCAAAATTCCATTTTTCCATTGTTCACTGATACGCAATAACAGTTTAGAAAACCTGAGTTTAATTCTCTGTTTAAACTATTTTCCCGGTTTAATTTTCATGTTAAATTCACCTATACATGTGTATTAAACTATTGCAATGATGATTAATGACTGGTGTTAGTTTTTAGTTTTGAAATTGGTTTTGATAGATTGAACTGTCACCCTGAAACAGTCTTGCTACTCACTGTTAGTTTGATTTCCTGAATTTAATTTCTTTTTCTAAACTAATTTTGATGTCAAATGGTCATGTTAGATTTAGCCACATGTGTATTAGTTCCTGTTGGTTGATTTTACAGATTTGGATTTGGTTTTGCATTTCAAAATGGGATTCGATATTGTTGGACCAATAAATGTGTAACTGATACTTAGTACAATCTCCATTTCTGATTTTTTTACATTCCCTATTCAAAACTGAGTTTGATTCTTCAATTCCATGTTATTCCTAATATACAGTTGTTAAGTGTTAGTTGAAATGGTATTAGAGGATTTGTTATAGTTCTCGAATTGGGAATTAGAAATTTCGAATAGGTTTTCGGGGCTTAATGTGTGAAAACTGGTTTTTTTGGAAACTGTCAATTCCCTTGATTCTCACTGATTTGAAGTTCATTTTTTTCCATGTTAAACCATTTAATTGTACTAGCTAACTGTCAATTGATTCCATGTTAAACTGAACTGATTAGTGTTTAGTTGTCCTATCTAATTCTTCACATGTTTAGTTGTGAATGATAGGTTGAATTAACTGTTAGCTAGATTCTGAGATTTCCCTTTTCACTGTTTTCCTGAAATTACACATATAAGACACACACCATTCACACACACACAGGAAAAACCTGTCACGCACATTACACTAACTGAATTCTAAAACCCCTGTCCTATACACACTTGGAACATACACCCTACTGCCATTGCACACACACATATCCCCTAAAATCTGAGATGTAATTGAACCCCTCATGCACACACACACATATATGTATGACTGAACACTGTTCCTGTTTCTGAGAATTATTCCAAATGTTTAAACTGAGTTGGTTTGATTTGAATGTAAAAAATCTGAGAATGGATGTATCAGAAAAAACCTGAGAATAGGTTCACTTTGGGTTTATAAACTGTCAAACTAATTTCTCATAATACACACACACCTTAATTTCCTTGTATCACACTCTACACACACATGTATCATCACTGCTCACAATTTCCTTGTATCACACTCTACACACACATGTATCATCAGATTAATATTGAAATGTGTATATGTGTGAAAGTATGAAATGGACCATGTATGATGTAGCTATATGGCCTATGGCCTATATACAGGGCATAGCCTATGGGTGTATACCTATGGCTCATAGCCTGTGTATATGGTTTGAATGCCAGTATAGGTGTGCAGTTGACTTGTATAGCCTAGATATTGTGTGTGTGCTTGCTAGCCTAGGCTTGGTTAGGCCTAGTGAGACTTGTTAGGGCTAGGACTTGACCTAGTTTGTCTAGTGTAGTTGACTAGAGTTGACCAAGTGTTGACTTTAGTCTAGTTTGACCTAGACAGCATGCAGATGCATTGTAGATTATAATTATTATCCTCTGTATACATCTTGACTTATGTTTCTCTAACTAGGAGTCAGGTACCTCATCTCAGACAGTACATTTACTGCAGCTATTCAGATACCAGACGAGTACATTCTCTGATCATTTTATAACTTGCTTAGAACTATATTCCTGCTCTAGTTTACCCTACTTGATGCTGTCACGATATTATCACGGATTGGTACTATATGGATCCTTTCATGCGATGTTATCCCCCTCGGAAGCATCAGATACATCATGTCGTGTGTTTTATGTACATCGTATATTCCTCGCTCTCATGTTATTCATGTTTCTCACGTGCTTCATACTCGTTCGTGCTCGCTCGTGTACTCTCATGTGCTATCATGTTCGGTCATATTTCTCGTGTATTTCATGTATAACCTATACTTCATGTGCACCCTTTATGGGCCTTCATGTGGAATTCATGTGTACTCAGTTTTTGAGCCCTCATATATTCTTCATGTACACCCATTTATGGGCTTCATATGAAAATCATGTACGTAACATAACTTGTCTGGATCCTTGTGTATTGATTAGGGTATGGAGGAGTATAAATAGTCATATGAACAATTCTAAAGTAGTATAACCATGTACGCCTCTTTAGTATATTCATGTACAAATCCAGTTGTTCACATGTCGACTTTGTACTCTAAATCACTAGTCACTGGTAGCTCTCTACTTATAGTAGATATTTCTATTACAGTTCTCTCTTCCTATTTACATCATGTACTTTCTTTTAGTTTCACGTATTGTACTCTCTTATATGTTTATATTTTCTAACCTGTTATGATCTGCGTGAGATGTATTGTGCTCGCTCCCGTCCTGATTGGACCTGTTGAAAATTTTACAGAGGATGATGAGGAACCCTGCACCCCTTACCTTGGAGCTTGCTTAGATGACACTCGCGACCTGGACCCCTGGGGAGGTTCAGACAGCTGCTGAGGATGATACCCATGCTTAGTATAGATAGCTTAGGCTGTTCTTCTTTTCATGATTAGTTGTTGTCCTTGTTTTCAGAGTTGTATATTTGGAGATGTTGAGACTAGTAGTTGTTAACTTTGTTATTCATTCTGATGTACCTCAGTTAAGGATTTTTTTATCTATTTCATGGTGCCATATTTTATCTCTAGATTGTGATTGAGTTGTACCTCTGTATTGGCCTCCTTATGGAGAGTATTTCATGTTATGTTAGTTATAGTTCATGACCTAGAACAGCGTTCTACCGCCGACACTGTGGCGTAGGCTGGGCGCTGTTACGTACTCGTACCCTCGCGGTGGGTGCGGGTCGTGACACGTTTTTAGTGGTGGCCCATGCAGGTCGAGTTTATATAGTGGTATTCGAACTAGAGTATCACTACAGCCTGCAGTAGGATTAGGATATATTTTTGAAGGTACTCATTCACAGTTAGGACTCTTTGAGAGATTCCTGGGACTACCCTTGAGAATCTTATTTAAACTTCAATTTGAAATCCTTTCCCTTGTTTTGTTCGCTCTCACTCCTTGATTATTGAATTTGATTTTGATGGATCGTTGTTGATTTTAATTTTTCTATCGAAATGAATTTTATGGCCTGAGTTACGATATTTTCTGATAACATATGTTGACGGGAATAACAGGGATGGTAAAATATCTACTTGATTATGGAACCTATAGTTTATCGCAGCCATATTAGCTGGCGTGGCAGAAACATAGAGACCTGACTTCGGAAGTACGTATCTTGGTTATGAGATTTGGAATTTCTCGCAGCTATACTAGTCGGTATAGCAAGAATTCCGGACGACATGATTATAGAGGTGCATGCCCCAGTTATGGAATCTATAGTTTATCGCAGCCTTGCTTACTGGCATGGCGAGGACTCTGAGTAACATGATTTTGGACAGACGTATATGATTATCAGACTGTACCTTGAGAAGGTTTTTAAACATATCATCTCTATCATACCCTTCTGTTGTTATAATCGTATTCCATCATCAAATAATTTAGGAGTAGAGATGTTTTAGTTTGTATAGCTTATTCATATGTAGTTCTTTCATAGTGTAATGGTATAATGACTTGTAGCATGGCTGTACCCTAGAGATGATACTTAGCATTGGTATTAGAATAGTAACCCACTGTAGATGATTCTTCTGTTATTTATAATACCTACCAGTTCCCATAGAGAATGTTAGTCTGCTCTGTAGCCTTGATGATTATTATTATTTTCCCTTGTCCTTTCCAGTAAGGCACCCATGACCAGAGCCTGTCCTTGAGTATAGTTGTAGTTCACCTAAGACTGAGAGGTCTATATATAGATAGATTGCAGATGATATTGGCATATAGGATATGGGTTGGTTGGTATCTATAGGCCATTGTTGTATAGGATTATAGACATATTATTTAGCCTATATTTGGTTCAGTTTCCTATTTTAGTTAAGTTCTCCTTGTGATGAGTTCAGGCATGATAGGTCAACCTTTATAGGCAGTGTGCAGATCCTTCACTAAATGTCCTGACCTTTGTTTATAAATTCAATCTCCTTAGCATCATTTTCTTTTGCCTACATCGATGTTTCAGACCATTCATCCTTAACCTAATTTCTGAGCATTTGTTCAGTTCCTTATAAGTTTAGTCTACTTTAACCCTTGATGATCAGTTATATATGTATGGATATATAGACGATATACTTAGGATATATGTAATGGGTTGTTGTTCTTGAGCTTATGTATATATGATGTTTGGGATTTGTGTGCTTAGATTATGGGTATTTAGATATAGGTGACTTGATAAGATTGGGGAGTCAAGAGTTAGCCTATTATATAGTTTTTCCTTTTTGCTAATCTCTAGTTGCCAACACCTAGATAGCTAGCATAGGTAAAACCCTAAGAAGTTGACCAGTTGATGACCAAGTACTTGGATGTTGACAAATTGACTAGTGGTTGACCCTTGACTATGTTTGACCTAGAAGTAGTACAACCATCTTAAATTTCGATGACGAAATTTTTCTAAGGTGGGTAGACTTGTAACACCTAGTTTTCTAAAATGAGGGTAATTTTGAAATTTTGTGATTTAATTTATTTAATTATGATATTTAAATAATAATATAATTTTTGGTAATTTTTAATTATTTTAAAACTATTTAAAAATTATGACTTGTGATTTTGATGTACAGCTAGTGAAACCCGAGGGACTGTCTACCCTAGAGCCAAACCACGTAATTTAGAATATTTATTTATTATTTTTAGCCTAGGGGTAATTTGGTCATTTTGACTTATTAGAATTTTTAATTTATTTATTGGATTGATGGTTGATGGTTTTGATTTTTGCTAGTTGTGACATAAGAGACTAACTTAGATGTTGACTCTAGTTAAGGTGACTTTATTAGCATGGTGAGACCCTAGTCTAACTTAAGTCAATCTAAGTTAGTCATGTAGGAATCAAGACTTGGATAGAAGGTTTAGTGATTTGGACCATAGGCTTGATACTTAAAATTTGGTTCCATGACTAGTACAAATAGGTCCATAGCCCATTAGACTCAACCCTAACCCTAACTATCACTTTATGACCAGCAACCTAGGACTATTCCCCCTATAAATAATCTCTTCATTTATTGTTCTTGCCTCTTTATTGAGATTTCAACATTTTGGAGAAAGAGGTAATGTCATTTCTTCCCCAAGCCTTAGTTTCTTCATTTTAATTCCTTTTCCACTCTAGTCTTTTGTATATGATCCTAATCTAGCCCTATTTCGTGTTCATGGAGAGAAATCTCAGGTTTGAACCAAATTAGAGCATTTGGCTATCAAGGAGAACACCCCCATTTGAGGCTTTTCCTTGCAAATTGTACATATAGGTAAAACCCCTTAAATTAATTTAATATTCCGTTTTCTTTGCATTTAGGGCTAGATCTAGGTGTCCCCTAGCTGTCCCTAGATTTTGGGTGGATTTTGTGTCAGTTTGGTGTCTGTATCGGACACGTATCATGGTATATGTACATGTGTTTGATGAAATGTCACAAAGGATTTTTTTTTTATTTTTGAAAAACTAATTACATGGAATTATAGATCTATGTGTGTATAATATATTTCGTGAAGACGGAGCTAGGTTTTGTGTCGTATCCGTGTCCAAAATTGCCACGGACACGCCGCACGACACCCTCGTGCTGTCCCCTGCTACCACACTCTGATTTCTCTCTCGTTTTGCCACGTGGCGGGCTGCCACTTGGCATAAAGGAGGGGGCACACACTGACGTGCCACCCCTCGAGTTTGACACGGCCTTGTGTCGTGTCGAGAGAGCACGGACACGTGCACCAATTCTACACTGTGTGCGCACAGTCAGAATAGCGGCTTTTATACGCTGTTCATATCCCCCGCAGATACGTCGGGGACACTGTGCAGGCACCCCACTACCTACCCCTATCCCTGGCGAACACATGGACACAAGCACATGGCCAATGGCGTACCGTATCGTGTCCGCGAGTTCATGTCCTGCCTGCACGACGCAGTCACTGTGTCTGTGCGATTTCGTGTGTTTTGATGAATTAGACACGTCGTGTCCCACCTTGGGGACACGACACACATTGAAATGAATGTACACACCTACACTATTGTTTATCAACCATTATTTTAGAGTAATAACATGATTTGGCTTTCAAAATTCCATTTTTCCATTGTTCACTGATACGCGATAACAGTTTAGAAAACCTGAGTTTAATTCTCTGTTTAAACTATTTTCCCTGTTTAATTTTTATGTTAAATTCACCTATACATGTGTATTAAACTATTGCAATGATGATTAATGACTGGTGTTAGTTTTTAGTTTCGAAATTGGTTTTGATAGATTGAACTGTCACCCTGAAACAGTCTTGCTACTCACTGTTAGTTTGATTTCCTGAATTTAATTTCTTTTTCTAAACTAATTTTGATGTCAAATGGTCATGTTAGATTCAGCCACATGTGTATTAGTTCATGTTGGTTGATTTTACAGATTTGGATTTGGTTTTGCATTTCAAAATGGGATTCAATATTGTTGGACTGATAAATGTGTGACTGATACTTAGTGCAATCTCCATTTTTGATTTTTTTACATTCCCTATTCAAAACTGAGTTTGATTCTTCAATTCCATGTTATTCCTAATATACAGTTGTTAGGTGTTAGTTGAAATGGTATTAGAGGATTTGATATAGTTCTCGAATTAGGAATTAGAAATTTCGAATGGGTTTTCGGGGCTTAATGTGTGAAAACTGGTTTTTCTGGAAACTGTCAATTCCCTTGATTCTTAATGATTTGAAGTTCATTTTTTTCCATGTTAAACCATTTAATTGTACTAGCTAACTGTCAATTGATTCCCTGTTAAACTGAACTGATTAGTGTTTAGTTGCCATATCTAATTCTTCACATGTTTAGTTGTGAATGATAGGTTGAATTAACTGTTAGCTAGATTCTGAGATTTCCCTTTTCACTATTTTCCTGAAATTACACATACAAGACACACACCATTCACACACACACAGGAAAAACCTGTCACACACATTGTACTAATTGAATTCTGAAACCCCTGTCCTATACACACTTGGAACATACACCCTACTGCCATTGCACACACACATATCCCCTAAAATCTGAGATGTAATTGAACCCCTCATGCACACACACACATATATGTATGACTGAACACTGTTCCTATTTCTGAGAATTATTCCAAATGTTTAAACTGAGTTGGTTTGATTTGAATGTAAAAATCTGAGAATGGATGTATCAGGAAAAACCTGAGAATAGGTTCACTTTGGGTTTATAAACTGTCAAACTTATTTCTCATAATACACATACACCTTAATTTCCTTGTATCACACTCTACACACACACATGTATCATCACTGCTCACAAATTCCATGATACACTCACACATACACACTCTATTGACACTCATGTACACACACACACAATTGCACAAAGTATCCACACTTTTCAAATTCCTGAATTACCATTTGCACATATACACTCAATACATACTATTCATTCCTATTTTCCTGTCACACCAATATCCATGTGACACTACACTGATATACACCCTCATGATACACTGTTTTCAGATTACCTAATCACTATTGTCTCCACACACACATGTTTTTCTCTCTCTATCACCCTATTTATATATATATATATATATATATATATATATATATATATGTATATATATATCTAAATGTGATATATATTATTATGTGGCCTAGGTCTAATGTAATTATTTATATAAACTAAATATATTATTAAATATATGTAATGTGTGAAATGTGTGTGTGAACTATACTAGATCAGATTAATATTGAAATGTGTATATGTGTGAAAGTATGAAATGGACCATGTATGATGTAGCTATATGGCCTATGGCCTATATACAGGGCATAGCCTATGGGTGTATACCTATGGCTCATAGCCTGTGTATATGGTTTGAATGCCAGTATAGGTGTGCAGTTGACTTGTATAGCCTAGATATTGTGTGTGTGCTTGCTAGCCTAGGCTTGGTTAGGCCTAGTGAGACTTGTTAGACTTGTTTGGGCTAGGACTTGACCTAGTTTGTCTAGTGTAGTTGACTAGAGTTGACCAAGTGTTGACTTTAGTCTAGTTTGACCTAGACAGCATGCAGATACATTGTAGATTATAATTATCATCCTCTGTATACATCTTGACTTATGTTTCTCTAACTAGGAGTCAGGTACCTCATCTCAGACAGTACATTTACTGCAGCTATTCAGATACCAGGCGAGTACATTCTCTGATCATTTTATAACTTGCTTACAACTATATTCCTGCTCTAGTTTATCCTACTTGATGCTGTCACGATATTATCACGGATTGGTACTATATGGATCCTTTCATGCGATGTTATCCCCCTCGGGAGCATCGGATACATCATGTCGTGTGTTTCATGTACATCGTGTATTCCTCGCTCTCATGTTATTCATGTTTCTCACGTACTTCATGCTCGTTCGTGCTCGCTCGTGTACTCTCATGTGCTATCATGTTCGGTCATATTTCTCGTGTATTTCATGTATAACCTATTCTTCATGTACACCCTTTATGGGCCTTCATGTGGAATTCATGTGCACTCAGTTTCTGAGCCCTCATGTATTCTTCATGTACACCCATCTATGGGCTTCATGTGAAAATCATGTACGTAACATAACTTGTCTGGATCCTTGTGTATTGATTGGGGTATGGGGGAGTATAAATAGTCATGTGAACAATTCTAAAGTAGTATAGCCATGTACGCCTCTTTAGTATATTCATGTGCAAATCCAGCCGTTCATATGTCGACTTTGTACTCTAAATCACTAGTCACTGGTAGCTCTCTACTTATAGTAGATATTTCTATTACAGTTCTTTCTCCCTGTTTATATCATGTACTTTCTTTCAGTTTCACGTATTGTACTCTCTTGTATGTTTATATTTTCTAACCTGTTATGATCTGCGTGAGATGTATTGTACTCGCTCCCGTCCTGACTGGACCTGTTGAAAATTTTACTGAGGATGATGAGGAACCCTGCACCCCTTACCTTGGAGCTTGCCTAGATGACACTCGCGACCTGGACCCCTGGGGAGGTTCAGGCAGCTGCTGAGGATGATACCCATGCTTAGTATAGATAGCTTAGGCTGTTCTTCTTTTCATGATTAGTTGTTGTCCTTGTTTTCAAAGTTGTATATTTAGAGATGTTGAGAGTGGTAGTTGTTAACTTTGTTATTCATTCTGCTATACCTCAGTTGAGGATTTATTTATCTATTTCATCGTGCCATATTCTATCTCTAGATTGTGATTGAGTTGTACCTCTGTGTTGCCTCCTTATGGAGAGTATTTCATGTTATGTTAGTTATAGTTCATGACCTAGAACAGCATTCTACCGCCGACACTGCGGCGTAGGCTGGGCGCTGTTATATACTCGTACCCTCGCGGTGGGATTCCCACCTCCTATAAAAGGAGAGGTACTTGCCCTCTTTTCTATAACACCAAATTTCATCCATGTGTGTCGTGCATCATGTCTGTGTCCATGTCCATGTTATTCCATTATCTTTCCTATTTTCCTATTACAATTACATCTTCTTGTCCGACAACCCCGGACTCGACGTCTTCCCGTGTCTTGCAGGACACGTACCCGATACAACACTAACCCCAGCCTCCTGCCTCATCACGACCCGGTACCATCATCATCATCACTGCCACACAACCGCTGCCCCGTTGTCACAGCTGCCACAACTATCACCACTATCGGATCCCCGCCACCACCAACGCCGTCATCCCCACTGACCATCGCCACTTGTCCTGGCCCTCCGGCTGATCACCGACAACCACCAGGAAACACCTACCACTACCAGAAACCCTCCGCCAACACCATCACCATCGGGTGGCCCCATCCGAACCCCAAACCACCAAGCGCCACCACCACTGTCGCCCCAAGATCCGACCTAGCCCAGCCATCGTCGCCCCCAGCAACCACCATCACCCGACTTCGCCCAAACCCCCAAATTAGAAGAAGGAAAAATGAGAAACCCTCACCTTGGCCACTTCAGCCGCTGCGCGTCTGCGAACTCCGCCACGCCGCGCACGCGCATCCCCGACCTCACCTTTCTTCCCTTACCTCCGTCGCACCTCCGTCCGTACTCCCGCATGATACGGCATTCCCTACGCTGCTTGGCTAGTGCTCTCTCGAGCTCCGCCCGCCTGTGGTCTTCCCTCGGCAGCCATCACCGCCGTCGTGCTCGAAACTGACATCTCCGCCGCGGATCAGCCACGCTGTGCCGGCTCCTCCCCGCCCAAGCCGTTCACAGCCGCGCCGACCGCTGGTGAGTCTCCGCCTCCGCGTGCGTCGGTAGCCGTAGATGGGACTCCACTCTTGCCGCCTCCCCTCTGTCGTTCCCGGACCGCCAGCCATGCCGCCGACGCCAGTAAACTCTCCGTCTCTCTCCCGCTCTCTCTCACCCCTTTCGTTTCTCTCTCTTCTATCTTTCTCACTCTTTCCCACAAAAGTAGTACTGCTGTTCTTTTCATTATGGTTTTTTTGTTTGTGTGATTGTTTGTCATTATTATTATTATTATTATTAATTATTAATATAACAGTTGGCTAAGCTTAAAATTTTATTATTTACTGTTATTATTATTTTATATATTATGATAATTAGTATCAATGTTATTGATATTTTAATTGTATTTAGATTATATTATTGTTTTACCATGATTATTATTAGATATAATAAATTTTTCCACAATTACCTTGTCAAAATATATACATGCATTACATATAAATATATTATATTTGGCTTAGCTTGTTATCTTCAAAATAAGGTTTTAAAACCCTAAATAAATTTCTAGATTATTAATATATATCTAGAACTATGTTGATTCATAAGAATATAGTTCCTAATAATAAAATAATTTCCTAAATATTTTCAAAATATTTATCTAAATTGTTTATACTAATAAAATATAGTTACGCTGACTAAATTTTTTTTTGGTAAACTCAGCTTTAGCCTAAAAATAAATTTTATCTTTAAAGTAATTTTTCTAAAAACTGTTTAACGACCAAAATATTTTTTTTAGATATTATAAAAAAATATTTTCTAAAAATAGTATTTAAATATTTATTTCTCCAACTCCCTTCGATAAAAATCCTTGATCGTTTCTAATCCTACGAACTCGGACCTTTTTGCAACGACGCAGGCTGTAGGACAAAACAGGACCATGTCACATCATTGCACCACATCAGGCCACTACCAGACATCTTCCCATCGTTATTGGACATTCAGGACTTGTCGAAGCCCCACACCAGGCGACATACCAGGCAAGACACCTTGCCTTTACTGTTTAATTTCTTGCTCAATATCATGCATGTTTTATTTCTTATCAAATTGTTCTTTCAAAACTATATGTAGTTGCAAATTACTATATTTTATGCAATTGGCTTAGAGTTAAGGGACTACCATATGTTTAGAGCATCTCATAAATTGTCACGATGTGCCACGGGTTGTGTGTGAGTGGTGAGTCGCATATAGCTTCGGACTTGCGTACCGACCGTACATCGGTGCGTACAGGCCGTGCGTTAGGATATAACTGCCAATAGATTGTGTAGAAGACTTGACAGTTATTGAGGATCAAACAGTGTTGTGGAGACGACGCATGTATAGTATCATGGGAAGGGAGAGGACAGTTATTAGCGTAGGGGCTACATTTATTTTTACACACATTTTGGGCCGATAGTGACTCAGATGAGCGCTACTTACTGCCCCGGGCTGATGGCCACTCTTTATTACTCTGCTGATCCTACAGCCCCTGCGTAGAACGTTGTCCTCAAAGTGCATATCACATAGATTGGTTAGGAACCTTTACTCATGCATACTTTTCTGTTGAGCTTTATTATTCAGTTTATTAGCATGATATTATATGTCTTGTTACGTCTCTCTGAGGACCTGGTGATCTCTCCAGGGGTGTATTTTCATGATTTTTGCAGGTGCTCTAGCTAAGGCCATTCTTTCATTCGTGATGTTGCTCTTGGACTCGTCACTTGCTCTTGTCCGACCAATTCTTTTTTTTTTGTATATTTTTCCATATTTAATTTAGTTGGTAGTAGGTTTGTCTCCGCCCAACTATTATATACATGACAAACTCAAAGTTGCTTCTATATCATTATTTATCTTCGTGGATGAGATTTAGTGTCTTGGCTTTCTACATTTACAGCATATGTATACATACGAGCCGTATATTTACTCGTATGTATACAGCTGGCATGATACGTATTTAGTCCCAAGTATTTTGGGACTGGGGAGTTACAGATACTGACTGGTACACCGTAAAATCTAACAATCTGTCTGAGGTACATCTCTGCTAGCTGAGCCATCGACTGACCAACTCTGAACGGGAGAAAGTGAGCCACCTTCGTGAGCCTGTCTATAATAACCCAAATAGCATCTCTACCGGCCGGGGACCTCGGTAATCCAGTCACGAAATCTATGGTGATATGCTCCCACTTCCATTCTGGAATCGACAAGGGCTGAAGAAGTCCAGCTGGCCTCTGATGTTCAGCTTTAACTTGTTGGCAAACCAAATACCGAGAGACAAACCGGGCTATCTCCCTCTTCATGCCATTCCACCATAAGTGCTGGCGGATATCACGGTACATCTTCGTGCCACCGGGATGAATGGAATACTGATAACTATGAGCTTCTGCCATGATCTCCTGTCTGATATCTCCACTGGGTACACAAAGATGCCTCTCATGCCGAAGTGTACCATCCTCATTGACACATAACTCTGGTCTTCGTCCTGCCTAACACTCTGTTCTGAGTCGCTGAAGCTTGGAATCTGATGACTGAGCTAACCTGATCCTCTCAACTATGCTGGACTGAACTTGCATGCTGGCCATCAATGCCACACTAGTAGGAAGGATAACTTCTATACCCATCTTCTGAAGATCTGCTAATAACTCTGGCTGTGCTGTAAGAAAATAAACTTCGGCTCTCCTGCTCAACGCATCTGCTACTACATTGGCCTTTCCTGGATGATATTGCAGGTTGACATTGTAATGTCCCGCTCCGCACGAGACATTTGGTTGGCTTGTTTGATGCTATCAAAATGTTAGACCGAGACTTATGTTAGAGATCAGGAGAATTGAGACTGATGTAGTCTCTCTTAACTGGATAGACGGAATGGGTATTGGAACGCAGCTCACTGGTGGAGCTATGCTTAGTAGAATTATGTGGGATCGAAAGAGGAAGACCCTTTATTGCAGGCAAGAGGAACTGTCCTTCTTCCTTCTTATTTCTGCATGCTTAATAAATGGAATAACGTGATGCTATGAATTGTCCCTAAATGTCCCATGTTTTAGTTGCTGAATAATAGAGATGTTTATGCTAAGAAGTATTGAACTGTGAATGAATTACAATTAAACTGCTAAAGTGACTTGATGCTTGAAATGAACTGATAACGTCCATTCTGTTAATACTGCTTAAGTAATGAAACACTTGAGCAATGAGATGCTACGTGAATGTTGCATGAATAATGACCTGGTTATGCTATTAACACAAAGAATCAAATGAAACACCTCAATCATATATCTTCTGCATAACTGTTGTTGTTGCCTGTTTTCTTATAAGCAATAAAAGAAAGATTATTATCCCTATGAAATGAATGGAATGTTGCAGGTCCTATCGAGATGAATGAAATATGGTTCGTTCCTCTTACAAAGGAATAATATGAGAAATGTTGCAATGATTGATGCAATGAGAAATGATGAGGCTTGGGATCCTTGAGATCACTAAGTGAACATGTGGTAATATCGGAAAGATGAGATAATGAAATGTTGCCTTTACTTATCTTAATATTTTATCATGCAACTTCGAACACGATCGAGTCGGACACGCATTCGCATGATCATGGGCAAACTTGTATACAAGGTATTGTTTCCTCGGACGGTTCCTAGGGCGCTGGGGACCGATTCGGCCTAGGAGGAAATGCAGCATGCTTTGGTAGCATGATTGGTATCGAGACATTCATTTCGGGCTTGCAACCCAGGTGAATGGTGCGTCGATACCCTTGAGGTCCTATATGGCAAGTCCTTAAATGGTGCGCAGCACTAGTGGTCTTGTAGTCAGGATGCATGCTAATGAATGTTTTGTGCAGACAGAGTAAGTATATCATAATGTCTTGTATTCTTATACAGGTACGCAGAGTCAGATATCGGTAAGAAATCACTTAAATATGATGCATGCAATATATGTTGGTTGAATGGTCTGCTTAAACATGCTAAACAAGTCAATGATATGATGTTGCCTTTAAAATGAGAACCTCCTTAACATGCTAAATTCAGTATGTCAACATATTGCCTTGCTATGTAAACCGCTTAAACATAACTTACATGTTAAGTGATGCCTTCTATGAGAATTGTCATAACATGTTCAAGATGTTAGAACCAATGATGCCTCAATGATGCCTTTTTATGATAACACTAGTATGCTTTACTGATGCATTCACATGAACGCTACTAAGAATATGATTACATGCTTCACTATGATTATTGTCCATGAACTGTATACTGATGCTAGGCCCCAAGTAGAAAGATCATTCTATTAAATGCTTGCTAAAATTGACCAGTTAGTGTTGGTTTAGGCGAGTGGGTTGGATTCTGCTTGCCAGTACATAGATGATGTTCTGACCCACATTTTGTGGGCAGGTGCTCGTGCTTGGGATGTTCTACACACAAAGATTGGCTGGATTGGTCCCACGGCATCGAAGATTTGTTGGGCATACAGAAGCTCTCCTTGTACAAGATGATGTCTTCTGTTTATAAAGGACATAATGTAGGGAATATTGTAATCAGTGATACCAGTGAGTTGTAAGCCAAGTCGGTATATCGAGTTGTAATCCAATGTATCCAAATATCAAATGTAAGCTGTATAGCATTGTTCAGTTGGCTTTCAATATAAAGTGATATGTGTTGTAAGTATTGTACTTCAATACAAGTCTTGTACTCTTCTTCAATTATCAATAAAGAGAATAAAGTTCTATATATCTCTGTGTGACTTCAAGTTATCCTTTTATCTCTGTTGCTATAAAGAAGTGATGTACTTCTATTCGATGAGAAAGATTGTCCTCACTAACTTCAATTTATCTGCTTCTGCCGCTGCGATGTGTTCATATTTGAAGAAAATCAATTACGTACCATCTTTGCCTTGTACAAGTGCAATACCAGACTTGTACGGCATCATGCCCAAGCGAGGACGATCGATTCCAAGAGACAAAATATGTGATTAAATGACTCTACGAATCGGGACGTGACAAATTGGTATCTGAGCACGGCTTTACGTCCTTGGTCTCTTCTTTGATTCATTTCAAATTAAAGTTGCATCGACGATTAACCAAAGTTTCTTCCGCGATCACTCAACGTTGCTTCCGCGATTATGTCAAAGATTGCTTCCATGATTATGCTGTTGTTGTTCTATAATCATCCTATGTTGTTCGTGTCTGAAAGATTGTTGACCCTCTTGGCTGCTCACTGGATGTTCCATACAATAAGTCTATATACATTGTGATGCCCCTGAATGAATGATTATTGTTGGTTTGGACACAAATAATCCAACAATGACTCGATGCCATAGTATGCTATGTTTTGAATGCTGTTGGGAATGTGGAAATATATAAAAAGTGGCTATGTACGCTGTAACAAGTTGAGAATTTCAAGTGATGTTGGAAAAGAATTTTGAATGGGGTAATTGATGGATGAGTTAAACGGAACTGGTGAATTGGCTCATGTGTGCTGGCTAGTGCTTTTGACTCCCTAAGAATGTTGGCGTATGATATTGAGACCCCGAGATGTTGGCTAAGTGTTGTGATCATTATAGATCACGAATGTCCGGAATAGATTTGAGTTGGTATTGTTTGAGGATGGCTTCGATTCTGAGTAGTATATTGCCTCTACCACCTCAGAACGAGATGTATGTTAACCCTTTCCATAGGATAGCAAGGAGACTATCTGTAGGTACTGGGTAGTGCCGAAACGTAGCTGGGAGTCATGTATTGTGGCTAGATGACTCGAGTGTCCCTTGACGATGATGTTATATTGAGTAGCGAGATTGTCGAAAATTGTAACCGGTGGCTTGGTTAGAAATTATTTAGTCGAGTGATGACTCAGACTAGTAAGACAGTATGCTACGGGTAAATTGATTTGGCTAGAGAATGTTGTGGCTTAGAACATTTGAATGTTGACTTCGGTTGGTTGGATGCAAATCAAATGTGGCTAATACAAAGTTGGTTGCTAAGCTAAAAGTTTTAAAAATATTGTCGATGAACCAAAGGAATATTAGAGATCTGTGCCTTGATCCTAAGGTGTAATAGATGTTAATCCATCTTGATCACCAAAGGATGTCGTTGCATAGGTGCATGATGCTGAGAAATTGAATTGTACTAGAAAAATAACAAGTAGTGACTCTGAATACAGTTGTTGCATAGAGGATGGTTAATTGATACATGAATTGTCGAATTGAATGGAATGAACTATTCGACCCTTGATGTAGGGAATTTTAAGAATATTCGTATGAGATTTAGATGGCTGTCGGTTGGGATATAGATTACTGGCTTATGACTTAGTGGTGTGACTTCGTCATACAGACTAAATAGTATGATTCTATAGTTATGTTAAGACTATCGGAATCGATGACCCTTGAATAGTTAGCCTTGGCTTATGGGTTCGTGTGGGTACAAAGGAATTAGAATAGAAATTAAATTATTGGGAATTTACTTGATGGATTATTAGAACGATGAGGATCGTATGTTTGTTTGGGATTGACTGTAATGTTGATAGATCGATCTTATTCGATCGTTGGGTAAGTCTAGAATGAGCCTCTGTGGGAATTATTTTCCTTGAGGAAGACCCTGAATAGATAGACTTGACCCTAGCGACCAGTTGATGACTTACCAATTGTTGGCATAGCTGACAATGGCGATTAGTATTCTGACTGAGTTGATACCCATAGGTTTGGGTAGAGTTCCTTAGAACCGTCGGTTGCTTGTTGGCCCTGAGAATAAGAAATTTGTATGATCCCTAGTAGCCGTCCACTCTAGGAGAGTCACTTGGATGATTAGGTTTAGCTGTCGGTATAGCTAACCATAGAGACTTGACCGAATAATAGGGTGACCAGTGGCGACCGTAGGATAACCTTTTGGTATTGAACGAGAGATGGTGATGAGTATGACCTAAGGATGGTATGTTATATGTTTATGCTTCAATATGAACCTTAGAGATGTTTGACCCTTGAGGATTATGTGTCGGTCTATAGCAGGAATGTTGGATCGGTATCTATAGTCGGATAGCTGGGTTAACCTTGACTGTTGCATAGAATTGTACCCTTGGCTTGGGTGATCGATAGTGGGTGATGTCGGATTGTGTCTTATAGAAAAGATGAATTGCCTCGGTGAAAAATATTGTTGGATTTTGGAAGGAATATGATTGCATGTTGTGAACTCTTGATATGATTGGCTCTAAGATTAGACCCTTGATCGAATGTTAGAAATATTATGCCCGGATAGAGAGCTTAACCAAGTTGTCCCTGATGTTAAGTGTTGTGGCCTGAAAGATAGTGATTGTGGCAAGTGAATAAAGTGATAAATCAATTAAAAGGATGCTAAGTCGGATTTGAAAAAGAGAGTTATATCATGGCTGATCGAATCGCACTAACATGGAAGTTGGCTGAAGTATATATGTTTTGGGGACGTCTAAAATATGTGTATGGATCCAGCTAAAGTGATAGGTTACGACTGAGATAACATTATGGGAAGAATTTATCGTACTAGCACGGACTTTGGCTGAAATACATATATTTTGGGGACGTCCAAAATATGTGTATGGATCCAAACGAAGTGATGTGTTACGACCAAGATAGAATGCAAGGAAAATATTGGTGAATCATTGAGAAGTAATGGAAAAAGAGAAAGACAGATCGAATCGTTGATAAATTAAAATGGTACAGTTGGATAACTATTTTGAGATGACCAAGTGGGTTGAAATGAATATTGAATTGAAGCTAAATGAGTAACTCATTGTGATTAAGTGAATCTAGTAGATGAGTTGTTTTCTTAAGTTTCGAGGACAAAACTTTTTCTGAGTGGTATATTATGTAATTCCCCGCTCCGGACGAGGCATTTGGTTGGCTTGTTTGATGTTATCAAAATGTTAGAGCGAGACTTATGTTAGAGATCAGGAGAATTGAGACTGATGCAGTCTCTCTTAGTTGGATAGACGGAATGGGTATTGGAACGCAGCTCACTGGTGGAGCTATGTTTAGTAGAATTATGTGGGATCGGAACAGGAAGATCCTTTATTGCAGGCAAGTGGAACTGTCCTCCTTCCTCCTTATTCCTGCATGCTTAATAAATAGAATAATGTGATGCTATGAATTGTCCCTAAATGTCCCATATTTTAGTTGCTGAATAATAGAGATGTTTATGCTAAGAAGTATTGAACTGTGAATGAATTACACTTGAACTGCTAAAATGACTTGATGCTTGAAATGAACTGATAACGTCCCTTCTGTTAATACTGCTTAAGTAATGAAACACTTGAGCAATGAGATGCTACGTGAATGTTGCATGAATAATGACCTGGTTATGCTATTAACACAAAGAATCAAATGAAACACCTCAATCATGTATCTTCTGTATAACTGTTGTTGTTGCATGTTTCCTTATAAGCAATAAAAGAAAGATTATTGTCCCTATGAAATGAATGGAATGTTGCAGGTCCTATCGAGATGAATGAAATATGGTTTGTTCCTCTTACAAAGGAATGATATGAGAAATGTTGCAATGATTGATGCAATGAGAAATAATGAGGCTTGGGATCCTTGAGATCACCAAGTGAACATGTGGTAATGTCGGAAAGATAAGATAATAAAATGTTGCCTTTACTTATCTTAATATTTTATCATGCGATCGCATGATCATGGGCAAACTTGTATACAAGGTATTGTTTCCTCGGACGGTTCCTAGGGCCCTGGGGACCGATTCGGCCTAGGAGGAAATGCAGCATACTTTAGTGGCATGATTGGTATCGAGACATTCATTTCGGGCTTACAACCCGGGTGAATGGTGCGTCGATACCCTTGAAGTCCTATATGGCAAGTCCTTAAATGGTGCGCAGCACCAGTGGTCATGTAGTCAGGATGCATGCTAATGAATATTTTGTGCAGACAGAGTAAGTATATCACAATGTCCTGTATTCTTATGCAGGTACGCAGAGTCGGATATCGGTAAGAAATCACTTAAATGTGATGCATACAATATATGTTGGTTGAATGGTCTGCTTAATCATGCTAAACAAGTCAATGATATGATGTTGTCTTTAAAATGAGAACCTCCTTAACATGCTAAATTCAGTATGTCAACATGTTGCCTTGCTATGTAAACTGCTTAAACATAACTTACATGCTAAGTGATGCCTTCTATGAGAATTGTCATAACATATTCAAGATGTTAGAACCAATGATGCCACAATGATGCCTTTTCATGATAACACTAGTATGCTTTACTGATGCCTTCACATGAACGCTACTAAGAATATGTTTACATGCTTCACTATGATTATTGCCCATGAACTGTAAACTGATGCTAGGCCCCAAGTAGAAAGATTATTCTACTAAATGCTTGCTAAAATTGACCAGTTAGTGTTGGTTTAGGCGAGTGGGTTGGATTCTGCTTGCCAGTACATAGATGATGTGCTGACCCACATTTTGTGGGCAGGTGCTCGTGCTTGGGATGTTCTACACACGAAGATTGGCTGGATTGGTCCCGCGGCATCGAAGATTTGTAGGGCATACAGAAGCTCTCCTTGTACAAGATGATGTCTTCTGTTTATAAAGGACATAATGTAGGGAACATTGTAATCAGTGATACCAGTGAGTTGTAAGCCAAGTCGGCATATCGAGTTGTAATCCAATGTATCCAAATGTCAAATGTAAGCTGTATAGCATTGTTCAGTTGGCTTTCAATGTAAAGTAAGATGTGTTGTAAGTATTGTACTTCAATACAAGTCTTGTACTCTTCTTCAATTATCAATAAAGAGAATAAAGTTCTATATATCTCTGTGTGACTTCAAGTTATCCTTTTATCTCTGCTGCTATAAAGAAGTGATGTACTTCTATTCGATGAGAAAGATTGTCCTCACTAACTTCAATTTATCCGCTTCTGCCGCTGCGATATGTTCCTATTTGAAGAAAATCAATTTATCTACTTTAATTTATCTGCTTCTGAAATTCGAGCAATGTTCGAAACGAATCGCCGGTAGTAGCCGGCCAATCCAAGGAAGCTGCGAACTTCCGCCACTGTGCTGGGTACTGGCCATGTCTCAATGGCTACTATCTTCTGGGGATCCACTTCTACCCCACCTCTGGTAATAATATGACCCAAGTACGAAATTCGATCGAGCCAGAACTCGCATTTACTGAACTTCGCGTACAACTGGTACTTTCGGAGAATCTGGAGGATAATTCTGAGATGCTGCTCCTGCTCTGCTTTACTCTTGCTGTAGACCAGGATATCATCTATAAACACAATCACGAACTGATCCAAGTATGGCATAAAAATACGATTCATGAGGTCCATGAATACAGACGGCGTATTGGTTGTTCCAAATGGCATAATAAGGAACTCCCAATACCCATATCTAGATCTAAAAGCTATCTTCGGGATATCCTGCTCTCTGACTCTGATCTGATGGTATCCTGACCTGTCACGCCCCGCTCCCGTAGGAGCGATTGTCCTCGCTAAGGCGTGATGACGCACGAGCCTAGGTTATGCTCGTGCAAGGCGGGTTCCATAACGGCCGATTTCAGCGACTGCGACGGGATCGTTGCACAGAAGTCCCATGTAGAGACATTGAATAATAGAAACAGAAATTTGAAGCAAAACACAAGTTATTCAAAAGAAGCTCTTTATTGATATTGAAACAAAGATTACAATAGACGCAAGGCCAAGATTACAAGTCTCTCAAGCTCACTCTTCTCACATTACAAGTCAATCAGCTCTCTCTCATCTCTCAATACAAGTCTTGAGCCAGCAGATGCTTCGGAAGGCGACGTCCATACATTATGTCCCATATAAGTCTTGATTCCATACGGCCGCACGCTTCGAATCATCAAGGAACTCCGTGCCTCGATGCATCCAAGCGAGCTCTGCGCCACGAGCTTCTACCTGTGCCTGTACATGGAAACTATGTAGGTGTTAGTAATCAACTGTACTGGTGGAATGAGCTTCTCGTCCACCCATATAAAACCAACACGTTAAATTACTTTGCGTGTAACATAGTCCCTTTTATGATTGTCTTTCTACTCTTTTCTTAGGATCGATTTTAGGACAGACGCCTTGGCCTATTTTGTGTCTCAAGACCATTTCGTGCTTGCAACGCATATCAACTCAACAACGTTAACCTATCCAGTCGTGCTTGCCTTACGGCTTAAAATCAGAGACGCAGCCGCGTGGCCCTTTGCTACTAAATCATCAACTGACCCAATCAAGACTTGTGGGTTAAGTGTCACTCGATCGACTTTGCCTTGCGATATTTTCTGACTTAAACTCAAGGCAACTCATATCCAAACTATACAACTTATATGCCGACAACATAAGACTCGATGCCACATCTCGTACCAAAGCACGTTGCCTACGTTGCAACCAAATCTTAGGCCCAACATTTTATGTTCCAACTATACTCATACATTCAACCTGACTTCCTTGATATACTACACTCAATACTCGACTCAATCCAAAGGTTGCGGATCACCGCCCATGCCGACTCATCTATACGAACTAGTCACTAGCGCCCAACGCTATAATGGACTCCCTTTGAGCTTTTGATTAGACGGATGCTCCTTGCCAGCACGGGTAGCTAGCTCCACTGCAAGTCCCCGCTAACCCGTACGGTCATCCAGCACAGCTACGAATGTATCAATCGCAACGGTTCCCATGGGCCGCCTGGGTCGCTGTTCGAGAAACAGTTTATTTTACCTTGTACAAGTTGTCCAATGACCATACAAGACTCGACTCGAACTGACATCTCGCACAGTCCATCTACTTCTAATGTTACCATCTCTTTCAGGGCTAAGTTCAACACTTCTCACATCTGAGACCTTGTCTCGGCGACCCAGTCGCGAGCATTCTTCTTTCTTGCCTTGACGACATAGTCGCGAGCATTCTTCTTTCTTGCCCTATTATTTCACTCAACTCAAGAACAACTATTGAAACACTTTCCAAACTCAATGACTCAACCATGGCCCGTGCCTTAAAACACTAAATCCGTGCCATCGTGTCTCAAACCAACTTGAAACTCTATGTGACACCACTGCCCAAGTCATACTCTATATGACGGGCCTTACGATCGTGAGACTATGTGGTTATAACCGGCCGTAGAACTCATAGGGCCGTGCCTGCTACTACTCCTGTTTGCTTAACGTAACTCGTCTAACTTACTTTGCAACAACTTGACGAGCAAGCCTGCGTCAAGCCTTGCGTCGTACTAACGTGTCGTGCACGCGTTCGACTTGAACAACCAAGTTATTTGAGGTGCCTAGACTTATGCCACAAGCCGTGCAATACAACTTAACCCATCGGCGAGCAGAGGCTATGCCACGCCTTGGTCGAAGAGACCGTACATACTTTATGAAGCATTTATGCGGGCGACGCATATGAATTTGGCTAACTCTTAGCTTGTGACGAATACCAACTTTTCCTTCTCCTAAGCCACGGGACGAAGGACCGAGTGTCATTTTCAAAGCACGTCATGCACCAAATTTAAGCCGACCGTTGGACCTTTCCATATTCTAACTCAATTCGACCTGTCGGGATTATTCCCTTTAGCTATGTGGATTCGTCTCTTTTATTATCAAGCCTACTTGTACAAGTTGAAAACATGCGATTTATTATGTGAAGGCTAAGACGAGACAAGTTTACCGAAACTACCCCACCTGAGCGATGTCTTCGAGTCGCCGTTGTAAGGCTAAGTTCGAACGCCGTCGGCGTTCCTATTCCTCCGATTGACTGAGCGGGACGGGACACTACATGACCGCAAGACAATCTTCGAAAATACGAACGCCCCTTTAAGTTGATCAAATAAGTCATCTATCCTCGGAAGAGGGTATCTGTTCTTGATTTTTACTGAGTTTAAGGTACAATAATCTACACATAATCTGGATGTACCATCCTTCTTTTTCACAAGAAGCATCGGAGCTCCCCAAGGTGATCCATTTGCACGAATGAATCCCTTGGTCCTGAGTTCTTCAATCATCTTGTATAATATCTCCAACTATGATGGCGCCATCCTGTAGACTCTCTCCGATAATGGGGATGTCCCTAGGATCAAGTCGATAGTAAACTCGATCTCTCGCTCTGGCGGTATTCCTGGAAGCTCCTCTGGAAAAACATCTGGAAACTCCTCGACTATCCGGGGTAACTGTACTGTTGCTTCTGTCATCCGCAATACTGGAGGAGAAGGTTCAACTTCGCCTCGGAAAAAGAAAAACTCTGGCTCGCCTGGAATGCTAAAAACAACCCTGCCAACATGGCAGTCTATCCTAGCATACTGGTTCCTTAACCAATCCATCCCTAAGACCATATCATAATCGGCCATCGAGAACTCTATCAATCTAGCGGGGAACTCTCTACCGCTAACTACGATCCGACACGAGGAAAATACTCTATCTACTCCCACAAGATCGTTACCAGTAAGTATATTAAGCTTTACTGATAATGACTCGGGCTCCAGTCCTATCCATGTTGCGAATCGTGCAGACATGAATGAATACAATGCACCAGAATCAAATAATACTGATGCTGGAGAGGAGTTGACGAGAATAGTACCTGCCACTACCTCACCTGGTGCCAATCCTTCTTCTACGGTCTTCGCCATCGCCTGACCATGTCCTCTGGGTGTAGGTCCCATCTGCTGAAAATCTTTCTGTCTGCTCTAAATCAGGGCTTGGGCTTGGGCATACTGCTGGGGGTTTTGCTGCTGGAATGCTTGGGACTGAGGCGGCAAGGCCTTTGAAAATTGTTGTTGCTGCTGGACTGGGGCTGGTCCTCTCACCGAAGGACTAGAAAAGGTCGAAGAAAAGGAACTCCCCCTGTTCGGGCAGTTCCCAATCCTGTGGTCCGGTGCTCCATAAACCAAGCACAATCCATGTACTCTACGACATTCTGCCACCACATGTCCTGGCTTCCCTCAATGTGAACATCCCACTGCGGAAGAGTGTTTATGCTGCTTAGGGTTCGTCGGGGTTGAATGTTGAACCGACGTCACTGAGGCCGCCCGCCTCGGAGTTTCAATTATCAAAGCCTTAGGGTCCGTTTGGTTAGCTGTTATAACTCAGTTTTCTGAGTTATAACGTAAGGGGTGCAGCAAATAGCGTTTGGTCAAAAATTTTTAGAATGTTCTCTTCAAATTTTTTTTCAAAACTCTACTTTTAAATGCTAGTTTTGGAGAGGAGCTAAAACTTGTTTTCCCAATACTTCTTTTGCACTGTTTGGTAGGCCCCTCCCCAACAAACCCCCCAAACCCACTCGTGATTCTCTCTCTTCCAGGTCCTCTTCTCTTCCACGTCATCTTCTCCATAGACCTGAGCTCCACCCCCCAAAGGACGGCGAGCACGAGGACGGCGACCCCGATGACTACGACCCCGAGGACTACGACCACGAGGACTACGACCCCGAGGACGACGACCGCTCCAGACGGTCGAGGACGGCGACCACGAGGACGGCGACCGCTCCAGATGGTCGAGGACGGCGACTACTCCAGATGGCGAGCACGAGGACGGCGACCACGAGGACGGTGGATCTGAGCCTCCTCGTCGACGGTGGATCTGAGCCACCTCGTCGTCGTCTGAGTCCTCCAGATGGTGGATTTGAGCCTCCTCGTCGACGGTGGAGACTGAAGTCCTCCTCGTCGAGTCCTCCAGATGGTGGATCTGAGCCTCCTCGTCGAGTCCGTGCGGTTTGAGGTCCAGGACGGCGAAGACTGAAGTCCAGGCCTCTTCGTCGAGCCGGCAAAGACTGAGGTTGAGCACCGGTGGACACAGACTGGGATACGGAGTCGGAGAGGGGTGGACACAGACTGTGACATAGGACACAACTTAAAAAATAATTTTAGAAAATATTTATCAAACAAATTTTTTCAACTTTATTTTTTTAGGAAATAATTTTTCGGATGAAAGTAACCAAACGCAAACTCAGAAAATGTGTATCCAGAAAACAACTTTATAACATCTTCTCTGAAAACTGTTTTCAGAAAAAAATTTCAGAAAACATATCCAAACGGACCCTTAGCTGCCGGGGCTGGTACTGAAGACTGATTCATATGGCCATGAGATCGCTTTCGACCTCCGGTCCTGTCCACGATCCTCTGAGAGGTATACTTGTGCCTCCTAGCTGCTCTCAATACTACATCGAAAGTCTGATGATCAAACTACTCCACTGCCAATAAAATCTCTAGATGGAGCCCTTGCTGGAACCGCTGGGCTCTGTCGAACTCGGTCGCTACCAAGGTGGGAGCAAACCGACTAAGTCTCGAAAACTTTGCCGCATATCCGTCGACCGTCCTGTCTATCTGCTTCAGATTGGTGAACCTCGTCTGTAGATCGTACCGAGCGACAATATCAAAGTACTTAGTCTGGAATCTCTCACGAAATACTGTCCAAACAATAGGTGCCACTAATCCAACGGCCTGCACCGTCCACCAGCTGCGGGCAAGATCCAATAACTGAAGGCGTACTACCGCCACCTTCTCATTCTCGGGCGTCTTTGCCACTTCTAGAATCACTTCTGTATCCTGCAGCCAAGCATCTGCGGCAATCGCATCCTCACTGACGTCGAAGAAGGGAGGGTTCAAACACTTGAAGCTGTTGGCTGCCTGGTTGCCTTGATGACCGCCTCTGTTCAGAGCATCTTGTACTGCCTAGTATAGGGTATCGCCCCGACGATCTTGAGAAGCTAGCAATGTCCTGATGAGACCCACCAAGGTGTCATCATCGGGCTCTACAGGCTGGACTGGCTGAACTGGTGGCTCTTGACCCCCAGTAGGCATAACTCTGGAGGCTACTCCTGAATGCTGGGCTTGATCTCCAGGTTGCTGCTGGCCCACGGGAGGTGCTCCGCATTGCCGATCGGTAGGACCAGGAACAATGCTGCTGAAGAAGACGACACAAAGAACAATAAAGAAGGACCAGGACAGATCAAAGATACAAGCATGTGATCAGGTCAAGAATTCAGGGATTCAGAGGATACGAGCAGAGATCAAGGACAAGTGCTGATTGAGACATCTATTCGGTAAATCCTCACATATCTTGATTCACAAGACCTGCATGGGCCACCACTTAAACCATGTAACGCCCCAGAACCAGAATACTGGAGAGCGGGACATACATAGCCAGCTGCGTATATTGAAATGGAATCCACCTCGCTATACGGTCACGACTGTCTAGATACATGAGGGTTTAACTACAAGCCATCAATCTCTTATTGTAGTGCCCCGTCCCGCTCAGTCAATTGGAAGAATCGGAATGCCGACGGCGTTCGGACTTAGCCTTACAACGACGACTCGAAGACATCACTCGGTCAAGGCGACCGCTCGCTCAGATGGGGTAGTTTCGGTGAACTTGCCTCATCTTAGCCTTCACATAATAAATCGTATGTTTTCAACTTGCACAAGTAGGCTTGATAATAAAAGAGACGAATCCATATAGATAAGAAAATAATCCCGACGGGTCGAATTGAGTTAGAATATGGAAAGGTCCAATGGTCGGCTTAGAGTTGGTGCACAGCGTGCTTTGAACATGACACTCGATCCTTCGTTCCGTGGCATGGGAGAAGGAAAGTTGGTTGAGTAGGCGAAGTTATGATCGTAGCCTAAGTCATAGGCGTCGCCCGCATGAATGCTTCATAAAGCATGCACGGTCTCATCACCCAAGGCTTGGCATAGCCTTGGCTTGCCCATGAGTTAAGTTATGTTGAGCGGCTTGTGACCTAAGTCTAGGCACCCGATTGACTTGGTCGTTCAAGTTGAATGCGTGCACGGCACGATCCATAAAGGCAAAGCTTGATGCAGCCTTTGCTCGTTAAGTTGTTACGAAGTTAAGTTAGACAAAGTTATGCCGGTCGACCTAAGGCATTACAAGTACCGTTCCGCTCTTTCGCGGTTTGTCGAAGAAGAAGAACTCCCTCTGTTCGGACAGTTCCCGATCCTGTGGTCCGGTGCTCCACAAACCAAGCACAATCCCTGTGCTCTGCGACATTCTGCCACCACATGTCCTGGCTTCCCTCAATGTGAACATCCCACTGCGAAAGAGTGTTTATGCTGCTGAGGGTTCGTCGGGGTTGAATGTTGAACCGACGTCACTGAGGCCGCCCGCCTCGGAGTTTCAATTGTCAAAGCCTTAGCTGTTGGGGCTGGTACTGAAGACTGATTTATATGGCCATGAGTTCGCTTCCGACCTCCGGTTCTGTCCACGATCCTCTGGGAGGTATACTCGTGCCTCCTAGCTGCTCTCAATACTGCATCGAAAGTCTGATGATCAAACTACTCCACTGCTAATAAAATCTCTAGATGGAGCCTCTGCTAGAACCGCTGGGCTCTGTCGAACTCGGTCGCTACCAAGGTAGGAGCAAACCGATTAAGTCTCAAAAACTTGGCCGCATATCCGTCGACCGTCCTGCCCATCTGCTTCAGATTGGTGAACCTCGTCTGTAGATCGTACCGAACGACAACATCAAAGTACTTAGTTTGGAATCTCTCACGAAATACTGTCCATACAATAGGTGCCACTAATCCAACGGCCTACGCCGTCCACCAGCTGCGGACAAGATCCAATAACTGTAGGCGTACTACCGCCACCTTCTCATTCTCGGGCGTCTTTGCCACTTCTAGAATCACTTCTGTATCCTGCAGCCAAGCATCTGCGGCAATCGCATCCTCACTGACGTCGAAAAAGGGAGGGTTCAAACACTTGAAGCTGTTGGCTGCCTGGTTCCCTTGATGACCGCCTCTGTTCAGAGCATCTTGTACTGCCTAGTGTAGGGCATCGCCCCGACGATCTTGAGAAGCTAGCAATGTCCTGATGAGACCCACCAAGGTGTCATCATCGGGCTCTGCAGGCTGGACTGGCTGAATTGGTGGCTCTTGACCCCCAGTAGGCATAACTCTGGAGGCTACTCCTGAATGCTGGGCTTGATCTCCAGGTTACTGCTGGTCCACGGGAGGTGCTCCGCCTTGCCGATCGGTAGGACCAGGAATAATACTGCTGAAGAAGATGACACAAAGAACAATAAGGAAGGACCATGACAGATCAAAGATACAAGCATGTGATCAGGTCAAGAATTCAGGGATTCAAAGGATACGAGCAGAGATCAAGGACGAGTGCTGATTGAGACATCTATTCGGTAAACCCTCACATATCTTGATTCACAAGACCTGCATGGGCCACCACTTAAACCATGTAACACCCCAGAACCAGAATACTGGAGAGCGGGACATACATAGCCAGCTGCGTATATTGAAATAGAATCCATCTCGCATACGGTCACGGCTGTCTAGATACATGAGGTTTTAACTACAAGCCATTAATCTCTTATTGTAGTCCTCCGTCCCGCTCAGTCAATTGGAAGAATCGGAATGCCGACGGCGTTCGGACTTAGCCTTACAACGGTGACTCGAAGACATCACTCGGTCAAGGCGACCACTCGCTCAGGTGGGGTAGTTTCGGTGAACTTGCCTCATCTTAGCCTTCACATAATAAATCGTATGTTTTCAACTTGCACAAGTAGGCTTGATAATAAAAGAGACGAATCCACAAAGATAAGAAAATAATCTCGACGGGTCGAATTGAGTTAGAATATGAAAAGGTCCAACGGTCGGCTTAGAGTTGGTACACGGCGTGCTTTGAAAATGACACTCGATCCTTCGTTCCGTGGCTTGGGAGAAGGAAAGTTGGTTGAGCAGGCAAAGTTATGATCGTAGCCTAAGTCATAGGCATCGTCCGCATGAATGCTTCATAAAGCATGCACGGTCCCATCACCCAAGGCTTGGCATAGCCTTGGCTTGCCCATGAGTTAAGTTGCGTTGAGCGGCTTGTGACCTAAGTCTAGGCACCCGATTGACTTGGTTGTTCAAGTTGAATGCGTGCACGGCACGATCCGTAAAGGCAAAGCTTGACGCAGCCTTTGCTCGTTAAGTTGTTGCGAAGTTAAGTTAGACAAAGTTATGCCGGTCGACCTAAGGCATTACAAGTACCGTCCCGCTCTTTCACGGTTTGTCAAAGTTAAGTAGTCCCACGATCTCAAGGCCCGTCAACTTGGGCAGAAGTGTCGCGTAGAGCACGATTGGCCTAAGGCACGATGCACGAACTTAGTGTTTAAGGCAAGGACCACACTTGATTCAAGTGAGTTTTGGAGAAAGGACTATCAAATAGGCATTCATGAGTTGAATGAAATGATATGGTAACATGAAAAGAATGCCCGCGACCGTGGGTCGTCGAAGGGTCTCAAGGATAGAAGTCCTGAACGTGGTTTTGAAAGAGAGGGTAACACGGAAGGAAGAATGACTGTGTGAGACGTCAGTTTGAGTCGGGTCTTGCATGGTCATTGGACAACTTGTCGACAAGGTAGAGTTTTCCCGTAGTGGCAATCCAGGGCCATGGGACCATTTCGGCCTAAGGAAACACGGTGATAGCTGTGCTGAATCGAAAGCACCGGGTTAGTCGGGGACTTCCAGGGGGCTAGCTACCTTGCGCTGGAAGGGTCCCGGCTAACTGCAAGCTATGAGTCCAGGTATAGCTTGTTATGCTAGTGACCTCATATAGATGAGTCAGCATAGGCGGCGATCCACGGATATGCCTTTGGACTGAGTCGAGTATTAGGTGAAGTGAATCAAGAGTCGAGTCGAATGCGTGCTCGGTCAGAAGATAATATTTGGGCCTAAGATTTGGCTGCAACGAAGACACCGTACTTCAGCACGAGATGTGGCGTCGAGTCTTATGTTGTCGGCATATAAGTTGCATAAGTTGGTTTGAGTTGTCTTGAGTTTAGGTCAGGAAACGCCGTAAGGCAAAGTTGGTCGAGTGACACTTAGTTCACAAGATGGATGGGTCAGTTGATGATTTAGTAGCAAAGGGCCGCAAGACAGCAATATGATTGAGTCTCATTGAGTTGCGAGGCACGGCCTCAATAAGGACTTATAGCACAGTCACACGGGAATGGAGTCTTATCGCGTAGTTGCGTCTCTGATTTTAAGCCGTAAGGTAAGCACGACTTGATAGGTTAACGATGTTGAGTCGACATTGTTGTTCCAAGCACGGGATGGTCTAGAGACACAAAATAGGCCAAGGCGTCGGTCCTAAAATAATCCTAAGGCAAGAGTAGAAAGACAATCTAAAGGTGATTGCAAAAACAAAAATTTGTTTTATTCCAAACTTGTAAAAGAGTACAAAGTACAATGAATTATGGGGAAGTACAACTTTAGGAATCTGATCAGGAGACGATCACTTTATCCTTGGACTATATGAACTTGAAGTCTGCAGCCTCTAGAGAACACAGCAGCAATTTTGTAAGATTTCTTGATCTCTGTCTGTGTGTATCTGATGATGATTGGAAACTCTATTTATAGAGTTCAGAAAATAACTGTTTTAGCAGTTATTCTGATGTACGCGAGGCTGGATTACGCCATACTGGGTTGCGCCAACTTTTATTCAGTTGTCAATCGTGTACTAACTGTATTTAGACGCGTGGCATCATATGATTGAGATGTGCGTTGTCGTGTACAGGATTGTAGACATGTCTTGAGAGATTAGTGGCATGTGCACCACGTCATCCTGCTTTAGAATGTAAGTTGTCTCAACTTTATCAGGTTGCACAAGCTTCAGTCAACAAGTCAAACTGCACTTGATTTGAGCTGCGCCTACACATGTGGCAGCTTCTGAGAAACAAGTTAAACTAAGGATTTTGTTTAGATTGCGCCTGGGCGCAACTCACGAAGTGTACAGGACAGCTGTCCACCAACTTCTCTTGAGCGGCACAATTCACGGAATTCGAAGAGATTTTTTTCGTTCACTGTTGTGTCAGTCGTTAGTATTTGTCAGGTAATGATGACCATTAAGTGTCAGGTGCCATGTAGATTTTGGCGCAAAAAGATTGGGCACATTCTGATATCGGACACAATCTGATCGGTGGCGCAGTCTGTTTTCCGAGCTTCATATCAGTGGCACAACTTGATTTTTGGGGTGCAACTTGATCACTGATCAGCATATTCAAGGCGCAACTTAATTTTTAGGCTATACAAGACCCCCTTCAAAGTTTTCAAAACTTAAAAAAAATATTGTAAAGTTTTGGAATACTTTGAATTTAGAAGAGTTTTGACTAAGTCCGGTTGCGCCGGTCAATGCTCGGTCATCATGATTAAATACCTTTCTCGAAAATACTCAATCCTCTCTTCGTCTTCCGGAGTTTTATTGATTACTTTCAGTTTCCCATGAAGAAGAAGAATACGAAGAGTCAATTTGTTGATATATATGTAGTAGTTGATCTTTGTGCTTTGCTCTTCACTTCTGTTCTTCAATGGCCCCCAAGAAGAAAGAGATGGAGACCAATTCTGACACCACAATCAAGTCTCCTGAAGCAAGACATGATGCTGCACCTAAAACTTTTTTGTTGGAGACAGACCCAGCTTTGAGGGCAGTGAACTTTTTGAACTGTTTCGGTTTAACCCCATCAGTCTTCAATCGCTCGAGCGGCGGATCATCCTCTGAGGAGCATGTCAATTCAGAGGGATTTCTTAACCTGATGCGCCGCTCGAGGATCTGCACCATGCAAGAATTGGATGCCGCCCTTCGTCAGAATGATGAAGGCAAGGACCAGAAATAATGTTTTAGGCAGAACAACTTTTTTATTTTTATGTCCTTGACTGTAGAGGTCTATCCGTCTTTATACAATGAAACCTAGAATTTCTGATTTTGTGTGGCTGTGATTTCGAATGGTGCTCATGGACACATTCCTTTAGCTAATTCTTCGTTTTACTGTTTCTTCTGAAGAACACGTGGCAGTTGTTACACGATTTTAGATGCCCATTTTCAGTTCATTCCCAAAATAGGATCCTAGAACGACACACCCACCTCATCTTTAACCTCATTAAAAATGACATCCAGAAATGAAAGAATCATTCATGCTCTCTCAAAACAAATGTCTTCCCACAAGGTTTTACTTGTGCCACTTCATTCTGATAATATTTGCTTGTATGCTGTGTCTTCAAAAATTGGTAAGTTTCGACGAAGAATCAATTCTTCTATCGTACCATTTCTGGAGACAAGTATTGATCTGCATGTTGTAGACACTATTGATATGCGCTAACTATTTCTGAGAATAGGCGCACACTGTGGTCCAGTGTTTAGCTCTGATCAGAGGCGCGTATTGCTGTCATACGCTTGTTTGATCAGTGTTCAGTGCTGATATGTGCCTGTTTGTAGGCACAATACTGATGTGCGCCTGTTTGTAGACGTATTGCTAATGTGCGCCTGTTTGTAGACGCAATGCTGATGTGCGCCTGTTTGTAGACGCAATGCTGATGTGCGCCTGTTTGTAGGCCCAATGCTAATGTGCGCCTGTTTGTAGGCACAATGCTGATGTGCGCCTGTTTATAGGCGCATACTGCTGATAGATTCTGCTAACTTCTTCTGTTTCATTGATATTTACAGGGACTTGGTTAGCGAGCTTCTTCAGAACTGGTATTGGTGATTTGGATGTTGCAGAGAGCATTCTTCTGACACCCACATCAGACAACTCATATGGTTCTAACACTCAAATCAGACAGCTCAGGACTCTTCATGTTAAGAAGGGTCTTCCTCAGATGGTAGGAAGAGCCTATACACATGAGAGTTGGATGGTGAAGTGTAACACCCCAGAACCAGAATACTGGAGAGCGGGGGCGTACATAGCTAGCCACGTATATTGAAGTGCAACCCACCTCGCTATACGGTCACGGCTGTCTAGATACATGAGGGTTTAACTACAAGCCAACAGTCTCCTATGGTCATGAACAAGCCTATTGTCTCAATCTCAAGCAAGCAATAACAGTTACAAGATGTCAGAGCTCCAAATATATAATAGCAAGGCGTCCCATACATTACATATTGAATGATCATGAAGCTAGTCGTTACAAAATGTCAGGACTAGCAAGAGTTTAGTCATACATGATCAACCCTAGGATCTGTCAATCATGTTACAGCCCGTAGGCAGACAGTAAATAAAGGTGCAATACGAGCTAACACGTGCTCGCCGGCTAAACACCTCAAAAGAATAATTTTACAATAAAGTGGAAGGACAAAAAGAAACCCACTCGTTGCCAGGATTACGCCTGGTAGTCACCATCTGGCTGGAAGACAGGTGGATCCTCTGGTGCTGCTCCGATATCTGGCCGCACAAAACCAGCTGGGTCAGACCCCAGAAAGAGCAAGTGCCACAAAAGAGGCTTCACTTAGGAACTAAAACCAGCATATCACAATAGAATATTAAAGATAATAAATAAATAAAAAATTGATAATAATAGAGATAACAACAGTAAACTGAGTACGAAGAAACCATTCAAGTAGCCAGGTCACAACCCTTAACCAAAATGGACCGGTGTTGCAGCCCTTCACCTGAATAGAAACCCGTCTCAAATACTATTGGTACAGTGAAGAAAATAAACGAAGAGAGGACACAGAACTGCTCCGGAAGTCAGGTTACAATCCTTAAACCAAACAAGGACCGGGGTTATAACCTTTTGCCTGAACAGAACTGGAACCCTGATCTTTATTGCTAAGGCCAGCATAAATAATCATGGTATTAAGGTAAGGTAAAACATGACGAACATGGCATGGGGTTAAAATAAGACAATAAACGAAGAGAGGACACATAACTTCTCCGGGAGCCAGGTTACAACCCTTAAACCAAACAAGGATCGGGGTTGTAACCCTTCGCATGAACAGAACTGGACCCCTGATCTTTATTGCTAAGGCAAGCATCAATAATCATGTCATGTCACAATCTTGTACGGGATTAGGATAAGACTAAGCTGGAATAAACTCCATCCAATCAATCACGACCAATCAAGAGTACGGCTTGATACTTTTAACTAACTAGGGTTATCACAGGCCTAGTTACTAGCAAGATGCAATGATATTTTCCCAACAGCCACAAGCCCTGCAGACCATTCGGTTATCGAGGTTGAATGTCCGTTTAAGAAGAATGCAACACGTGACTGTGTACTGGAAATGTGCCCTACTCGTCGGTAGACTACAAGTCCACTTGAGCGCCCAGATAACGAGATTGTCTGTAGCTGGAAAATCTCTTCATGACTACTGGATTATTCTAGTTATTAGCCTTAGTTGAATTCAGTGGGTACCCCTGACCGTGGTATTCAGGGATCCCCATCCTAGACATGATGCAAGATAGTACCAGTTTATTTATACAAACATAATCGCCCATGTTATCCAGATCTTTTATACTTGCCATGTCAGGCTAGCTGTTGTAACAGCATATCGAGATATATTATGTCAATTTACGTATCAAGAGTACGCCACATCGGGCCACTATCGAGTTCTATTCTTGCATTATCATGAATGAGAAAAACTTGCATAAAATAGCTAATAATATATTCTTGAAGCCAAGAAAAAGATCTACAACTTTTATGTTGGAAGTTGGAAGAAATTCTGGCCACAATTCAGCCAAATAGGACTTAAAACAGCCAAAAATAGCCAAAATAGGCCCTATGCGACATTCTGTGGCACTATTCATCCATGCGACACTATTCATGCTCATGCGGCTGCGGCACTATTCATCCATGCGGCACGGTACTATTCATTCTTGCGGCTGCGGCACTATTCATCTCATGCGGCTGCAGCACTATTCATCTCATGCGGCTACGGTACTATTCATTCCATGCGGTACTATTCATCCATGCGGCTGTGGAACTATTTATCAATGCAGCTACGGTACTATTCATACGGCACTATTCATTCATGCGGCTGCGGCACTATTCATCCATGCGGCTGCGGCACTATTCATGCGGTACTATTCATCCATGCGGCTGTAGCACTATTCATCTCATGCGGCTGTGGCACTATTCATCTTATGCGGTTGCGGCACTATTTATGCGGCACTATTTATTTCTGCGGCTGTGGCACTATTCATGCTCATGCGATTGCGGCACTATTCATCTCATACGGCTGCGGCACTATTCATCTCATACGGCTGCGGCACTATTCATCTCATGCGACTGCGGCACTATTCATGCGGCACTATTCATCGTCCCTGCCAAAATCAGGACAAATGAACCAGAAAATGGCCAAAAATGCTTTTGGCCATAACTTCCTCAAAACACGTCGAAATTTAACTTTTCAAAGGTCTATTTTAGATAAAATCGAATTTTCTACAATATGGAACAATCAAAACATGAAAATAATAAAGTTTAATAGATCAAAACCCAAGAAAACCGAAAATAATACACACTTAGATCTACATGAATCCATCCACCAAAATAAAAAATGTTAAGTTCTAAAGTGGCTTAAAATCAAGTAAGGAAGAGAATGGAACAATAAAACTTGAGATCCATCGTGAAGAAAGTTACACTTGCCTAGGACTTGGTAGGTGAGATGAGTAAATGAAGAAGATAAAGAAAATAAATGAAGAAGTGAATAAAGAGAGAAAGAAGGAGTTGGGTTATATATCAACCCTCTCCATCTCAAACCAAGCCAAGCCAAGCCAAACCAAGTCAAATTGAACCGAACCGATTAATAAACCAAGTCCAGATTAAACCAAGACTAGGCTAAGCAAAATAAGCCTAACTACGATCCACCTAATAAATGCCAGAAATCTCGTATACGCATACGAAAGTACGTATAACGGGAAACGGGAGTGACAACTCTACCCACCTTAAAAGAATTCCGTCCTTAGAATTTAATTAAAGAGGCTAGAGGTGTCGGGACAAGTTACACTATCAGATGCAATCTACAGCTAAGCAATCAAATATACAAGCAAGGATTCGAAGTGTAAGGCATAAGAAAGATATTATACCTCACGAGTCAAATAGGTCGGGATATTGCGATCGGATATCATCCTCACGCTCCCACGTTGACTCACCCAAAGAGTGATGACCCCAAGCAACTCGGACTAACTTGATAGTCTTGTTCTTGAGTATCTTCTCTCTTCGGTCCAATATTGACACGGGCCTCTCCTCATACGAAAGGTTGGTACCAACAACCAATTCCAAATGATCCAGGATATGGCTCGGGTCCGGGATATACCGTCGCAGTTGGGATACATGGAATACGTCATGTACCTCACGTAGCGATGGTGGAAGAGCGAGACGATAGGATACATCTCCTACTCGCTCCAGAATGTCAAATGGCCCTATATACCTAGGACTAAGCTTTCTCCGTACGCCGAAACGAATGACGCCACGGTTAGGCAAAATCCTCAGGAATACATGGTCGCCGACAGAAAACTCAAGAGGGCGCCGATAAGAATCGGCCCAATGACGCTGGCGATCTTGGGCAACTCAAAGATGATCTCTGACTCTCCTGACCACCTCAACGGTCTGAGCAATCATTTCTGGACCGAGCATCTGCCTCTCTTCGACATCGTCCCATGCTAGCGGGGATCGGCACTTCCTACCATACAGTGCCTCGAACGGTGCCATCTGGATACTAGCTTGGAAACTGTTATTTTACGAGAACTCTACCAGGTACAGGTGATCTTCCTACGAACCACCGAAGTCGAGTGTACAAGATCTTAACATGTCTTCCAAGGTTTGTATGGTACACTCTGACTGACCATCTGTCTGTGGGTGATACGCTGAGCTGAACTGGAGACGAGTCCCCAAACTCTCTTGCAGGCTACGTCAAAAGTGCGACATAAATCTGGAATCTTTGTCCGAGGTGATACTGACTGGTACACCATATAATCTGACAATCTGTCGGAGATACATCTCCGCTAGCTGAGTCGTCGACTGACCAACTCTGAACGGGAGAAAGTGAGCCACCTTCGTGAGCCTGTCTATGACAACCCAAATAGCGTCTCTGCCAGCCAGGGATCTAGGCAATCCAGTCACAAAATCCATGGTTATATGCTCCCATTTCTACTCTAAAATTGGCAATGGTTGAAGTAGTCCAACTGGTCTCTGATGTTCAGCCTTAACTTGTTGGCAGACTAAACAACGAGAGACAAACCGGGCTATCTTCCTCTTCATGCCATTCCACCAAAAGTGCTGGCGGATATCATGGTACATCTTCGTGCCATCGGGATGAATGGAATACTGAAAACTGTGGGCCTCTGCCATAATCTCCTGTCTGATATCTCTACTGGGTACACAAAGATGCTTACCATGTCGAAGTGTACCGTCTTCATGAATGCATAATTCTGGTATTTGTCCCGCCTAACACTCTGTTCTGAGCCGCTGAAGCTTGGAATATGCCGACTGCGCCATCTGGATCCTCTCGACTATGCTGGACTGAACCTGCATATTGGCCATCAATGTCACATTGGTAGGAAGGACAAGTTCTATTCCCATCTTCTGAAGATCGACTAATAACTCCGGCTGCGCTGCGATTGACCCTTGACTATGTTTGACCTAGAAGGAGGTACGATCATCTCAATTTCGAGGACGAAATTTTTGTAAGGTGGGTAGGATTGTTACACCAAGTTTCTAAAATGAGGGTAATTTTGAAATTTTGTGTTTAAATTTATTTAATTATGATATTTAAATAATAATATGAATTTTGGTGATTTTTAATCATTTTAAAACTATTTAAATATCATGACTTGTGATTTTGATGTGCAACTAGTGAAGCCGTAGAGACTGTCTGCCCTAGAGCCTAACCATGTGGGTAGAAATTTTGTTTAGTACTTTTAGCTTGAGGGTATTTTGGATATCTTGAATTTATTTGAATTTATTATAATTATTTGGAATTTAATATATATTATTTTGAATGGCGTGATTTAATATTATTTAATTGATTGCCATGTGATTGTTATTAGCCCTAACCTAGATTGAACCTAACCTAGATTAGATATAGCTAGTCTTAGTTAGCCTTGGTTAGTATTAGTTAGTATTGGTTAGTTGGTTAAGTCATGACTAGTTAGAATAAACTAGGTTGCAACTTGATTAAAGGGGGACCTAGATTTTGACCATTGAATATACTAGATGGAATGAGAGCCCTTAGATTGATTCCCCAAAACCCTAACCCTAGCATTTATGACCAGCCTAGGGATTCCCCCATCACTATTTAATCCCTCTCAAATTTAGTTGCCTCTTTTATCCATCCCTTCATTTTCTAGAGAACAAGGTTTGTCTCCATTGAAACTCTTCATATTTTGATCAATATTAATCCTTTTTCCTTCAAACTTCTTCCATGGTGACCTAAATCCTATTTTTCTGCTGTTCATGGAGGCTAATCCCAGTTGTAGAGCAATTTGGAGGAGCTAGCTAGCAAGAAGAACCACCCCCTTTGAAGCTTTTTCATGCAAATTGCACATATAGGTAACTTCCTATTCCTTTCATAGATTTTCGATTTCTTTACATAAATAGGAAGCCCTAGGTGTCCCCTAGCCGTAGGTATTGGATTTGTGTCGAGTCGTGTTCATTTCGTGTCCGTATCGGACACATATCAGTCCTAGAATCTAGGTGTTTGATAAAATGCTTGAGTGGATTGAATCCACATATTTTCGAAAACTAATTGAACAGTCTTGTAGCCCTTTATGTCTGGATCATGAACCACAAGCTCTGAGCACGAATCCATACTGTTTTCGTGTCAAAAATTGACACGAACACGCAGTACGATGCCGCGTGCGGGTGCCTGCTGTTGGACACGTCGTGTGCACTGTACACGACACATTTAGACACAATACTTGCTGAACACCTTGGACACATGACTGACATGACATGTATGAAGTTTGAGGAGAAGTTATCAAGTAGATTGGAAGAAATCCCAATCGAACCCGATTTATACTGTGCTGTGCGCGTTCAGTCGAGGGTTCGGATACGGCCCTAGAACGCAGATACGGCGTGTTGTGGACACGGTGTAGGACCCAAGGTAATTAGCCCTACCCTAGGCAAACCCCTGTGCACAAGCACGAGACACGTGTCGTCTTGTGTCGAGAGCACGAATGCTCGACACGGCTGCACGAGGCCCATGTTGTACTATTTTCAGACACAGTTCATTTGATGGTTTGGACACGATTCGTGTCCAGTTCTGGGACACGAATGCACTCTCATGTACCCTCATGTGTATGTCATCATTTACCAACCCTTGTTTGTTAATTAGATGTGTTTTCGAATTCGAATTTTCGAATTCCCTGTTGAACCCTGATACTCGACTGATACCATAGGCTGAAGGTGTTTTTCTGAATTCGATTTCAATTCTTTTTTCTATTTTTGTGATGTGGAATGGCTAATTGGCTCACATACATGTGTATTGATAGGTGTATGAGTAGTTGTGTTGGTGTGGGGAAAAGGAAAGCACTGATTTGGGTTTTTGCATTTGGATTGGGGCTCTTCGTCATGGTTTCAGAAAAATTGAAACTGGGAATTTACTTTCTGTTTTCACTCACATTGTACTCTTCACAACACTCACATACATGCCACACATATTGGTTCACATCACTCACCACACCCTGTTATTCTCCTGTACACAAGAATAGACACTGTCACTCTGTATAAAAACTGAGATTCTTTATAAAACTGATTTTGGTTTTGGTTTTTTTAGGATTTGTATATATGTAGGTAAATATATACATAAGTGTTTGTACAATGGTACTTGAATGAGATCTCAACTGATAAGTTAACTTAATATGTTATTTTGATATTAACTGGGATTGAATATTGGGTTCAAAACTGAAATGAGATTTGATTATAGGTTTGTATATCACAATTTGATTATTGGCATTGAATTCCTGAATTTCATGCACCCATACCCTTCCTGTTATCTACACATTCCCTGTTTTCTCAAACCAGAGACACTACGTATCATCACACACACACATGCTCTACATAACCCTCACACACACAGGAACACATGCCACCTTATTCACTCACAAATATTTCACTGATACATGTTTCACTCATCCACACATACCCACCCTCTCATCTACACACACTCACATTTCACTAAACCTGAGATTGAATGGCCTTTCATATTGAACCTGTCCATTACCAGCCTTAATTGGCAGCCATATAACCTCCAAACCCAGGCCCTAAGCAGCCCCAAAAACTTCCCATTCCAGTCCCTTAAACACAGCCTTGTATCAGCTATTTGTAGGCTCCTAAACAGTCCCTTACCTGTCCCAATCCAGCTGAAATAGCAGTCCTAAACCAGCCTGTGTACACCCCACTTTGGACAGCCCAAACCACTCCATCCAGTCCCATTTTCAGCCTCAAATCATCCCATGGTACTGTCCCTCTCCCATATGTTAACCCCTCTATCTCTATGTGTGTGTGTGTATATAAATATGTATGTACGTATGCATGTATAAATGTATAGATGAAAGTAGGTAAATAAATATATAAATGAATATATGAAGATACGTATATATGGATGTATACATGCATGTAACTAGAGGTACAACTCTGCCTAATGCCACTCACACACACCCTAGCCTATACTATGTACACCCATGTTAGTATTTTCCCACACACATGCTACCTTGTTAACACACACACACACATGGCACTCTCTATATGTACATATATGTTAGTAGCCTATATACATATATAATGTCTATATATGCATATGTGGCCTATAAGTGAATGTGTGTTATTATATTAAATTAGATAAATATTCAATGTATACAATATGTGTGAATATGTAATATGGCCTATATGGCACATAGCCTATGGGATGTACCCTATGTGATACAGCTTATGTATATGGCTTAAATGCCAGTATAGGTGTGCAGTTGACTTGTATAGCCTAGATATGGTGTGTGCTTGCTAGAATAGGCTGGTTAGGCTTAGTGAGACTTGTTTGGCTTAGGTTTCACCTAGTTTTACTAGTATAGTTGACTGGAGTTGACCAAGTGTTGATTTTAGTCTAGTTTGACCTAGACAGCATGCAGACACATTGTAGATTACTATTATCATCCCCTATATACATCTTGACTTGTTTTGCTCTAACTAGGAGTCAGGTACCTCATCTCGGACAGTACATTTACTTCAGACATTCAGATACGAGGCGAGTACATTTTCTGATCATTTCATATCCTGCTTAGAATTATTTTTCTGCATTAAATTACTTTAGTTGATACTGTCACGTTGGTCACACGGATTAGTACTATATAGATCCCTCCTTGAGATGTTATCCCTTCAGGGAGCATCGGGTACTACATATTCTGTACGTTTCACTTACATGGCGTATCATTATGCTTCTTTGGTTCATTGATCACTTGTGACATATACTCTTATGATCACAGAGTCTTCTTTGAATCCTTATCCCATTTATTGGGTTTCCCAGAATCCCCATTTATGGGACTTCCATGTATCACCCTTCAGGGGCCTTTGTATGGAATCATAACATAACCTGGCTGGATCCTTGTGTATTGATTGGGGGTAAGGAGGAGTATAAATAGTCATGTGAAAAATTCTAAAGTAGAATAGCCATGTACGTCTCTTTAGTATAGCCATGTGCAAATCAAGCCGTTCACATGTCGACTTTGTACTCTAAATCACTAGTCACTGGTAGCTCTCTACTTATAGTAGATATTTCTATTACAGTTCTCTCTCTGTTTATATACTGTATTTCCTTCAGTATCTATATCTTACTTTACTGTATGATTATATTTTCTAACCTGCTATGAACTGTTGAGATGTACTGTGCTAGCTCCCGTCCTGACTGGACCTGTTGAAAATTTTACAGAGGATGATGAGGAACCCTGCACCCCTTACTTGGAGTTTGCCTAGATGACACTCGCGACCTGGACCCCTGGGGAGGTTCAGGCAGCTGCTGAGGACGATACCTTGCATAGTGTAGATAGATAGCTTAGACTGTTCTTTCTTTTCATGTTTAGTTGTTGTCTTTATTTTCAGAGTTGTATATTTTAGAGATGTTGAGACTTTGTTATTTCTTTCTGCTGTACCTCAGTTGAGGATTTCTTATCTATTTCTATCATGCTACATCCTACCTTAGATTGTGATTGAGTTGTACCTCTGTGTTGGCCTCCTTTTTGAAGAGTATATTCATGTTAGTTAGTCATAGTTCATGACCTACAACAGCGTTCTACCGCCGACACTGCGGCGTAGGCTGGGCGCTGTTACGTACTCATACCCTCACGATGGGTGCGGGTCGTGACACGTTTTTAGTGGTGGCCCATGCAGGTCGAGTTTATGTAGTGGTATTCGAACTAGAGTATCACTACAGCCTGCAGTAGGATTATGATATTTTTAGAGGTACTCAATCACATTAGGAAAAACTCTTATTCAGATTCCTTTTATCTAAATTTGCTGCTTATTGTTTTCCCTTGAATATAAACTGTCCTCCATTGATTTTTCGCTTCATTCTCAGTAATTGCTTCTTGGTTTGATCTGTCTTCATGACGGTTATGAAGACACGATCTCATCGCTCCAGTTCGGAGGATACTATCGAGAGGCTGGCCACCTCTCATCATGTTCATCAGGGCCTCGAGATCGTAGTTTCTATTGTGCCGACTCAGGTTGGCGTTTCTGCTACATTGGAGGTGCACCGCTGTCTGTACAGAGACTTTTCCGTCATTTTTGATTTCTTTCAGCAGCAGCGGTTCATGCAGCAGCAGCAGCAGACCAGGGAAAACCAGCAGAGTGAGCTATCGTCAGGACAGTCGAGGATGCACAGACCATTGGAGATCTTGCTGCAAGTTCCGTTCTTCTCGATTCTATTTCCGCAATTGTCTTTTATAACTACCTTGAAATCCGATTTCATCTGTCCTTGCTGATTGATTAATTTTGTCATGTTGCTATTTTGTTATGTTGTTTTTTTTCTTCTGAGGAAATCATATGGGCTAGGTCACCTCAGTTATGGGATCTAGAATCTTCGATAGTCGTGTTAGTTGGCATAGTGAGGACATGTAATCAGATTTTGGATGTATTTCTCGGGTATAGGAATTTAAGGTTTTCGCCGTCGCATACGACAATACAAAAATTTTAAATACCATAAACCTAGAAGTACGTACCTTAGTCAAGGACTCTATGATTATCGTAGCCTTGCTCACTAGCATGATGAAGACTCTGGACAACATGATTTTGGACAGACGCATATGATTAACAGATTGCATCTTGAGAAGGTTTTAAACATCATACCCTTCTGTTGGTATAAATAACTTAAGAGTAGGGATATTTTAGTTTGTAGAGCTTATTCATAGATAGTTCCTTCGTAGTATAATGATATGGTGACTTGTAGAGTGTCTGTACCCTAGAGGTGATAGTTAGAGTTGGTGTTAGAACAGTAACCCATTGCAGATAGTTCTTCTGTTATCTATAATACCAACCAGTTTACACATATAGGATGTTAGTATGCCATACAACCTTGATGATTTATTATTGTTTTCCTTTACCCTTCCAGTGAGGCATCCAGTGACCAGAGCCTGCCCTTGAGTATAGTTGTAAGATTCACCTAAGACTGAGAGTTCTATATATATATAGATAGATTGCAAATGATATACTTAGGATATATGTTATGGGTTGTTGTTCCTGAGCTTATGTATATGTGGTATTTGGGATTTGTGTGCTTAGATTTTGGGTATTTAGTTATGGGTGACTTGATAGGATTGGGAAGCTGAGAGTTAGCCTATTATAGAGCTTCTCTTTTTGCTAAATTCTGGCTGCCAACACTTAGGTAGCTAGCAAGGGTAAAATCCTAAGAAGTTGACCAGCTGATAACCAAGTACTAGGATGTTGAGAAAATTGACTAGTGATTGACCCTTGACTATGTTTGACCTAGAAGGGGGTACGATCATCTTAATTTCGAGGACAAAATTTTTGTAAGGTGGGTAGGATTGTAACACCCAGTTTCTAAAATAGGGGTAATTTTGAAATTTTATGTTTTAATTTATTTAATTATGATATTTAAATAATAATATGATTTTTGGTGATTTTTAATTATTTTAAAACTATTTAAATATCATGACTTGTGATTTTGATGTGCAGCTAGTGAAGCCGTAGAGACTGTCTGCTCTAGAGCCTAACCATGTGGGTAGAAATTTTGTTTAGTACTTTTAGCTTGAGGGTATTTTGGATATCTTGAATTTATTTGAATTTATTATAATTATTTGGAATTTAATATATATTATTTTGAATTGTGTGATTTAATATTATTTAATTGATTGCCATGTGATTGTTATTAGCCCTAACCTAGATTGAACCTAACCTAGATTAGACATAGCTAGTCTTAGTTAGCCTTGGTTAGTATTAGTTAGTATTGGTTAGTTGGTTAAGTCATGACTAGTTAGAATAAACTAGGTTGCAACTTGATTAAAGGGGGACCTAGATTTTGACCATTGAATATACTAGATGGAATGAGAGCCCTTAGATTGATTCCCCAAAACCCTAACCCTAGCATTTATGACCAGCCTAGGGATTCCCCCATCACTATTTAATCCCTCTCAAATTTAGTTGCCTCTTTTATCCATCCCTTCATTTTCTAGAGAACAAGGTTTGTCTCCATTGAAACTCTTCCTATTTTGATCAATATTAATCCTTTTTCCTTCAACCTTCTTCCATGGTGACCTAAATCCTATTTTCCTGCTGTTCATGGAGGCCAATCCCAGTTGGAGAACAATTTGGAGGAGCTAGCTAGCAAGAAGAACCACCCCCTTTGAAGCTTTTTTTATGCAAATTGCACATATAGGTAACTTCCTATTCCTTCCATAGATTTTCAATTTTTTTACATGAATATGAAGCCCTAGGTGTCCCATAGCCGTAGGTATTGGATTTGTGTCGAGTCGTGTTCATTTCGTGTCCGTATCGGACACATATCAGTCCTAAAATCTAGGTGTTTGATGAAATGCTTGAGTGGATTGAATCCACATATTTTCGAAAACTAATTGAACAGACTTGTAGCCCTTTATGTCTGGATCATGAACCACAAGCTCTGAGCAGGAATCTGTACTATTTTCATGTCAAAAATTGATACGGACATACAGCACGACGCCGCGTGCGGCTGCCCTGCTGTTGGACACGTCGTGTGCACTGTATACGGCACATTTGGACACAATACTTATTGAACACCTTGGACACATGACTGACATGACACGTATAAAGTTTGAGGAGAAGTTATCGAGTGGATTGGGAGAAATCCCAATCGAACCCGATTTACACTGTGCTGTGCGCGTTCAGTCGAGGGTTCGGATACGGCCCTAGAACGCGGATACGACGTGTTGTGGACATGGTGCAGGACCCTAGGTACTTGGCCCTACCCTAGGAGAACCCTTGTGCACAAGCATGAGACACGTGTCGTCTTGTGTCGAGAGCACGAATGCTCGACACGGCTGCACGAGGCCCAGGTTGCACTGTTTTCAGACACAGTTCATTTGATGGTTTGGACACGATTCGTATCCAGTTCTGGGACACGAATGCACTCTCATGTACCCTCACGTGTATGTCATCATTTACCAACCCTTGTTTGTTAATTAGACGTGTTTTCGAATTTGAATTTTTGAATTCCCTGTTGAACCCTGATACTCGAATGATACCATAGGCTGAAGGTATTTTTCTGAATTCGATTTCAATTCTTTTTTCTGTTTTTGTGATGTGGAATGGCTAATTGGCTCACATACATGTGTATTGATAGGTGAATGAGTAGTTGTGTTGGTGTGGGGAAAAGGAAATCACTGATTTGGGTTTTTGCATTTGGATTGGGGCTCTTCGTCATGGTTTCAGAAAAACTGAAACTGGGAATTTACTTTCTGTTTTCACTCACATTGTACTCTTCACAACACTCACATACATGCCACACATATTGGTTCACATCACTCACCACACCCTGTTATTCTCCTGTACACAAGAATAGACACTGTCACTCTGTATAAAAACTGAGATTCTTTTGTAAAACTGATTTTGGTTTTGGTTTTTTTAGGATTTGTATATATGTAGGTAAATATATACATAAGTGTTTGTACAATGGTACTTGAATGAGATCTCAACTGATAAGTTAACTTAATATGTTATTTTGATATTAACTGGGATTGAATATTGGGTTCAAAACTGAAATGAGATTTGATTATAGGTTTGTATATCACAATTTGATTATTGGCATTGAATTCCTGAATTTCATGCACCCATACCCTTCCTGTTATCCACACATTCCCTGTTTTCTCAAACCAGAGACACTATGTATCATCACACACACACATGCTCTACATAACCCTCACACACACAGGAACACATGCCACCTTATTCACTCACAAACATTTCACTGATACATGTTTCACTCATCCACACACACACACCCTCTCATCTACACACACTCATATTTCACTAAACCTGAGATTGAATGGCCTTTCATATTGAACTTGTCCATTACCAGCCTTAATTGGCAGCCATATAACCTCCAAACCCAGGCCCTAAGCATCCCCAAAAACTTCCCATTCCAGTCCCTTAAACACAGCCTTGTATCAGCTATTTGCAGGCTCCTAAATAGTCCCTTACCTGTCCCAATCCAGCTGAAATAGCAGTCCTAAACCAGCCTGTGTACACCCCACTTTGGACAGCCCAAACCACTCCATCCAGTCCCATTTTTAGCCTCAAATCAGCCCATGGTACTGTCCCTCTCCCATATGTTAACCCCTTTATCTCTATGTGTGTGTGTATATAAATATGTATGTACGTATGCATGTATAAATGTATAGATGAAAGTAGGTAAATAAATGTATAAATAAATATATGAAGATTGGTATGTATGGATGTATACATGCATGTAACTAGAGGTACAACTCTGCCTAATGCCACTCACACACACCCTAGCCTATACCATGTACACCCATGTTAGTATTTCCCCACACACATGCCACCATGTTAACACACACACACACACATGGCACTCTCTATATGTACATGTATGTTAATAGACTATATACATATATAATGTCTATATATGCATATGTGGCCTATAAGTGAATGTGTGTTATTATATTAAATTAGATAAATATTCAATGTATACAATATGTGTAAATATGTGATATGGCCTATATGGCACATAGCCTATGGGATGTACCCTATGTGATACAGCTTATGTACATGGCTTGAATGCCAGTATAGGTGTGCAGTTGACTTGTATAGCCTAGATATGGTGTGTGCTTGCTAGAATAGGCTGATTAGGCTTAGTGAGACTTGTTTGGCTTTGGTTTGACCTAGTTTGACTAGTATAGTTGACTGGAGTTGACCAAGTGTTGACTTTAGTCTAGTTTGACCTAGACAGCATACAGACGCATTGTAGATTACTATTATCATCCCCTGTATACATCTTGACTTGTGTTGCTTTAACTAGGAGTCAGGTACCTCATCTCGGACAGTACATTTACTTCAGACATTCAGATACGAGATGAGTACATTCTCTGATCATTTCATATCCTGCTTAGAATTATTTTTCCTGTATTAAATTACTTTACTTGATACTGTCACGTTGGTCACACGGATTAGTACTATATGGATCCCTTCTTGAGATGTTATCCCTTCAGGGAGCATCGGGTACTACATGTTCTGTGCGTTTCACTTACATGGCGTATCACTATGCTTCTTTGGTTCATTGATCACTTGTGACATATACTCTTATGATCACAGAGTCTTCTTTGAATCCTTATCCCATTTATTGGGTTTCCCAGAATCCCCATTTATGGGACTTCCATGTATCACCCTTTGGGGGCCTTTGCATGGAATCATAACATAACCTGGCTGGATCCTTGTGTATTGATTGGGGGTACGGAGGAGTATAAATAGTCATGTAAAAAATTCTAAAGTAGAATTGCCATGTAGGCCTCTTTAGTATAGCCATGTGCAAATCAAGCCGTTCACATGTCGACTTTGTACTCTAAATCACTAGTCACTGGTAGCTCTCTACTTATAGTAGATATTTCAATTACAGTTCTCTCTCTGTTTACATACTGCATTTCCTTCAGTATCTATATCTTACTTTACTGCATGATTATATTTTCTAACCTGCTATGAACTGTTGAGATGTACTGTGCTCGCTCCCGTCCTGACTAGACCTGTTGAAAATTTTACAAAGGATGATGAGGAACCCTGTACCCCTTAATTGGAGTTTGCCTAGATGACACTCGCGACCTGGACCCCTGGGGAGGTTCAGGCAGCTGCTGAGGACGATACCTTGTATAGTGTAGATAGATAGCTTAGACTGTTCTTTCTTTTCATGTTTAGCTGTTGTCTTTATTTTCAGAGTTGTATATTTTAGAGATGTTGAGACTTTGTTATTTCTTTCTGCTGTACCTCAGTTGAGGGTTTCTTATCTATTTCTATCATGCTACATCCTACCTTAGATTGTGATTGAGTTGTACCTCTGTGTTGGCCTCCTTTTTGGAGAGTATATTCATGTTAGTTAGTCATAGTTCATGACCTAGAACAGCGTTCTACCGCCGACACTGCGGCGTAGGCTGGGCGCTGTTACGTACTCGTACCTTCACGATGGGTGCGGGTCGTGACACGGGTGAACACATACTTCAGACTCTTGTGGTCGGTGAAAATCTCTACCCTATCTCCATACAAGTAGTACATCCAAAGCTGTGAGACCCGTCTCACTGTATCGGTATTTTATACGGATACGTGTTTATTTGAGCCGTATTTCGTATTTATCGATTTGCGTGATATTTTAAAAATTTCCTAAGTGTAGGATTTCATGACTTGGTTTAACTTGGATTTGGTTTTATTTGGTTCGGTTCCACTTTGACTTGGTTTGGTTTAGTTTGGTTCTTTATGAGATGAGGTGTATGGTTTTATGATTGAGTGGAGAGGAATGAATGGTGGAGATCACTTGAGCTTGTTATACAAGCCACTTTTTCTCTCTCCCTCCTCATTCACCCACATTCATTTCTTTTCCACCAAACCCTAGCCATTAGAGAGAGGCAAGTACACCTTGCCGAACCTTGAATAAATTTATTTCTGTTTGTTCCATCTTCTTTCTTGCATAATTCTAAGCATCTTTAGAACTTGAAATTTTCGGTTTTACCGAATGGATTGTTGTAGATCTAGCTTTGTGGCATTTTCAGTTTTCATGGATTTTGATCTGTCAAACTTGCATATTTATGCTAGTTGATGGTTCCATGTTGTAGAGAATTTCGTTTTACCCAAATTTGACACTTGGAAGTCTGGATTTGGACTCAGCTTGCAGTTTGGTGGAGTTGGGATGCCATGGTATTTTCCATGAACATCTCCTCTGTTGGAGTGCTTTCATTTTAGAGAGGGCCGCATAAATATGCCGCATGATCTTACATAACATTTATTGCATAGCAGCACTTGTATTATTTTACTAGCTGCTAGCTCAGCATAATTAGCTAGCCGCATATAGTATTAGTGTATTTGGTCGCATGCACATATTAATGTGATGGCAGCATTTAATTCTGGCCGCATGTACTGGTTACATCCTTGGCCGCATGAAACAATTCAATGGCCATATGAAACCATTCCATAGCAGCACAATAGTTAGCTTGCATGCATTATTAAATTGATTGGCTTTGCATGCTTTAATAGGCAAGTTGCATGCATTCATACATTAGTGAGCCGCATGTAAATTATTTAAGCTTGGCCGCATATGGGGACAAGCATGCCGCATGACTCTTAAACAATTGCATAGCATTTGCTTTAAATGCCAGCCGCATGGCCTTCCAGCATAAGCATTAGCATTAAATGCTTATAAGTTCATGCATTCTTGCATTTAATGCGTATAGCATTAAATGCATATAGTTCATGCATTTTGCATTTTTATGCTTATGGCATTAGCATTAATGCCCTCCAGAGAAAGCATTAGCATTAAATGCATATAGTTCATGCATTTTGCATTTTTATGCTTATGGCATTAGCATTAATGCCCTCCAGAGAAAGCATTAGCATTAAATGCTTATAGATCATGTATTTGCATTTTTATGCTTATGGCATTAGCATTAATGCCCTCCAGAGAAAGCATTAGCATTAAATGCTTATAGATCATGCATTTGCATTTTTATGCTTATGGCATTATCATTTAATGCCTTCCAGTAATAGCATTTGCTTATATATGGCCGCATGGCTATATAAGCATTTGCATGCTTAGCATTAAGTTGGCCGCATATACAAGCATACTTGGCCGCATGCAACACCAAAGTGAGCCGCATGCAGATTTTGCATGTGCTTGCATGTTTAATATTCCTGGCCACATGACCATTAGCAATATTTAATTCTTGGCCGCATGGCCCCTTCCACTTGCATGGTTTAATATATGCATGTAATCATTGCTTCACGTGGATCATTTATTAAATGGTTCATGTGAACCCTTTCCTTGCTGTATTTATTGTTGGGACCCACATGGCCTCTGTACTTGAGTGGCCACGTGTCCTTTTCTTTTCTTGAGTGGAAGCTTGCATTTATTGCGGGTCCCGCTCTCCTTGTCTTTTCTGGTTACATGAATATTTCTTGCGAGCCGCATGGCCCCCTTCAGTTATTTTCTGACCGTATAAGCTTTGGCTGGCCGCATGGGTGGCCTCCCACTCTCATTGGCCGCATGTATGTTCTCCCACTTTTGGGTCGCATGGGGTCCACTTTGATTGTTTAAATATTTTATTTGCCTGAATTGTGGTCAGAATTTCTTTCCACTCCCAACATGAAAGTTGTAGAGTTTCTCCTTAGCTTCAAGAATATATATATTATTATTTAATTGCGCAAGTTTTTCCCCTTCTTGATAAATGACATGACTTGATAGTGACCCGCCGTGGTGCACTCCTGACAAGATAATTTGACCTGATAATTTGACATGATAACTTGACATGATACTTCTTGATAGTGGCCCGCCGTGGCGCACTCTTGACAAGTAAACCTGACATGATATATTTCTCGAAATGCTGTTGCGATGGCTAACATGACACGACAAGATTGAATGGCCTGGACACCGTGGACGATTGTGCTTGTATAAATAAACCAGTATTCTCTTGCATCATGTCTAGGACAGGGACCCCTGAGTACCACGGTCAGGGGTACCTACGGTAAATGGCTAAGGCTAATAACTAGAATAATACAGTAGTTCTTGAAGAGATTTTCCCAGTTACCTGTTGCCCCTTTGATCCCGGCCTTATATATATACATGGGACTTGGAGCTATCTGTCATGATGAGCACATTTTCAGCCTGCCGTCGAGTGGGGCACCTCTTTAGGACACATGTATCTCACTACAGTGTGTCTGCTATACTTATTTTTCTTTTGCTGGGGTCACTCAGGTAGCAGCAGGCGGGTAACTGGACTTGGAAATCTCTTTGCATCTTGCTAGTAACTAGACCTGTGATAACCCTAGTTAGTTAAAGTATCAAGCCGTACTTATTGTTTGGCCGTGAATGTTACATGGAGTTCAATCTGTCTAGTCTTGTCTTGATCTTGTACATGATTGTTACATGTCCTGATTTCTTATTTTATCTTGCCGATAAATGGTGGGAGAAACCAAGTTCTGTTCAGACGAAGGGTTACAACCCCGGTCCTTGTTTGGTTTACGGGTTGTAACATGGTTATCTGAATAGTCCCATGGTTATCCTATCGTATATCACCTTCCCAGTCTAAGTCTTGTCTAGATCCAGTTCCTAATTGTTCCAGGATAACGATTACAATGATTGTTACTCTAATGTATTGTACTCTGTATTATCACTCCCTCACTGTCACTTAATGATTGTCACCTCTAGCAATAAATGATCAGAGACCAAGTCCTGTTCAGGCGAAGGGTTACAATCTCGGTCATTGTTTGGTTTAAGGGTTGTGTCACGACCCGCACCCTAGAGTAAGGGCACGAGACATGGGTACGTCCAGCCTATGTCGCAGTGTCGACGGTAGAACGCTGTCCTAGGTCACAACATCTAGCAGTATATATATCTAAACAGTTTATACTCCCCGAATGGGGGTGACATAGCAATAATAAACTCAATCACAACTAAGGAAGAGATAGCACGATATGAACAGAACTCAAGGAAATGAAATAGATAATAGCAATCTAAGATAATCCCAGCAATACAAGGTCTCAGATAAAAGAATATATACAACTGATCTCCAAATAAAGAGTCTAACTAGAACATGTCTCAAGACTACAAATGAAAAACAAGCTAACTAATCTAGTCTAGGCAGTCGGGGGAAGGTCCTCAGCTACTGCTGGATCCTCCTGGGAGTCCAGCTCACAGGTGTCATCTAGGGCTGCCCCGTAGTAGGTGTCCAGGCAGGCCTCCTCCTCGTCCTCTGTAATATTTCAACAGGTCCAGTCAGGACAGGAGCGAGTACAGTACATCTCAACAGATCATAGCAGGTTAGAAAGTAAAAACATACAGTAAAGTAAGATACAAGTACTAAGGAAATGCGGTATGTAAACAGGAAGAGAACTGTAATGTAAATATCTACTATACATAGAGAACTACCAGTGACTAGTGAGTAAGAGTACAATATGGACATGTAAATGGCATAGGAGATTCTGATGAGACACTAAGGATGAGATTCTGATAAGAAACTACTGGTGTATTATTCACATGCCCAATTCTACTCCCCCGTATCCCAAATCAATACACAAGGATCTATACAGGTTATGTTATTGTACAAGATATCACATGGGGCCCATATAGGGTGCACGTGATAGTATACATGGGGGCTCCGTGAACCTGAGAGTACAAAGTTCACCGGAGTGCACATGTAAATGAAAGCACAGGAGTACACGATGTAAGTGAAACGCACAAGCACAATGTACCCGATGCTCCCGAGGGGGATAACATCGCATATAGAGATCCATATAGTACCAATCCGTGTGACCAACGTGATAGTACAAGTAAAGTAATCTACTGCAGGAAATAATTCTAAGCAGGATATGAAATGATCAGAGAATGTACTCGCCTGTAACTGAGTGTCCAGTATGAAACGTACTATCCAAGGAGTGGTGTCTGGCTCCTAATCAGAACAGCACAAGTCACAACAAGTACAGAATAGTAAAATGGAGTCCTACTATGCATTCTACATGATTCTAGGTCAATCTAGGCCAAAGTCAACTCTTGGTCAACTCTGGTCAACCCTAGAAGTCAAACTAGGTCAACCAAGTCTAATTAAGTCTAAACTAGGCTATCTAGGTCTAACAAGTCATGCTAGGCTCTAACAAGGCTATACTAGACTACACACAACATTTCAAGCACTCATACACCTATGCATATACAACACTATATATATAGATACAATTATTTATTAACACTATGCATTCTAGGCTAAATACTATATGTATATACATATAGGCATACACCACACAATTATACATGTCTACATGTTGCACATAAAGTATTTTACACCACAAATAGGCATTCCTATCTAAGGGTGCTTAACATGTGCATATAGAGAGAATGTGTGTAGTGTGGCACACAGGAAAATAGTGTCAAGTGTAATGTGTATGTGTATTGTGTGTGCAGGAATTTACAAGGCAGTGAAATAAGTGAATAACTAAAACCATGGTGAACATGTATCAAAACAGGGATCACACAGATTTCTTAGGACTAAAAAACAGTGGAGAAGAGCAACCATGTGTGTGTGAAATGAAGCAATGTGAAATCATAACAGTGTACATAAAATCAAATCAGTGAAGAGTGGACAATGGGTGTCTGTGTACTCAGGAAATTAGGAAGATGTTGGCAGGAATTAATAAACAGTGAAATGATGTGTCAAAGTGTTCAGGAAATGACAGTGCAAGGGTGTGTACAGGAAAATAACCAACAATGTGTAAGTATTCAACAGGAATGTCAAGATCCTGGAAATCAAGCTACGCAGGAAAACTAATCAACAGTAAAGAAGAAGGGAACAATCCAATACAATCAAAACTGGAAATGATCACAACTAATCTCAGGTTTTACACTATGGAAACAAGTTTAACAGAGACTTCAACAGTCCATGAAGCCACCATTTCTCAGGTTAAGAAAACTATCAACCATGAAACTATTGACAGGTAAACCCTGTCAAGCCATAAGTAATTAGTTCACTCTGGAAATCAAAACAGGACAGTAGTTAACTAATGTGGGAAGAGTTCTAATTGAAGAAGCACACAATCAGCTGAAAGAAAAAGATTTAATTCAAAACAGTACCTGTCCAAACAACAGTTCACAACTGGGTTAATTTAGTGTCCATAAGGCATTAGAAAAACTGGAAACTCATGTTACATATTAAAACAGATAGGAACATTAGCATTCTATTGACAGTCAACAAACTAAATCTATCATTGGCCCAAAATCTAATTTACACAACTATCAATCCATATTCAATGGTAAGATTAAGCTAACAATTATATTGACATGTGGAAATAGAAATTAATTGAACAAACATGGGAAAATAGGAAGAAATTGATTGCACAGCAGTGAACTTGGTATCAGTTGAGTATCAGGAAACACCCTCTCCATATCGAATCCAATAATCCACAAAAACCCAACTAAAAACATGTAAACAATCTACATACACTATATACTATATGTTAGGATTTAAATTAACAGGGAACACAGGAAAATAACCATAGAATTCGAATCTACCAATCAAAACAAAACCTAACACAGAACACGCACAGCCTTCCCCATGCACACGAGTTTTCGTGTCCGACACGACACCAACCGACACGAGACTTGGGGAGTGTCATGACAGACACTGCCCCTTGCTCAGTGTCAAATTTCGTGTGTCCTTATGTCCTGTGCATCCCGTACGAGCACACTGGTAGCAGGGGAGCTACAGTGCTCGTGCGCGCGCCATGAATCCGCACGTGCACGTGTCGACCATGACTCGACATGACACAGAAACCTAAGGGCGACACTCGAAACCTACAAGCAAGCCCTAGGACTAGATTCCTATTCAAATACTTTCCTAAAAACTGAACGAAGTGTCCTTTGGGACATTTCGTCGAACACTGGTAGCAACCTACTGATACGTGTCCAAGACGGACACGAAACGAATTCGAACCCTAGGTTTAGCCTATCCTACAGTAGGGGTAGGGCTAGGGCCTTCCTAAAATGGATTTAAACAGGAATTTAATGGGGTATTGAGAGTTATACCTATTGATGCACAATGAATGGAAAAGCCTTCAAATGGAAAGAACTCCTCAAGCCACCAAGTCCCACAAATTGATATCTCCCTGCAAATTGTAGGCCTCAAAAATGAAAGTCACGCTGAGTTGATCAGAACAAGGTCCAAAAGTCACGCTGAGTTGATCAGGACAATATTAAAAAAGTCACGCTGGATGACAGCTTATCATTTGTCAGAAATTTCATCATGACTGACAGCACGACAGTCGAAGAATGTCTCTTCGTATGCCACGTATGCACGAAACTCGAGAGATCACAGCCGACTATTGCGTGACTTTCGAAATCTTCTTCAACAAGACTCAGCCTTCGTCAAGTTGGCGTACCAAAAGAGTTTCTTGTCATTTAATGCGACTGACAAAGCAATTACTGTCAGAGATTTTGTGTCAGTCGAGGCACGCCAAATCGAGACAGCTGGCAGTCTTATCTCAAGTCTGCGTGTATTGTGAGATCTTCATCTCAAGTTTGCGTGGATTCTGAAGTTTTCTTCCTCCAGTCTGCGTGGATTTTGAAGCTTTTTGCCTCGAGTCTGCGTGGATCCTGAAGCTTCCTGCCCCAAGTTTGCGTAGATTTTGAAGCTTTCTACTCCGAGTCTGCGTGGATTTCGTTTTCAACAAAGTCTGCGTGGATTTCATCAAATTGGAGTACGTGGCAGCCATGCCACTGATCTCTCGCCTGCGTGTCCTGTAACTTGCACACGACTCATGCATGATTGCCATGTGTCCAACAGTTACAGGCCACGTCCAGTAACTGCTCACAACCTTGCGTATGTTAAATCCTGCGTGATTTTCAACTAGGCACAGGCTGTGAAGCCAGTTATCCTTTCAGTTATTATTTTTGACTCTATAAATAGAGTTCTTTTTTTCATTTATTGTACAGATACATAGTTATCTACTGTCAAAATTTTGAGAGCTTTTCTTCTTCGCATAGTCCAAGGGATAAAGTGATCGTCTTCTAGATCAGATTCCCACAGTTGTAATTTTCCCAGAAACACAATAAATAAAGAGAATTTATTTATGGAAAACAAATTGGCGACTCTGCTGGGGAAAATTATCTCCTCTTCTGAGATGGTAACAACTCAATGCGACACTTCGTCAATCAGCTCGACGAAGAAGGTGATGACGATCCAATTCGATCAACTCGCCTATGAAGAAATGCAGCGGGCTAAGAGTGGCAAGTCTACTTCAGCCTCCATCATCACTGCCAAGTCGAAGGGACACTCTGTCTATGTCCCTAAGAATCAGTTGGTAGTCAATGGTGAAGTCTCTGCCACAGTGCCTACTCCTAACACTGGTAAGAACTCTACTGCAAGCACGCACACTCTTGTGCGCTCGAAGATGACAGCATTCAAAAGTCATGCTGACAGCACTGGCTCCTTAGCCAAGTCTGTTCCAGCGTGCAAATTCAACTCTAAAAGTCACGCTGACAGTACTGGCTCCTTAGCCAAATCTGTTCCAGCGTGTCTCTCTAAAACCAAAAATCACGCTGACGGTACTGGCTCCTTAGCCAAATCTGTTCCAGTGTGTATTTCCAAAATCAAAAGTTACGCTGACAGTACTGGCTCCTTAGCCAAATCTGCTCCAGCGTGCAATTTCACCCCTAAAAGTCACGCTGACAGCGCTGGTTCCTTAGCCAAGTCTGTTCCAGTTTGTACTTCCAAAGTTAAAAGTCACGCTAACAGTACTGGTTCTTTAACCAAGTCTGTTTCAGCGTGTATTTCATCTAAGAAGAATAGCACTTTAGCTATCTCTTCTTCTTTGCCAAGTTCTACTAGAACTGGGGGTGGTCTTCCACACAAAGTCCCTTCGAAAAGGAATAACTCTTTAGTTGTTCCTTCTGCTCCTGTAGTTTTTACTTCAGGAACAGCTTTGACTGACAATTTTGTTAGTCAAAGAAAAGGAGATGGTCTTTTGACTACTCTTCCTTCTGGACATTCTATGTCTCAAACCTTGAATGAGTCTAAGAAGAAACATTCTGTAATGTCTTCTTCTATGACTTCTTCAAATTGGGCACAGAATTTGTCCATAAAAGAGGGTTTGTTACCAACTCCTAATCCAAGGGATGGTTCTATTTTTCCTTCTCTGCAAATATCTAGATCAATGGAAGGAAAACTCCAAGTTTCCAAAACTAATGTGTCACCTCCAATTGATCTAAGAATAAAACTTAGCACTTCTGGTGTTAAGAAACCACATCAGTTGGAAACAAGGATAAAAGATCCAGATGCAGAGTATGCTAGAAACTATGTGGCTCATATTAATCATTCTTTATATAATCAAGAGCCATCAAGAACCAAGAACAGGAAATATACTCCTCAATCTTCACAAACAGATTTACGAGAATATCTTCAACAGAAGAGAAGGAGTAATTCTGTGTCAAAAGATCATGCTGAGTGTGACTTCCAGCCAAGAGTCATAATTCAATACAGATGTCAATCAATGGCTCATGACTATGTTGATCATGAATGTGACTTCCAGCCAAGAGTTACAATACAATGCAGATGTCAAACTAAACGACAATCTGTCTTCAATCAGATTCAGTGTGAACCTATGCCTGATGAAGATGAGCCTTTGTTTGCTTCTGTCAACATGACCTCTCGAGATGCTGGGGGTAGAGCTGATAGTCCAGATGGAGTATATAGAAACACCAGAGCAAGAGTCTTAGCTTCTAGTCAAAAAAATTTGATCTCTGAAGATGATTCTGAATTTCTAGGAGAATCTAATTTCCCACCTCTTCCTACTGGGGGTAGTTCTCCTTTAAATGATTTTGATGCACGAAGCAGTGATTCAGAGCATACAACATCCACTAATTCATCAATAATCCCTCGTACAGTCACTACATATATGGTGGATGGGAATACTGAATTGAACAATGAACCTTCCTCTTCGGTGACTCCTCAGGACCAAAGAATTGCTTCTTTGGAACAGCAAATGAAGTCTATGGCTGATACTATGAAGTCGATGTATGAACTCATGACAGCTCAGTTGCAGAATCGACAGACTGTATCAGATGCCATACCAACTGACACTGATATAAGTCCGGTACAAGTTCCTCCAGCAGTACAATCCAATACTCCTGGACCAGCTCAACCAAATCCTAGTCTCTCTGGAGCTGGGGGTAGTGCTTACAATGCTGTTCCTCCTCCTAACTATTCTCTACAAGTTACAACTCCACAATCTTCTGGAGTTGTTAATAAAGAATTGAGGAATCTCAAAACTCAATTCGAGGCATTCAAACAGAAAGATGGTTTACAAAGGTTAGGCATCAAGCAACCTTACCCGATAGAATGGAAGCAAGTATCATATCCTCCTAAATACAAACCTCCTACTATCTCATTCTATGATGGAACCTCTTCTCCAAGTCAGTTTATTAATCACTTTGAAGTGATGACTGACCAGTTGCAACCAAGCGACGCCCTCCTTACTCGGGTGTTTGTTGGATGTCTCAAGGGAACGGCTTATGAATGGTATAGAAGTCTCCCAGATGGGTGCATTACCTCATTTGCCGATTTCAAACAGATGTTTCTTGAACGGTTCTATGAAGGGCTCAATGACATGACTATGTCTGCTCTTATTAGAATCAAGCAGAAAAATAATAAAACTACAGAGGATTACATTGAACGGTTTCGAAGAGAAGCTCTGAAGATGCCTCTTGGAACTCCAGATGCTGTCACCATCGACACATGCAAATCAAACTTGTTATCAATCATCAGTATGTGGACAGAATCCACCCAATTCCAAGACTGGCCTTCTTTCATAATTAGTGCCAAGGCTACAGAAATTAGTGCTGAAACCTTCAAAGGTTTAGGAGTGCAGATGACTCCCAAAGAAACAGGTCAAGGTACTAACAATAAAAATAATGCTCGCAAAGGAAAAGAAACTCTTGAAGTTAATCTTCAGAGCAAAGATGCATCAACTGTTCAAACTTCTTCTACCTCTACAACTCAACAACCAAGAACACCTCGCCCCAAAGAAGAATACTCTTTCGACGATGACGATGTCCTTGGTATCTTTGAATGTCTGCTGAAAGGTAATAAAATACAATTACCTGAAATCAAGAAACCTGATGAAGCTGGTAAGACAGATCATCCCAAATACTGTCCATATCACAGTATGTTAGGTCACACAATTCGTACATGTTATGTACTGAAAGAAAAGATCCAAGAAATGATTAAATCTGGAGCTATCTTCCTTACTCCAAAAGAGAAGACCGTCACCTCCAACGTCGTCTATGCAATTCGGAGATTTTCCTCCTCAACTCCTTGAAAGTGGGATCGTTCCTATTTCCAAGGCAACTCTTGAGATAGTAAATATTCCTCCTCCACAATCTGAAGGATTAGTGCCAATCACTTTGGAAACTGGAGAAATCATGTGGATTCATCCTGATCTAGTGGCAGATTTTGAATCTCCTCTTCCTCAAAAGACTACTTCTCGAAAGTCCAAGAAGGCTGGAAAAATTAAGTCATGTCATATGACTTCTCTTGGATCTACCTCTGACACAGAGCCAAAAGAGAAGGAAGAAGCACTTGCTACTCGAACAGGAAAACCTTATCTAAAGGATTTTTCCAAGAATCCTGAGGATACTCCTGATATACCTCCAGCTGATAAAGATGCTCCTAATGTTCCTCCTGAAGAAGAATCATCTACTGCACCTGTTCCTTCAACTACACCAGTTGAACCTATTCTTCCTAAATCCACAGTTCTGGAGAAAGGCAAACAACAGGCTCGGTTTGATAAACCAATCAAGAAGTCCCTTCCTCTTGGGCTTTAGAAGCCTTATAACTTTGACATTCTAGCTCAACTTGCTAATACTCCAGCTAGAATGTCCCTCTTTGAACTTCTACGTCTTTCTAAAGAAACTCGAAAGACGTTAAGTGAAGCACTTCTTCAAGCAGACTCTTGTCTTGTACAATTGAAGAAGCCAGATGTAGAACCTGCCACTTGCTTACATTGCAACAGTGTATTGGAGATTATCCCAAATATCACCTTTACACAAGACGACATGCTATTGGAGGATAATCGACATGATCGGCCTCTCTACTACACTGGTTATATCGATACGATGAAGATAGATCGTCTCCTCATTGACCCAGGGTCTGCTATAAGCATAATGCCAAAGAGTCTGTTGGATGAACTAAAAATCCCTCTTCACAAGCTCTCTAAGATGGTTACTACTATCTTGGGATTCAATCAAAGCCGAAGCGAGCCTTTGGGAAAGATTCATCTGAAGCTTCAGATAGGCGATTTCAGATCCAAAGTCACTTTCTATGTGATTGAGATCGTGGGATCCTATAATCTTCTTCTTGGGAGACCCTTTCTTCATGAAAATAATGTGGTGCCTTCTACTCTTCATCAGTGTTTTAAGTACATTGATAGCAATGGAAGAGTACAAAAAGAAGTTGCTGATATAAATCCCTTCCATGGGGTTGAAGCTTATTTCAATGATTCCCGAATGTACAAAGAAGAGTATACAAGGGTCATACAAGCTATGGAGAAAGAGGATTCACAAAGTGAGACTTTAATAATCCCTATTAAAGGTCGAGCTACTCAGCAACAATCTCCCAAACCCTCTGGAGAAGGTTCTTTCATCATTCCAGTGAGTGGACGGATCTCTCCGTTGCCTCAGTCATCTACTCAAGATACAATAATCATTCCTGTTTGTGGGCGTACTACAATTCCTATATCTTCACAGGATACTCTGCTAATTCCAGTTGGAGGGCGGATTACTCTTCCATCTCAAGCTTTAAGGGAGCTCACCTCTTCTGAGCCATTTATTATCGATCTTAATCGAAACAAAGCTTCTTCTCATTCTTCTTCTTCCCCTTTAGTCATTGACTTGCCTAAAATCTCTAAGGCTCAGCCTTCTCCCAATGTAAATATTGCTACTTTTACATTTAATGAAAAGTCTCCATCTTCGTAGTACGCTGATGTTAATTATGTTCATAGTTATTTACATTTGTTAGATGACTTGAGCACAATAACCATAGGAGTTGTACAGACTGTTCATACAGATATATCTCTAGAACCTGTACAATCTTCATACTTTCTAGTTCCCAGCAGAAAGCCAGAAGACATTCTAATACTCTTTTACAAAGGGCCCCAAAGTCCTTCTGATTTAGAAGATGATGACAAAAACGATGATACTGGAAGATTACAACTGCGTCGCTATAGTCAGCAATCTAAAGACATCATCAAAAATATGGGCTATGACTTCAGAACTGGCCTCAATAGTGGAAAAGGAAGAAAAATGCCTGTTCGTATTCCTCCTCTGAAATATGGGAGGACGAAATGCAGATTAGGCTATATTGCTCCTACTCCTTTCATCAATATTATCCATGAAGATCCTGAATCTGACGAAGATAAGAGATCTGATTCTTCTAGTACCACTTCTTGGGATTCCGATACGAGTATCGGTAATTTCTACTGCAACATTCTGTCTTCCAACATGGTTTCTATTGACCGTTCTGAAGAAAGTGATGAAGACGAAGAAGAGTTTGAAATCTCACCTGAATCAGAACAATGGGCCCAAAGGTTGGATAATCAATGGGAGTTCCGTTTCGAGCAAAAAGAACCTCCGACTGAAGATAAACTTGTTCAAATAGATATTGGTGAAGAGGGATCCCCCAAACCAATATTCATCAGTGAAAGTCTTTCAGAAACTGATAAACAAGACATGATCAAACTTGTTCGTGATTACATCGACGTCTTCGCTTGGAGTTATGAAGATATGCCAGGGCTTGATCCACAAATTGTAACTCACAAGCTCAATATCTTGCCGAATGCTAAACCGGTCAAACAACAACAACGACGATTTCGTCCAGACATTATGGATGCAATTGAAGCTGAAGTTAATAAACTCATGGCCTCCGGGTTTATTAGAGAGGAACAACATCCCGATTGGGTGGCTAACATAGTTTCTGTCCTTAAAAAGACTGGCAAGATCAGAGTATGCATAGACTTCCGCGATCTCAATGCGGCATGTCCTAAAGACGAATTCCCTCTACCAATCACTGATGTCATGATCGATAATACCTGTGGGTTTGAACGGATGTCATTCATGGACGGGTATTCTGCATACAATCAGATTAAAATGTTTCCAGATGACGAGAAGCACACTTCTTTCAGAACGCCGATTGGTACATATTGTTATACAGTTATGCCATTCGGTCTCAAGAATGCAGGAGCAACTTATCAACGAGCTATGAGCACTATATTCCGTGAACATCTGCAGAAAACATTCGAATGCTACGTTGATGATATTGCAGTCAAAAGTCGACAAAAGGAGGATCATATCCAAGATTTGAAGACTATTTTTGATCTAATGCGTAAGCATCAATTAAAGATGAACCCTACTAAGTCCTTCTTAGGCGTCTCTAGTGGTAAATTTCTTGGCTTCGTCATTACCTCTAAAGGTATACACATGGATCCCGAGAAGATCAAAGCCATCCAAGAGATGCATCCTCCACGCACCTTAAAAGAGCTACGAGGATTTCAAGGAAGGATCGCTTATATCAGAAGATTCATCTCTAATTTGTCAGGACGCTGCAGACCATTCAACAAACTTATGAAGAAAGGTGTCTCTTTTGTCTGGAATGATGAATGTCAGAAAGCATTCGATAATATAAAATAATATCTAATGAGCCCTCCAGTATTGGTACCTTCCGTTTCAGGAATTCCATTTCTCCTATATACTCGAGCAATGAGTCATTTATTGGGTGCATTACTTGCTCAAAAGAATCAAAATGGCCATGAACAAGCCATCTACTATCTCAGTCGTACTATGACCGGAGCTGAACCTCGATATTCACCGGTCGAAAAAGAATGTCTAGCCTTGATGTTCGCTGTTCAGAAGACACGACATTATATCATTGGCCAGACTATTCATGTCATCTCCAGGATCAATCCTATACGGATCATGATGAAGAAACCCAGTGTTTTGAATTCTCGATTAGCTAACTGGGGAATCCTACTAGCTCAGTATGACATGCATTATATTCCTCAAAAATCAGTCAAAGGACAAGCTTTAGCCGATTTTCTGGCTGCTCATTCAATTCCAGAAAATTCAAAACTCTATGACCAAATTCCAGATGAGGTCTTAGATTCAAACCAAATTACTGAAGAAGATCCTACTTGGCGTCTATTCTTTGATGGAGCTTCAAGGATAGGTCCTAATGGTGATATTGTCGCTGGAGTTGGAATTGTTCTTGTATCGCCAGAAGGTCTTGCTATCCAACGAGCTTATTCTCTTGATCAACCATGTTCAAACAATATAGCTGAGTATAATGCATTGCTTATTGGTCTTCAACTCGCTAAGCATCTGAATATTCAACATTTGGAGGCGTACGGAGACTCTAAACTCATTGTCAATTAGATAAGGGGGACTTATGAAGTTCGCCATCAAGATCTGGTTCCTTATCATAGATCAGCTATATCTATGGCTTCTTCGTTTGAAGAATTCTTCATTGAACATGTTAGGCGAGCATGTAACACGAAAGTTGATGCTCTAGCTAATCTTGCGGCGGTGTTAGCTATTCCGATTAGACGGCAACAAATGATTATTGTTCGCAATCGAGAATTATTTTATCTGGAAAATAACCTAACTCTAGGGCTTCCAATTGACATTGAAGAATCAACATCTCATGACGTCAACACAACAAGAGGATTTGGATTTAGTCGTAAATCTTTGTCATCTTCATCTGATTCCAGCATGGAATTTATCTTCAGTAACTCGGCCGAGGATCAAAATACGGATAAAGATTGGAGACTTCCTTTCTTAAATTTCGTATTGTATGATATTCTTCCGGATGATCCGAGTGAGGCAGCATCTATCAGACGACGATCACTCAGATTCTATTACAATCATACAACAAAGACCTTATATCGTCGAGCTTATGATGGTTTACTTCTTCGATGTGTTGCCGGTGACGAGGCTCAACAAATTATTCGCGAAGCACATGATGGAATTTATGGAGCACATCAGCCTGGACCAAAACTTCAAGACCGTATTAGACGTATGGGTTATTATTGGCCCACTATGGTATCAGACGCCATCGAATATGCAAAGAAGTGTAAAGCTTGTCAAATCCATGCAGATTTTATTCATCAACCCTCGGAGTTTCTACATCCAACGGCAGCGTCATGGCCTTTCGAAGCTTGGGGCATGGACATTATCGGCCCGATCAATCCGCCGTCATCCAAGGATCATCGGTTTATTCTTGCAATAACCGATTACTTCTCCAAATGGGCCGAAGCTATTCCTTTATCTGAAGTTAAGACGTCCAATGTCATCAGCTTTATTAAGCATCATGTCATCTACAGATTTGGTGTTCCTCGACGCATTATTCATGATAACGGACCACAGTTCGTCAGTCAGAAGTTTATTCGATTATGTGATGATCACTGGATCAATAATGTGGCTTCTATCGCGTATAATCCAGCAGCTAACAGATTAGCAGAAGCTTTCAACAAAACTATCATCAAACTCCTAAAGAAGTTTGTCTCTACTAACAAACGTAATTGGAGTGAGAAGTTCGGTGAATGTTTGTGGGCTTATCGCACTACAGTTTGTAATGCTACTAAATGTACACCCTTCTCTCTGGTGTATGGTTGCGAAGCTGTTCTTCCATTAGAGATTCAAATTCCTTCTTTAAGGATAGCAATCGCTAATGAACTCACTGCCGAAAATAATGATCGTCTTCGACTTCAGGAATTAGAAGCTCTGGATGAAAAGCGATTATCTGCTCAACAGAATATTGAATTCTATCAAGCTATAATCTCAAAAGCTTTTAATAAGAAAGTCAGAGTTCGAGCGTATCAGAAAGGAGAACTTGTTCTAACAGTTAGACGTCCTATGACTATTACTCATATGAGCAAAGGCAAATTTGACGCAAAGTGGGAAGGACCCTATATTGTGAGCAGAGTTTTCTCAAATGGAGCTTATCAACTCTCAGAATTGGATGGTCGAAAAGTTTTGATGCCTATTAATGGCAAATTCCTTAAAAAGTACCATGTATAAATGTAAATGCTTGTAATCATCAGACAAATTCATGTTTAGAAATAAAAATTTTATTTTATTTTAATCATGAATGATGGTACATGATATTAAGGAAGATCATTATCATCCTTTTCTACATTTGGACGTGGTCCACTGCCGTCCTTCTCGAAGACGTGATCAGCAAAAGAGCCAAGGATCTCCTTGCTGGAACCTACGAGGAACTTACAAGTGGCCATCCTCATGGCTTCTTCTTCTTCAGTCCTTCCTGGTTCGAGCAGGAAATCCAGAATGTCCCTTGGTGGCTTGGGTGCAGACGAACCTTCGTCTGCTTCTGCCTTCTTCGATTGAACTGGATCTACAGGGTGTTCTTCAGTGCCTTTCTGAACCTTCATGGCGATTTCAGCCTTCTTGGATGCTTCTTCAGACGACATTTTTATGTTTGAAAGAAGGAGTGTTCGTTCTTGTCAGATTTCTGCTATATTTATAGGTAGAAGCTCCTCAAATAATGAAGCGTCACATTCATCCGATGATTCACACGTTCATTAATGCTTGACGGTTCATCCGTTCATTTATTACATTCATCCGACGGTTCATTCGTTCATCTGACGATTCGTCCGTTCATAATCTTCTATGTCGAATCTACTTGCTCATTTGTCACTTGTCATTTTTGACCTCTGCATAGAAATCAATCTATTTTCTTTTGAGTTCCTACATATTATCACGTCCATACTACCTCTGATAATATTACGTACTCTAAATCAGAAAAGAAGATTTTATTATCTACCATGTCCACAATTCATTCAAATACAAATTATTGAGCATAGAAGAATTATCATTTCTATTCTCATTTCACCACAAAAAGTCTATTACATTCTCTTAGACTTTCTTACAAATCATAATGGAAATCTATTACAAATTTTGGATTTTCATTCTACACCACAACAATAACCTAATAGAGATCTATCTTCTTCTTTGGATCTTCTCCGTCGGACCTTCTCCGTCAGGTTCGTTGTTGGTGGCAGTTCCTGACTGTCTGGGTCCCAGTCACGACCAGATCAGCAGGAATCAAACTCTGGTCTTCTCTCTCAGACGAGAGAAGAACCACAGAGTATGGCAGCCCGAAGGCGTGTTGCTGCCAATACAACTGGTGGATTGGGAGCGACCTTTCAAAGGAGATAGGAATGTATTCCACATTGGGATACAATTCCTGGTTCTGCTTTGAAAGGAACTCTACTACCCGATTTCTCTGGGTAGAGTTGACTCCACCATCCAACTCTCGTGTATAAAGGCTCTTCCTACCATCTGAGGAAGACCCTTCTATCTCACGAAGAGTTCTGAGTTGTCTGATGTACGCGTTAAAAGCGTATGAGCTCCCTGATATAGGTGTCATCAGGATATTCTTCACAGCATCCACATCACCAATGCCAGTTCTGAAGAAAAGTTTTAGTCGAATTCCTGCAGAAAGCATCAAGGAAGAAGAGATTAAATCGACAGAAATGACATTTGGCACACACTGGCTAGTCAAGCGTGCATTTTTCAGTTAGAAACATAAAAGCCTATCTTCAACAGTAACAAAAATAGTACGCAGACTTACCATCAAGTTTGGTGCTAAGGATTGGCAAACCCATGTTTGATACAGTACGCAGAAATTGAACATTAGAAAGCATTGCTTTCCTGTTTGAGAATGAAATCTCCCAAAAATTTCATTCTCAGAGAAGAAGAAGAAGAATGGGAGACGAGTATCTATGAAACTCATCTATCTATTTAAAGGACAAAGTACAAGTCTATTCTTGGAAAAGATCCGAGTAAATAGCGCTCATAAATTATGGAATGAGTGTCACGTGTGCTTTGGAAGACAGCGCAACATTGGAAACAGTCAAAGAGTGCCATTTAATATTCTTCATTAATGCACGTTGTTCAAACACAAAAGTTGTACTACATTCTTCAAGACAGGCACTGATGGCCTTACAAAAGACAAAAGAAAGAAGTGCAACATTTTCAAAAGAAGCATAAAATACACGCTCTATTTTGCAGAGCGGCTGAGCTTAGTGCCTAGTTCTTCTACGCTCTTGACCCCCATACGGTGTAACAGAGCTTTCAACATTTCACGCTGTTCTGCAAGGCTGTGTCCATCAGAAGAAGACGAGCCATCCAAGCCAAAATAACTCAAGAAATTCTTGGCTAGTTGAGTAGGGTCATCTTTGAACTCGAAGACAAAAGGCTCCGGTTCCGTACCCCCAAAAGTAGGGTCGCCATGGGAACAAAAGCCCAACTTGCGTGCTTCTTCTTCAGCTTCTTCCTTTGGTGTCATGTTGACGTAAGATGAAGATTAAAAATGAATCCTCTCCCTGTTTATATAACAGAGCTCGCCGGCGGTTCATATTCCACCATAAATTGGATGCAATCAGTCTCGAAAAATGAAGAGTCATCATGACATTTAATAAGTTCATTTGGATGTTTTCAAAGAACTTCGAAGTCTTTTCGACTTCCAAAAAAAAACATTTAAAGTCATCTCAGCGTGACTAAATTCATTTTTAACATCTCGATTTCAAAGTATTTCGAAATAATTTATCATTTTTCGAAAACTTTGAAGGGGGTTTTGTGGGCCTCAAAAATGAAAGTCACGCTGAGTTGATCAGAACAAGGTCCAAAAGTCACGCTGAGTTGATCAGGACAATATTAAAAAAGTCACGCTGGGTGACAGCTCATCATTTATCAGAAATTTCATCATGACTGACAGCACGACAGTCGAAGAATGTCTCTTCGTATGCCACGTATGCACGGAACTCGAGAGATCGCTGCCGACTATTGCGTGACTTTCGAAATCTTCTTCAACAAGACTCAGCCTTCGTCAAGTTGGCGTACCAAAAGAGTTTTTTGTCATTTAATGTGACTGATAAAGCAATCACTGTCAGAGATTTTGTGTCAGTCGAGGCACGCCAAATCAATACAGCTGGCAGTCTTATCTCAAGTCTGCGTGTATTGTGAGATCTTCATCTCAAGTTTGCGTGGATTCTGAAGTTTTCTTCCTCCAGTCTGCATGGATTTTGAAGCTTTTTGCCTCGAGTCTGCGTGGATCCTGAAGCTTCCTGCCCCAAGTTTGCGTGGATTTTGAAGCTTTCTACTCCGAGTCTGCGTGAATTTCGTCTTCAACAAAGTCTGCGTGGATTTCATCAAATTGGAGTATGTGGCAGCCATGCTACTGATCTCTCGCCTGCATGTCCTGTAACTTGCACACGACTCATGCATGATCGCCATGTGTCCAACAGTTATAGGCCACGTCCAGTAACTGCTCACAACCTTGCGTATGTTAAATCCTGCATGATTTTCAACTAGGCACAGGCTGTGAAGACAGTTATCCTTTCAGTTATTATTTTTGACTCTATAAATAGAGTTCTTTTTCTCATTCATTATACAGATACATAGTTATCTACTGTCAAAATTTTGAGAGCTTTTCTTCTTCGCATAGTCCAAGGGATAAAGTGATCGTCTTCTAGATCAGATTCCCACAGTTGTAATTTTTCCAGAAACACAATAAATAAAGAGAATTTATTTATGGAAAATACAAATAACTCATACCAGCAGCAAGAGGATGAATTTTAGGTCTTAATGAAATTGGTTTGAAGGAAAAAGGATTTAAAATGGATTTTTAATGATTTTTGGAAGATGGGACTCACCTCTTTCCTTAGAACTTTTGAAAGAACCTTAAAAGAGGCTAGCCCTAAAATCTAGGAGGGATTAAATAGGAGGGCTGACCTAGTGGCCGGCCAAGCTAGGGCTAGGGTTAGGTTGGGCTAGCTAGGGTTGAGTCTTCTATGGTTCAAGTCATAATCATGGCTTATGACTTCACAAGTCATAACTTAGTCAATTTAATTCCAAACTTCCCCAAACTAGTTCTAATGGACTAGAAATTATTAACTTAGGTCATACTGGGGTCCTTAACCATAATCAAGATGTCCTGACCTAGGTTAGCCTATAGGGCAGTCTCCTAGTCACATCAGACAACATCTAAAACTAGCACCAAACTAAAGCACTAAAAATCACCTAAAATCACATTAATTATAATTATCAATAATAATCCCCAAATAAATTCCAAAATTTTGAAAATGACCAAAATACCCTCAAGCTAGAAAAGTGGCAGTGACAAATCTACTCTCCTTAAAAGAATTTCGTCCTCGAAATTGAAAGGCGAAAAGCAACTGATGAGAAGGATAAAAGTATACCTCAAGGTCCAAAAAGATAAGGGTACCGCTCGCGCATCTCATCCTCCCGCTCCCAGGTAGACTCTCCTGGAGAATGATGCCTCCATGCGACGCGTACCAAGGGTATCACCTGGTTCCTCAGGACCTTCTTCCGTCGATCCAGAATCTCCACTGGCTGCTCTGGATAGCTGAGAGAAGGACCCACCTCAATCTCCGAATGATCGAGCACATGGCTAGGGTCAGCCACGTACCGTCTCAACTGTGATACATGAAATACGTTGTGGACCCCCACAAGTACAGGCGGCAAGTCTAGCCTGTAAGCCACGTCATCGACTCTTCCGCTGATAACGAAAGGGCCGATGAAGCGCGGGCTAAGCTTTCCGCCTCCACCAAAACGTATCGTACCACGAGTCGGAGATATCCTCAAGAAAACCTGGTCTCCGACCTAATCACAAGCAAGGTCTCAATTAATATAAATAACAAACATGATCAAAAATCACAACAACAACCTAAAACTAATCCTACTCTAATCTGTACCTCAAACTCCAAGGGCCTCCGGTGGCTATCGGCCCAGTGCCGATGTCTGTCCTGCACCACGCGAAGTCTGTCCCTGATGAGCTTCACCTTCTCGGCCGCATCCACAATCATCTCTGGCCCCAGCAAAGCTCGCTCACCAACATCATCCCAGGATAAGGGTATACGGCACCTACGCCCGTACAGAGCCTCGAAAGGTGACATCTCGATGCTGGCTTGGAAACTATTGTTATAGACAAACTCCACCAAATGAAGATGATCCTCCCAGGAACCTCTAAAGTCCAGGACGCACGTCCGCAGCATATCCTCAAGGTTCTGAATAGTCCGCTCTGACTGTCCGTCCGTCTGGGGGTGGTATACAGTACTAAACTTGAGCTGAGTGCCCAAGCTGGTCTGCAGACTCCTCCAGAAATAGAAAGTAAAATGGCTATCCCGATCTGAGACGATGCTGACCGGAACTCCGTGGATCCTGACTATCTGCCGCATATACATCTCCGCCAGCCTCTCTGTAGACGTACCCACCTTGAATGGCAAGAAGTGGGCTGATTTTGTCAACCTGTCAACGATGACCCAAATCGCGTCTTTCCCTCCTGGAGTAAACGGCAATCCTGAAACGAAGTCCATCGTGATATGCTCCCATTTCCACTCGGGAATGGGCAATGGCTGCAACAATCCATCGGGCCTCTGCCTCTCTGCCTTGACCTGCTGACAGACCAAGCACCTAGCTACGAAGTGGGACACCTTCCGCTTCATTCCTGACCACCATACATGCTCCCGCAGATCTTGGTACATCTTGTTGGCACCCGGGTGAATAGAGTACTGCGATCTGTGAGCCTCCTGTATAATCTGCTCTCTGAGCTCCCCACTAGGTACACATAACCTGGCACCGTGCCTCAGGACACCATCCTCTGCAAGTAAGAACTCATGATCCCCCACTCCAATACTGATCTGCTCTCTGATACTCTGAAAAGCCACATTCTAAAACTGGGCCACCTTGATCCTGTCTATCAAATCTGACTGAATTTGTATCCCCCATAGCTGCATCTGCACTTCCGGCACGATCACCTCAATCCCAAGGCTCTCCAAGTCGGCAAGAAAATGCCGATCCATGGTCAAACACATGGCTGTCGGATACCTACTCAAGGCATCGGCAACCACGTTGGCCTTCCCTGGGTGGTACTGAAGTAGGATGTCAAAATCCTTCATCAACTCCAGCCATCTGCGCTGTCTCATGTTCAACTCCTTCTGAGTGAACACATACTTAAGGCTCTTGTGATCTGTGAAGATCTCCACCCTCTCACCATATAGATAATGCTTCCACAGCTTCAATGCAAAAATCACTGCTGCCAACTCCAGGTCGTGGGTAGGGTAGTTCTTCTCATAGGGACGTAACTGCCTGGAAGCATAGGCAATCACCTTCTCGTGCTGCTGCAACACACAACCCAGCCCCTTCCCTGAAGCATCACTATAAATAGTGAATCCACCTGATCCTGAAGGCAACGTCAGAATCGGAGCTGTCGTCAGCCGCTTCTTCAACTCATCAAAAGCTGCCTGACACTCCTCTGACCAAACATACTCAGCATCCTTCCGGGTCAACCGTGTCAACGGCTCTGCAACCCGGGAGAAATCCTGTACAAATCTCCGGTAATATACTGCCAGCCCCAAGAAGCTCCTGATCTCTGCAACTAAAGTCGGCGCTGTCCATGCCTCAACTGCCACAATCTTCTTGGGGTCAACTGAGATACCATCTCCAGTCACCACATGCCCCAAGAAGTCCACCCGGTCTAGGAAGAACTCACATTTGGAGAGCTTTCTGTAAAGCTGCTCCTTCCTGAGAATCTCTAGAACTATCCTCAAATGCTCCTCGTGCTCCTCCTCAGTCTTAGAATATATTAAGATATCATCAATAAACACTACTACAAACTGATCCAGATACTGATAGAACACCTTGTTCATAAGGTTCATAAATACAGCTGGTGCATTGGTTAGCCCAAACGGCATAACCAAAAACTCGAACTGCCCGTACCGCGTCCTGAAAGCGGTCTTGGGAATATCCTCCCCCTTCACCTTCACCTGGTGATATCCCGACCTCAGATCAATCTTGGAAAATACCCGAGCTCCGCTCAACTGGTCAAATAGATCGTCGATCCACGGCAGTGGGTATTTGTTCTTGATCGTGAGGTTGTTGAGTGCCCTATAGTCAATACACATGCGTACTGACCCATCCTTCTTCGGCACGAACAACACTGGTGTACCCCATGGCGACGAACTTGAGCGGATGAAGCCCTTGTCCTGTAGCTCATCCACTTGCTTCTTCAGCTCCACCAGCTCGCTGTTGTTCACCCGATAGATATGCTGAAAGATAGGCTCCGCTCCTGGAACCAAGTCTATCGAGAACTCAATATCCCTGTCTGGTGGCAGTCCCGGCAACTCCTCCGGGAAAACATCCATATACTCTACTATCAAGGGGTGTGGAATCGTCTGCTCCTCGATCGAGACTCCACAGAAGACTCCGCTGCTCTGCTCTGCCTGACGTCTGGAGTACTCGAACTCTGGCTCCCCCGACGCTCTGAACAGAACTCTACCCCCTCTGCAATCAATGCTGGCGTGGTGCCTGCTCAACCAATCCATGCCTAGTACTATATCGTAGTTCGGTAATGGCATTACGAGCAGGCTCACCTCCAACTCACGGCCTCCCAAAACTACTCTCCGACCCTTACAAACATCACTCACGAGGATAATACCACCCCCGGTCATGATCTTGTAAGTCCTAGGCAACGATTCAGCTATGATACCGTGTCTAATCGCAAAAGATACTGAAATGAAGCTATGCGATGCACCGGAATCAAATAATACAAATACTGGACTGGAGTCGAGAAGAATCGAACCTGCAATCAGCTCTCCAGTCACCTCTGTATCTTCTGCTGCCATGGTAAAAGCTCGTCCCTGGTGGCCTTCCCTGGCCTGCTACTGGTGCTGGACAAACCTCTACTGCTGAGTCGGCAGGGCTGGTCCCCGCTGCTGGCCCACTGGAGCTCTAGCTCCACCTCCCGGAGCTGCTCGTGCTATACGGCACTCCCTCATCTGGTGATCTGCTGCTCCACAAAGGAGGCACTTCCCGAGCCTCTTCCTGCACTCATTCCATCCATGCCCTGGCTTCTTACAGAAGGTGCAACTGACTGTCTGCCTGGGTGCCTGATGCTGAAACTGCTGCTGATGAGCCGGCCTCTGCTGAATCGGCTACGGCTGAAACTGCCTGGGCTGCTGAAACTGAACGTGAGGCCTCTTGGCCTGGCCTCCGCTGCTGCTACTGCCCCCAACTGGGTCTCTCCCTCTCATGAGCCTAAGCTCAAGATCATCCTCTGCAGCTAGTGCGTCCACCAGGATCTCCTCAAATATAGTACTGCGGGCGTTCTTGGTGTAGGACTTGACCTCCTTTACCAAGCCCTTCCGGAACCTTCGGGCCTTTGTCGCCTCCGACAAGTCCTCTACAAATCTTCCCAGGCGGCAGAAATCTCCTACATACTCCTCCACAGACTGACTCCCCAGGACTAGGGCCTCGAACTGAGTCTCGAGGGCTCTCAGCGCTGCCTCCGGGAAGAACTTCTCCTTGAACAGCTTCTTGAATGCTGCCCAAGTCTGTCCTGCTATGCCGACCCTCGGGTCGGTCTGGTACCAGGTACGGGCCAGATCCTGCATCATGCTGGCTGCTGCCTCAATCTGGAGCCTCGTCGGAATCTCCGCCAGCCTGAAGATCTCCTCCATATGCTCGATCCACTCATCGGCATACAGGATCCCCTCTGTCCCGCGGAAGTCTCTCGGGTGCATCTTCTGGAAGTCCTGGATGCCTTTCTTCCGTGGGTGGTGTGGCTGCTGGACTGCTACTGGCTGAGCCACTACTCTCTCCACTGCTGTCACTGCTAGCTCAATGCCTCGAGTGAGCTCTGCCGTCTGCCTCTGCTGCTGAGTCTGCTGACCCTCCATGTACTGCCTAAAGAAGGCTAGTAGCTGCACTGCGTCAATTGTCCCTGCAGGTGGCTGCTGGTAAGGATCCTCTGGGAAAACCGGGTCCTGTCTCCGAGCCGGTGGATGCATGTCCCCTGCTGCGACTGCCGAGGTCTCAACACGAGCTGAGGTGGCAGGAGCTGCAGTCCCCTGGCCTCGCCGTGCTGGCTGGGAGGTAGCAGTCCCCTCTATAGCATCCTCATGGATGGCACGCTGCGATCGAGTCTCTACCATCCTGAAGATAGACAAACAAGAGTATCAATTTCTGAGAAAGAAGCGATATAACGAAGGCGGACAATTATAATTCAAAGGATCAGCTGACAAAAGGATTTAGATGGCAATAAAAGGAATTTTCCTAAAGTGATTGAGTATCTTATAATTAATGTCCTATATCCTATAGCAGGCTGCAGTGATACTCTAATTCGAGTACCACTACACTTCTAGCCTAGACCTGCATGGGCCACCACTAAAAACGTGTCACGACCCGTACCCTAGAGTAAGGGCACGAGACATGGGTACGTCCAGCCTACGCCGTAGTGTCGGCGGTAGAACGCTGTCCTATGTCACAACATCTAGCAGTATATATATCTAAACAGTTTATACTCCCCGAATAGGGGTGACATATTAATAATAAACTCAATCACAACTAAGGAAGAGATAGCACGATATGAACAGAACTCAAGGAAATAAAATAGATAATAACAATCTAAGATAATCCCAGCAATACAAGGTCTCAGATAAAAGAATATATACAACTGATCTCCAAATAAAGAGTCTAACTAGAACATGTCTCAAGACTACAAATGAAAAACAAGCTAACTAATCTAGTCTAGGCAGTCGGGGGAAGGTCCTCAGCTACTGCTGGATCCTCCTGGGAGTCCAGCTCACAGGTGTCATCTAGGGCTGCCCCGTAGTAGGTGTCCAGACAGGCCTCCTCCTCGTCCTCTGTAATATTTCAACAGGTCCAGTCAGGACAGGAGCGAGTACAGTACATCTCAATAGATCATAGCAGGTTAGAAAGCATAAACATGCAGTAAAGTAAGATACAAGTACTAAGGAAATACGGTATGTAAACAGGAAGAGAACTGTAATGTAAATATCTACTATACATAGAGAACTATCAGTGACTAGTGAGTCAGAGTACAATATGGACATGTAAATGGCATAGGAGATTCTGATGAGACACTAAGGATGAGATTCTGATAAGAAACTACTGGTGTATTATTCACATGCCCAATTCTACTCCCCCGTATCCTAAATCAATACACAAGGATCTATACAGATTATGTTATTGTACAAGATATCACATGGGGCCCATATAGGGTGCACGTGATAGTATACATGGGGGCTCCGTGAACCTGAGAGTACAAAGTTCACCGGAGTGCACATGTAAATGAAAGCACAGGAGTACACGATGTAAGTGAAACGCACAAGCACAATGTACCCGATGCTCCCGAGGGGGATAACATCACATGTAGAGATCCATATAGTACCAATCCGTGTGACCAACGTGATAGTACAAGTAAAGTAATCTACTGCAGGAAATAATTCTAAGCAGGATATGAAATGATCAGAGAATGTACTCGTCTGTAACTGAGTGTCCAGTATGAAACGTACTGTCCAAGGAGTGGTGTCTGGCTCCTAATCAGAACAGCACAAGTCACAACAAGTCCAGAATAGTAAAATGGAGTCCTACTATGCATTCTACATGATTCTAGGTCAATCTAGGCCAAAGTCAACTCTTGGTCAACTCTGGTCAACCCTAGAAGTCAAACTAGGTCAACCAAGTCTAATTAAGTCTAAACTAGGCTATCTAGGTCTAACAAGTCATGCTAGGCTCTAACAAGGCTATACTAGACTACACACAACATTTCAAGCACTCATACACCTATGCATATACAACACTATATATATAGATACAATTATTTATTAACACTATGCATTCTAGGCTAAATACTATATGTATATACATATAGGCATACACCACACAATTATACATGTCTACATGTTGCACATAAAGTATTTTACACCACAAATAGGCATTCCTATCTAAGGGTGCTTAACATGTGCATATAGAGAGAATGTGTGTAGTGTGGCACACAGGAAAATAGTGTCAAGTGTAATGTGTATGTGCATTGTGTGTGCAGGAATTTACAAGGCAGTGAAATAAGTGAATAACTAAAACCATGGTGAACATGTATCAAAACAGGGATCACACAGATTTCTTAGGACTAGAAAACAGTGGAGAAGAGCAACCATGTGTGTGTGAAATGAAGCAATGTGAAATCATAACAGTGTACAGGAAATCAAATCAGTGAAGAGTGGACAATGGGTGTCTGTGTACTCAGGAAATCAGGAAGATGTTGGCAGGAATTAATAAACAGTGAAAGGATGTGTCAAAGTGTTCAGGAAATGACAGTGCAAGGGTGTGTACAGGAAAATAACCAACAATGTGTAAGTGTTCAACAGGAATGTCAAGATCCTGGAAATCAAGCTACACAGGAAAACTAATCAACAGTAAAGAAGAAGGGAATAATCCAATACAATCAAAACTGGAAATGATCACAACTAATCTCAGGTTTTACACTATGGAAACATTTTTAACAGGGACTTCAACAGTCCATGAAGCCACAATTTCTCAGGTTAAGAAAACTATCAACCATGAAACTATTGACAGGTAAACCCTGTCAAGCCATAAGTAATTAGTTCACTCTGGAAATCAAAACAGGACAGTAGTTAACTAATGTGGGAAGAGTTCTAATTGAAGAAGCACACAATCAGTTGAAAGGAAAAGATTTAATTCAAAACAGTACCTATCCAAACAACAGTTCACAACTGGGTTAATTTAGTGTCCATAAGGCATTAGAAAAACTGGGAACTCAGGTTACTTATTAAAACAGATAGGAACATTAGCATTCTATTGACAGTCAACAAACTAAATCTATCATTGGCCCAAAATCTAATTTACACAACTATCAATCCATATTCAATGGTAAGATTAAGCTAACAATTATATTGACATGTGGAAATAGAAATTAATTGAACAAACATGGGAAAACAGGAAGAAATTGATTGCACACCAATGAACTTGGTATCAGTTGAGTATCATGAAACACCCTCTCCATATCGAATCCAATAATCCACAAAAACCCAACTAAAAACATGTAAACAATCTACATACACTATATACTATATGTTAGGATTTAAATTAACAGGGAACACAGGAAAATAACCATAGAATTCGAATCTACCAATCAAAACAAAACCCAACATAGAACACGTACAGCCTTCACCATGCACACGAGTTTTCGTGTCCGACACGACACCAACCGACACGAGACTTGGGGAGTATCATGATAGACACTGCCCCTTGCTCAGTGTCAAATTTTGTGTGTCCTCGTGTCCTGTGCAGCCGCACGAGCACACTGGTAGCAGGGGAGCTACAGTGCTCGTGCGCGCGCCACGAATCCGCGCGTGCACGTGTCGACCATGACTCGACACGACACAGAAACCTAAGGGCGACACTCGAAACCTACAAGCAAGCCCTAGGACTAGATTCCTATTCAAATACTTTCCTAAAAACTGAACGAAGTGTCCTTTGGGACATTTCGTCGAACACTGGTAGCAACCTACTGATACGTGTCCAATACGGACACGAAACAAATTCGAACCCTAGGTTTAGCCTATCCTACAGTAGGGGTAGGGCTAGGGCCTTCCTAAAATGGATTTAAACAGGAATTTAATGGGGTATTGAGAGTTATACCTATTGATGCACAATGAATGGAAAAGCCTTCAAATGGAAAGAACTCCTCAAGCCACCAAGTCCCACAAATTGATATCTTCCTGCAAATAACTCATACCAGCAGCAAGAGGATGAATTTTAGGTCCTAATGAAATTGGTTTGAAGGAAAAAGGATTTAAAATGGATTTTTAATGATTTTTGGAAGATGGGACTCACCTCTTTCCTTAGAACTTTTGAAAGAACCTTAAAAGAGGCTAGCCCTAAAATCTAGAAGGGATTAAATAGAGGGGGGGCTGACCTAGTGGCCGGCCACGCTAGGGCTAGGGTTAGGTTGGGCTAGCTAGGGTTGAGTCTTCTATGGTTCAAGTCATAATCATGGCTTATGACTTCACAAGTCATAACTTAGTCAATTTAATTCCAAACTTCCCCAAACTAGTTCTAATGGACTAGAAATTATTAACTTAGGTCATACTAGGGTCCTTAACCATAATCAAGATGTCCTGACCTAGGTTAGCCTATAGGGCAGTCTCCTAGTCACATCAGACAACATCTAAAACTAGCACCAAACCAAAGCACTAAAAATCACCTAAAATTACATTAATTATAATTATCAATAATAATCCCCAAATAAATTCCAAAATTTTGAAAATGACCAAAATACCCTCAAGCTAGAAAAGTGGCAGTGACAGGTTGTAACCTGGTTTCCATAACAGTACCGTCGTCCTCTCTTCGTATATTGCCTAGCTCTATTTATTTAACATGTTCTCCAGTTTACTTTATGTCAAATGATGATTTACTTACTGTCTTCCTATGTCAAGATAAGTGCATTGGTACTGCACGAATCTCGATCCTCCTTTACTTATTGCTTCTTTTCCTGTTGATTGCCTGTGATTGCTGGTTTTAAGTTCATAGTTCGGCCTCCTTTGTGGTACTTGCTATTTGGGGTCTGACCCCACTGGTTTTGTATGGCCAAGTTCTGATAGAAGAGCCCGAGAGGATCAACCGTACCATCTACTCGACGATGACCAGCCGGAGCACCAGAGTGCCTCAGTGGGTTTCTTTTCATTCTTCTACTGATATGTAAATTCTTCTCTTGTAACATTTAGCCCCGAGCACGTGTTTAGCTCGTGTTTTGGTATTTTTCTTGATATTGTAGCCTACGGGCATAAACATGATATGTGTATTCTAGACTATAGCTAGTCCTTATCATGTACGACTAATACTCTAGCTAGTCATCAGTTCTGTGGTACTGGCTTCATGATCATTCATGTATATATGGTTCGGGACGCCTTACTATTGTATGTATGATGATCGAGCTCTTTGCTCTTGTATAATTGCTTGTGATTGAGATACCTAGGATTGTTAAACCTTAGGATTGACTGATGGCTTGTAGAGTAACCCCCATGTCTTGACAGTTTATACGTGATTACAGAGTATTAACGTACTTTGGGATTGCGTAGCTGACTATGTCTGCCCCCGCTCTCCGGTATTCTGGTTCTGGGGCGTGACAAAAGCTTAAGTGTAAACACTACTGCTGCCAGCTCCAAGTCATGGGTTGGGTAATTCCTCTCATGATCACGAAGTTGTCGTGACGCATAAGCTATTACCTTCCCATGCTGTATCAGAACACATCCTAAACCTCTGCCCGAAGCATCATAATACACTGAGAATCCTCCGGTTCCATCTGGAAGCGTAAGAATAGGAGCCGTCATCAAGTCTCGCTTCAACCTCTCAAAAGAATCCTGGCACTCTGCTGTCCAAGCAAACTGCACATCTTCTCGGGTCAACTGGGTCAATGGCGCTGAAATTCGGGCAAAGTCTGAAACAAATCGTCGGTAGTAGCCGGCCAAGCCAAGAAAACTACGAATTTCTGCCACTGTGCTAGGTACCGGCCACATTTCAATAGCCACGATCTTCTGGGGATCTACTTCAACTCCTCCTCGGGTGATGATATGACCCAAGTATGAAATACGATCGAGCCAGAACTCGCATTTACTGAACTTGGCATACAATTGGTGCTCTCTGAGAATCTGAAGAACCACACGGAGATGTTGCTCATGCTCTACCTCACTCTTGCTGTAGACTAGGATGTCGTCTAGGAACACAATCACGAACTGATCCAAATAAGGCATAAAGATACGATTCATGAGGTCCATGAATACTGCCGGCGCATTGGTTGCTCCAAATGGCATCACAAGGAACTTCCAATGCCTATATCTCGATCTAAAAGCTGTCTTCGGGATGTCCTGCTCTCTGACTCTGATCTGATGGTATCCTGATCGCAAGTCGATCTTCGAGAATACTGCTGCCCCCTTGAGTTGATCAAACAAGTCATCTATCCTCGGAAGAGGGTATCTGTTCTTGATTGTCACTGAGTTTAAGGTACGATAATCTACACATAATCTGGATGTACCATCCTTCTTTTTTACAAGAAGCATCGGGGCTCCCCAAGGTGATCCACTAGCACGAATGAATCCTTTGGTTCTGAGTTCTTCAATCATCTTGTACAATATCTCTAGCTCTGACGGCGCCATCATGTAGACTCTCTCTGACACTAGGGCTGTCCCGGGAATCAAGTCGATGGTGAACTCTATCTCTCTCTCTGGAGGCATCCCTGGAAGCTCTTCGGGGAAAACATCTGGAAACTCTTCGACTATTCGAGGTAACTGCACTGCTGCTACTGCCATTCACAATACGGGAGGAGAAGGTTCAACTTTGCCTCGGGAGAAGAAAAACTTCGGCTCGCCTGGAATGCTAAAAATAACCCTGCCAATGTGGCAGTCTATCCTAGCATACTGGTCCCTCAACCAATCCATCCCTAAGACCACATCATAATCGGCCATCGGGAACTCTATCAATCTAGCAGGAATTTTCTACCGCTAACTACGATCCGACACGAGCAAAACACTCCATCTACTTCCACAAGTCCGTTACCAGTAAGTATATTGAGCCTTACTGATAATGAGTCGAGCTCCAATCCTACCCGTGTCGCGAATCGTGCAGACATAAATGAATGCGAGGCACCAGAATCAAATAATACTGAAGCTGGAAAGGTGTTGACGAGAATAGTACCTGCCACTACCTCTCCTGGTGCTAATCCTTCTTCTCCCATGGTCAAGGCTAGCACTTGACCATGTCCTCTGGGTGCGGGTTCCCTCTGTTGAAAATTCCTCTGCCTACTCTGGATCAGGGCTTAGGCTTGGACATACTGCTACGGTCTCTGCTGCTGGAATGCCTGGGCCTGCGTCGGCAATGGCCTCAGGAACGGGTACTGCAGCTGCTGCTGCTGTTGGACTGGTGCTGGTCCTCTAACTGAAGGACTAGAGAAGGCCGATGAACTCTCCCTGTTCGGACACTTCCCAACCCTGTGGTCCGGGGCACCACAAACCAAGCATAAATTCTGTGCTCTGCGACACTCTGATACCACATGCCCTGACTTCCCGCAGTGTGAACATCCCACTGCGGAAGACTGCTTCTGCTTCTGCTGCTGAGGATGCATCAGGATGGAATGTTGAACCGACGTCACTGAGGCCGTCCGCCTCGGAGCTCTAATGGTCAAAGCCCTGGCTGCTGGGGCTGGTGCTGATGACTGATTCATCTGGCCGTGAGATCGCTTTCGAACTCAGGTCCTATCCACGATCCTCTGGGAGGTATACTCATGTCTCCGGGCTTCTTTCAACACTGCATCAAAAGTCTGATGCTCAAACTGCTCCACCGCCAATAAAATCTCTATGGGGAGCCACAGCTGGAATCGCTGGGCTCTATCGAACTCGGTCGCCACCAAGGTGGAAGCAAACCGACTAAGCCTGAAGAACTCGGCCGCATATCCATCGACCGTCCTGCCCATCTGCTTCAGATTGGTGAACCTCGTCTGTAGATCGTACCGAGCTACAACATCGAAGTACTTGGTCTGGAATCTTTCCCTGAATACTGCCCAGGCAATAGGGGCCACTAATCCAACGGCCTGCGCCGCCCACCAGCTGCGGGCAAGATCTAATAACTGCAAGCGCACCACGGCCACCTTCTCGTTCTCTGGAGTCCTGACTGTTTGTAGAATCACCTCTGTGTCCTGAAGCCATGCATCTGCAGCGATCACATCTTCACTGTCGTCGAAGAAGGGAGGGTTCAAGCGCTTGAAGCTGTTGGCCACGCTATTACCCTGATGACCTCCTCTGGTCAAAGCATCTGCCACCGCCTGGTGCAAGGCATGTCCGTGACGATCCTGGGAAGCTAATAGGGACCTGATGAGACCCATCAAAGTTCCATCATCAGGTTCTGCAGGCTGGACGGGCTGAATTGGTGGTTCTCCTTCGGTAGGCACGACTCTGGAGGCTACTCCTGAATGCTGGGCTTGATCTCTAGGTTGTGGCTGGTCCACGAAAGGTGCTCCGCCTTGCTCATCGACAGGTCCAAGAATAATATCGCTAAAGAAAATAACATAGGGAACAATAAGGAAGGACCAGGATAGATCAACGATACAAGCATGTGATCAGGTCAAGATTCTCAGGGATTTGAAGATACGAACAGAGATCAAGGGCGAATACTGATTGAGACATCTATTCGGTAAACCCTCACATATCTTGATTTACAAGACCTGCATGGGCCACCACTAAAACCATGTAACGTCCCAGAACCAGAATACTGAAGGGCGGGGGCGTACATAGCCAGCTACGTATATTGAAGTGCAACCTACCTCGCAATACGGTCACGGCTGTCTGGATACATGAGGGTTTAACTACAAGCCAGCAGTCTCCTATGGTCATGAACAAGCCTATTATCTCAATCTCAAGCAAGCAATAATAGTTACAAGATGTCAGAGCACCAAATATATAATAGCAAGGCGTCCCATACATTACATATTGGATGATCATGAAGCTAGTCGTTATAAAATATCAGGACTAGCAAGGGTTTAGTCATACATGATCAACCCTAGGATCTGCCAATCATGTTACAGTCCGTAAGCAGACTGTAAATAAAGGTGTAATACGAGCTAACACGTGCTCGCCGGCTCAAAAGAATAATTTTACAATAAAGTGGAAGTACAAAAAAAAACCCACTCGTTGCCAGGGTTACGCCTGGTGGTCACCATCTGGCTGGAAGACAGATGGATCCTCTGGTGCTGCTCCAATATCTGGCCACACAAAACCAGCTGGGTCAGACCCCAGAAAGAGCAAGTACCACAAATGAGGCTTCACTTAGGAACTAAAACCAGCATATCACAATAGAATATTAAAGGTAATAAATAAATAAAGAACTGATAATAATAGAGATAACAACAGTAAACTGAGTTCGAAGAAACCATTCAAGTAGCCAGGTCACAACCCTTAAACCAAACAAGGACCGGGGTTGCAGCCCTTCACCTGAATAGAAACCCGTCTCAAATACTATTAGTACAGTGAAGACAATAAACGAAGAGAGGACACAGAACTGCTCCGGGAGCCAGGTTACAACCCTTAAACCAAACAAGGACCGGGGTTGTAACCCTTCGCCTGAACAGAACTGGACCCCTGATCTTTATTGCTAAGGCCAGCATAAATAATCATGGTATTAAGGTAAGGTAAAATATGACGAACATGGCATGGGGTTGAAATAAGACAATAAACGAAGAGAGGACACAGAACTGCTCCGGGAGCCAGGTTACAATCCTTAAACCAAATAAGGACCGGGGTTGTAACCTTTCGCCTAAACAGAACTGGACCCCTGATCTTTATTGCTAAGACAAGCATCAATAATCATGTCATGTCATAATCTTGTACGGAATTAGGATAAGACTAAGCTGGAATAAACTCCATCCAATCAATCACGGCCAATCAAGAGTACGGCTTGATATTTTTAACTAACTAGGGTTATCACAGGCCTAGTTACTAGCAAGATGTAATGAGATTCTCCCAACAGCCACAAGCCCTGTAGACCATTCGGTTATCCAGGTCGAATGTTCGTTTATGAAGAATGCAACACATGACTGTGTGCTGGAAATGTGCCCTACTCGTCGGTAGGCTACAAGTCCACTTGAGCGCCCAGATAATGGGATTGCCTGTAGCTGGGAAATCTCTTCATGACTACTGGATTATTCTAGTTATTAGCCTTAGTTGAATTCAGTAGGTACCCCTGACCGTGGTACTCAGGGATCCCCATCCTAGACATGATGCAAGACTGTACCTATTTATTTGTATAAACACAATCGTCCACGGTGTCCAGATATTTCATATTTGCCATGTCAGGCTAGCTGTCGTAACAGCATATCGAGATATATCATGTCAATTTACTTGTCAAGAGTGCGCCACAGCAGGCCACTATCGAGTTCTATTCTTGCATTATCATAAATGAGAGAAACTTGCATAAAATAGCTAATAACATATTCTTGAAGCCAAGAAAAAGATCTACAACTTTCATGTTGGAAGTTGGGAGAAATTCTGGCCATAATTCAGCCAAATAGGACTTAAAACAGCCAACTATTCATGCTCATACGACGACGACACTATTCATATGGCACTATTCATCCATGCGGCTGCGGCACTATTCATGCCTGCGGCTGCGGTACTATTCATCTTATACGGCTGCGGCACTATTCATCTCATGCGGCTGCGGTACTATTCATTCCATGCGGTACTATTCATCCATGCGGCTGCAGCACTATTCATGCGGCACTATTCATCTATGCGACTACGGCACTATTCATCCATACGGCTACGGCACTATTTATGCGGCACTATTCATGCGGTACTATTCATCTCATGCGGCTGCGGCACTATTCATGCTCATGCGGCTGCGGTACTATTCATCTCATGCGGCTGCGGCACTATTCATGCTCATGCGGCTGCGATACTATTCATCTCATGCGACTACGGCACTATTCATCTCATGCGGCTGCGGCACTATTAATGCGGCACTATTCATCGTCCCTGCCAAAATCAGGACAGATGAACTAGAAAATGACCAAAAATGCTTTTGGCCATAACTTCTTCAAAATACGTCGAAATCTAACTTTTCAAAGGTCTATTTTGGGTAAAATCGAATTCTCTACAACATGGAATAATCAAAACATGAAAATAATAAAGTTTAATAGATCAAAACCCAAGAAAACCAAAAATAATATACACTTAGATCTACATGAATCCATCCACCAAAATAAAAAATGTTACGTTCTAAAGTGGCTTAAAATCAAGTAAGGAAGAGAATGGAACAATAAAACTTGAGATCTATCGTGAAGCAAGTTGCACTTGCCTAGGACTTGGTAGGTGGGAGGAGTAAATGAAGAAGATAAAGAAAATAAATGAATGGCTGCCAGGAACCTCTCACTCGAGCTCTCACTCGAGCTCTACAACCAATGTGGGATGAGCACGGATACTTTAACAAAGGAGGCCACCATGCTGTCAGGAACCTCTCACTCGAGCTCTATACCAAAGATGTTCACTTGAGCTCCGGGACAAAGTTTTGGCTCGGAGCAAGAATCTGTGGACGGAGCACATCCACCATGCTGTCAGAAAAAATTAGTAACAGTGAGAGACCCATCTGAGTAGGACGTATACTTTGATAATATCTCCTCCAACACTCGATCCCACTACTGATATAATTTTTGTAAAGGTGATCTCTGAGAGTATACGTCCCTCTCAGATGGATCTCTCAGATTATCCTCTCCGGTTGGATTGTCGTATCATCATTGCCGAGGGATGAGGGTCGGAGGACAGTCGACTTTATCTACGGATACATAGTTTCTGCCTCGCCAGTCGAATGGCTGCAGGGACTATGTCCTGATTACCATGTCGTAGTCCAATATAATCCGGAGATTGACACAGTTCTAATTCATATATATAGTCCAATACAAATAGTCTAATACAAAAACAACCCAATACAAATAGTCCAATACAAATAAGTACTAATAGCTAATGAGAACCACGCTGCTCACGCAAACGCTCAGTGATACGTTCACGCAACCACCTCGAAAAAGCAAGATTTTTGGCGCGAGGAGAGAGGTCGTCCCTTGCAAGGACTGCATGAAGAGAACTCTCGGCCTCACTAGCTTCCGGTGCTGGATGAATAGAACTCCCGGTCTCACTAGCAACCGGTGCCACTTCCTCCTTAACTGTAGGAGGAGCCACCTCAGCATTCACTGTTTCCCTCAAACGACGTGCCGCTCCTCGGGTCATGGGTGCCATCTGGTAAGCAAGCTAATATAATTGTAACATAAGCAAGCTAACTAAAGGAACCATCATGTAATTTGAGTACATTTTCGAAAGCAGATAAAGTACAATAAATTCGATTTTTTGCCAAGTAGCAAAACGGATGGCTCAGAACACAACCCTAAAATTTATTCTAGCATACATTAGTGTGAATCATCTATGTTCTGTACATATAGTGTAGTATATGTTCTTATCGTATGTAGTATCTGAAGAATGTAACAGAATCAAGATGAACTCATATAATGTAATACTAAGACGTCATCTACTACTATATATATAAGATATAGTGATAGGTTGTCGTATCATCATTGTCGAGGGATGAGGGTCGGAGGAAAGTCAACTTTATCTACGGCTACATAGTTTCTGCCTCGCCAGTCGAATGGCTGCAGGGACTATGTCCTGATCACGATGTCGTGCCGTAGATTTAGGATTTAAAATATGGTATTCAGGTCAACTTAATTCGGTCAAAGGGTACTGAACAGAAAGTCTAATTATCCCATATTTCAGTAATGTCAGTGAGCTAAATCATACTCAACTGTCGAGAATACTTAGGAGAAAACTCATTCACAGGATTAGTATATCCATCCTTCGTGACATAGCTGAAATTTTATAGGGCTCGATAATAATTATTAGTCAATTTATTCATCATTTAAAAACCCTGAAAATGCCCAAAAAACTCCCAGTATCAGTAAATAGGGCTCGAACCCTAAATTAGAATTCGAATCCAAGTAAAACATCAAATTGACAGTTGATATGCCAAAAAAAAAGAGATTTTTCAGTATATAGGTGTCACACTGTGAATCTCGGGTCCACACAGTAGGACACGACGTGTCCAAACCAACAAAATAGGTGTCACACGAACTAGAAGCGAGTCCACGCTCTCGTATCCCCCGTAGCGAGTCTACTGTCAGTCTCGTGTCCCCCGCAGCGAGTCCAGGCTCTCGTGGACACGAACTAGAAGCGAGAGAGAGAGCTAGAAGATGAGGAGAAACTGGAGAGGAGCTACCAGAGGAAGGAGGAGGAGGAGGAGGAGAAGGAGGAGAAGGAGGAGCTACCTGAGGAAGGAGGAGGAGGAGAAGGAGGAGGCCGGAGGAGGGAGATCGCCGGAGGAGCGCCGCGAAGGAGGAGGGAAATCGCCGGAGGAGCGTCGCGGAGGAGGAGCGCGCCCAAAATTGGAGGGAAAAATTATGAAATGATCGAAAAAGAAACCCTCGCTGGCTATATGAAACGTTTAGCGACGTCCGCATAGGACGTCGCTAAACGTCGCTAATATATAATAAATAGCGACGCAACTTAAAATGCGTCGTGAAACGTCGCTATATCAGCGACGAGTACCGACGAACTTGCGACGCACTACCCCATTTAACAAAATGTAGATGCTAGACGTCGCTATTAGTCGTTGTTGGCGACAAACAGTGACGTCTTATATTAACATCGCTAAAACCCCAAACATTAGCGACAAAATTTCACGGAGTCGCTAAATACGTCGCTGATTTGACTTATTTTGGTAGTGGAAGAAGTGAATGAAGAGAGAGAGAAGGAGTTGGGTTATATATCAACCCTCTCCATCTCAAACCAAGCCAAGCAATGCCAAACCAAGTCAAATTGAACCGAACCGATTAATAAACCAAGTCCAGATTAAACCAAGACTAGGCTAAGCAAAACAAGCCTAACTACGGTCCACCTAATAAATGCCAGAAATCTCGTATACGCATACGAAAATACGTATAACAGAAAACGGGAGTGACATGAAGACGTGGAACTAGGAATTGTATCACAAGGGTGATCTCGTTCCTAGTTCCCCTGGCGGGCTGTCTTCTCTCCATCAGTTGTATTGACAGCAGCTCATCTTTGAGCTGCTGCACTCTGTGGTTCTCCTCTCGTTTTTCTCAGAGAGAAGACCAGAGTTAATTCCATTATCTGGCTCGTTACTTCAGGTCGAGACGACAAGGAATTGCCACCAACAAATAAGAAGATCCAAAGATATAATAGACCTTCGTTATCGATAGAAAGATCCAAAGATGTAATAGACCTTCATTAGAATAAAAATCCAAGATGTAATAGATTTTTATCAATATGTATCTATATTTTTAAAGAAGGAATAAAGAAATAATTGTCTCATTATTCTCTTCTTCTTCTTTTTTATAATTTGATTTTGCTATGCTGTCATAGATAACAGAATCCAGAGAGGATTACGAATGTGGTAAGTTGTTTTGATGTGAATATTTGTAAAAGACATGACCTCTCATTATGATGAATGAATGGATGATCATTCAATTTCTGAAGAAGAAATATTGAATGAATGAATGGTCATTTAAATTTTCGAAGAAGAAAGCGAATGAATCAAGCACGTCGGTTTCGAAGAAGGGAAGATGAAGATTCAGTTATGAATGAACCGTTAGAAATGAACAAACAGTTGTCCCTCTTTCCAAAAGTCACATCAATTCTCAAGGCGATTACTTAATTGTTCTGCCTATAAATTGCCAATCTCTTTTCTTCCTGTGTAAGAAAAAATGTCTTCCTAAGACTTGATGGCTCCGAAGACTGAAGAAGAAATCAAGACTTCCCTTGCTGAGCTTCCAGTGCCTTCTCAGAAAGAAAGGGACGAAGGCTCAACTGTTCTTCCTGCACCAGGACAGGATTTGATCTCCAAATTAGTGGAGCCTGAAAAAACTGTCGAAGAAGAGGAATTGAGGATGGCTGTTTGTGAGTTCTTGGTGCGTTCAGACAATGAGATGTTTAAACGGTTGGCGAACTTTGTATTTAATCAGGAAGGGTCGGGGCCTCCTCCCCGTCCTTAATATTATGTAACTCCATTCTGCTTTTGAATAAAAATAAACTTTTATTTACATCATGTCTCTGAAAATAAAGTACAGTTTGTCTTTATACATAATATTTCTTGAAAAATTTGCCATTGATGGGTATCATAGCAACTCTGCCATCCATATCTGTTAATATATAGGCTCCCTTAGAGAAGACTTTATTTATCACATACGGTCCTTCCCATTTTGCTTCGAACTTGCCTTTGCTCATATGTGTCATAGTCATAGGACGTCTGACTGTAAGAACCAACTCGCCTTCTTGAAATGTTCGTACTCTGACTTTGCGATTGAAAGCTTTTGAAATCTGGGCCTGATAAAGTTCGATATGTTGTTGAGCTAATAACCTTTTCTCGTCGAGCGTCTCCAATTCCTGAAGCCGAAGACGATCATTATTATCTGTCGTAAGCTCATTAGCAATGTCGATTCTCAATGATAAAATTTGAATTTCCAAAGGTAGAACAGCTTCACATCCATATACCAGAGAAAAAGGTGTGCAACCTGTGGGGTTACGGACAGTAGTACGATATGCCCATAGACATTCTCCAAGTTTATCACTCTAACTGTGTTTGTTAATAGAGACAAACTTTTTAAGGAGTTTGATAATGGTCTTGTTGAATGCTTCAGCCAACCCGTTAGTCGCAGGATTATAGGCTGTAGAAGCGACATTATTGATTCTGTTGTCATCACAGAACCTATTAAATTTTTAGCTAATGAATTGTGGCCCATTATCATGAATGATTCGGCGAGGGACACCAAATCTATATATCACATGATGTTTGATAAAATTGATAACGCTACTAGTCTTTACTTCAGCCAAAGGTATAGCTTCTGCCTACTTGGAAAAATAATCGGTTATGGCTAAGATGAACCGATGTCCTTTAGATGAAGGAGGATTGATAGGGTCAATTATATCCATGTCCCAAGCTTCAAAAGGCCATGAGGCTGCAGTTGGATGAAGAAATTTTGACGGTTGGTGAATGAAATCTGCATAAATTTGACATGCACGATATTTTCTTGCATAATCAATAGCATCTAATACCATAGAGGGCCAGCAGTAGTCCATACGTCGGATACGATCCTGTAGTTTAGGACCAGGTTGATGTGCTCCATAAACGCCATCATGAGCTTCACGTAATATCTGCTTTGCTTCATCACCAGCGAGACATCTCAAGAGTAATCCGTCAAAAGTTCTTCGATCCTCGCTAAGGACATTGACTTCAGTTAGGTTGCTGAATTCAATGTTGTGGTTGTTTTCAACACAAAATAATTCTCTATTAGAGATAATAACCATCTGTTGTTTTTTGACTGGAACTGCCAATACCGCAGCTAGGTTAGCTAGGGCATCAGCTTCTGTATTGCATATCCGACGTACATGTTCGATAAAGAATCCTTTAAATGAAGAAGCTATCCTGGTTGCCGCTTCATGGTATGGTACTAGATCCTGATGTCGGACTTCATATATGCCTCTAACCTGATTAACAATCAGCTTAGAGTCACCATATACTTCGAGATATTCAATACTCAATTGTTTGGCTAATTGAAGTCAAATGAGCAAGGCATTGTATTCTGCCACATTGTTAGAGCATGATTCGTCTAAAGAATAGGCCCTTTGAATAGTTAATCCATCGGATGAAACAAGAACAATTCCTACTCCAGCCACAAGGGTACCTCCAGGTCCAATTCTAGAAGCTCCATCAAAGAACAACCTCCAGGTAGAAAATTCTTCTGAGATCATATTTGATTCCAATATTTTGTCCGGAATCTCATCATAGAGTTTAGATGTCTCAGGGACAGGATGAGCTGCTAAAAAGTCTGCAAGTGCTTGGCCTTTCACAGACTTTTGAGGAACATAAACCATATCATATTGTGCTAATAATATGGCCCACGTAGCAAGCCTAGAATTAAGTGTACTTGGCTTCTTCATTAAGTCTCGAAGAGGATTGACTCGGGATATGACATGAATAGTTTGGCCTATGATGTAATGCCTTGTCTTCTGAACAGCAAACATTAAAGCTAAACATTCCTTTTCTACCGGACTATAACGATGTTCAGCTCCAATCATCGTTCGACTAAGATAGTAGATGGCTTGCTCATGGCTTTCCTTGTTCTTCTGAGCCAGCAAAGCTCCCAATGAATGATCCATTGCCCGGACATACATTAAGAAGGGTATTCCTAAAATTGGTAGTACAAGAACCGGTGGGCTCATTAAATACCGTTTTATGTCATCAAATACTCGTTGACATTCTTTCGTCGAAACGAAAGATACACCTTTCTTCATTAATTGAGTAAATGGTCTACAACGTCCAGATAAATTCGAAATGAACTGCCTGATGTACGTAAGTCGACCTTGGAATCCTCGTAGCTCTTTTAGGTTGCATAGAGGATGCATCTCTTGAATGGCTTTGATCTTCTCGGGATCAACGTGTATACCCTTAGAGGTAATGACGAAGCCGAGAAACTTACCACTAGAGACACCCAAGAAAGACTTGGTGGGGTTCATTTTGAGTTGATGCTGGCGCATTAGATTGAAGATAGTTCTTAAATCTTGAATGTGATCTTCTTTGAGACGACTTTTGACAGCAATATCGTCAACAAAGCATTCGACAGTCTTTCGTAAATGATCTCGAAAGATAGTACTCATAGTCCACTGGTAAGTTGTACCTGCGTTCTTAAGACCAAACGGCATGACTGTATAACAGTACACACCCCGAGGAGTACGAAACGAAGTATATTTTTCATCTTCAGGATCCATCCGGATTTGATTATATCCAGAAAACCCATCCATAAAAGAAATTCGTTCGAATCCACATGTATTGTCGATCATAACATCAGTAATTGGGAGAGGGAATTCATCTTTAGGGCAAGCATCATTGAGATCCCGAAAGTCTATACAAACTCGAACTTTTTCGGTCTTCTTTAGGACAGGGACGACATTGGCCATCCAGTCAGAATGTTGTTCTTCTCTGATAAAACCACAAGCTATAAGCTTTTTGACTTCATCATCAATTGCATCCATCATTTCAGGCTTGAATCGCCGTTGTTGTTGTTTGACCGGTTTGGCATTCGGCAAAATATTAAGCTTGTGAGTTGCAATTTGAGGATCTAATCCCGGTATATCTTCGTAACTCCAGGCGAAGACGTCAATGTATTCACGAATAAGGTAAATTAATTCTTGTTTATCATCCTCTGGGAGATTCTTGCTAATGAAGATTGGTCGTGATGTACCTTTCTCTCCAATATCGATTTGGACCAGTTGATCCTCAGTAGGTGGTTCTCGTTGTTCAAAATAAAGTTCCTACTGATTGTCCATCCTTTGTACCCAAGGATCCATTTCAGTAGCTTCTTCAATGTCACTTTCGTCATCTTCTGAGAATTCATAGGACACCATGTTAGAAGATACTATCACCTTATGAACATGACCGATGCTGGTATCAGAATCCCATGAGATAGAATCAGAAGAGTTTGAACGTTCTTCTTCATCAGATTCAGAAGGTTCTGGAGTTGGAAGTGGTGACGTATAACCTAGTCTTCATTTCGTTTTACAGTGGTATTGTTGTGATTTTCCTTTTGGAACAGCAATACGAAGAGGGGTTCACCTTCCTTTACCATTGTTGAGACATGTTCTAAAATCATAGCCCATTTTATGGATGATGGCTTTAGATTGTGGACTATAGCGTCATAATTGTAGCCTTCCTGTATCATCTCTATTATCATTATAGAGCATAATTTTTGGTTCTTCTCTTTTGTTGAAGAATATAGGCTTTTCATCTTTCTTTCGAGACGGTACTAAGAAGTACGACTCTTGTATTGAATCCAGTGATACCATGTTTCGTCGAGATGATACGACTTCTATTGTAAGTGGTTTAAAGCTATCTAACATATCCAGATAACACTGAGTATAGTAAAAGACATCAGTATACTATAAAGGAGATGCTTTATTGATTTTTATACCATCATTTACAACAGGGACTTTAGCCTTAGCAGGCTTAGTCAAATTTATGACAAGAGGGGGAGAAGAAGAACGAGAAAGAGGAGGGAGCTTCTTGCGACGAAGATCGATTACAAGCGGCTCAGAAGAGGTGAGCTCCCTTTGTTCCTGACTATCACCTTTAGGTCGCTTCTAAGGGGAAGGTAGATAGATAGTCAGTGGTTTAGAAGACTGAGGACAGGAGGTACGTCCTTTGACTGGAATCACCAGAGTATCATTAGGTATACTCTTCTGTTCTTCATCTGTGTCCATTGCTAGTACCACCTTCATGAATTCTTCTTTGTACATACGAGAATCGTTGCAATATGCTTCAACCCCTTTGAAAGGATTCAGATCTACAACCTCTTTTTAGACTTCTCCATTACCATCCACATATTTGAAACATTGATAGAGCATAGAGGGTACAATATTGTGTTCATGAAGGAATGGCCTTCCCAACAAAGCATTGTATGAGCCATGATTGTCAATAACATAGAAAGTTACTTTTGTACGAAGATTGCCAATTTAAAGTTTTAGGCGTATCTTCCCCAAAGGTTCACTTCTTCCTTGATTGAATCCCAGAATGGTAGTGATAGTTATAGAAAGATTATGTACTGGGATTTTCAAAGCGTCCAATAAGGACTTTGGCATGATGCTAAGTGCAGACCCGGGATCAATCAGAATACGGTCGACTTTTATGGTGTCCATATACCTCGTGAAATAGAGAGGACGATCATGACGATTGTCTTCTAACAACATGTCATATTGTGTAAAAGTGATATTGGGCATTAATTCAAATACACTATGACAATGTGCACAGCTGACTGGCTCCTTTTCGGACTTCTTGAGAAGAGTCAAACAAGTGTCAGCCTGCATCAAGGCTTCACTTAACGTCTCACGAGTTTCTTTTGAGAGACGTAAAAGTTCAAAGATTGACAATCTTGCTGGAGTATTGGCCAATTGAGCCAATATGTCAAAATTGTAAGGCTTTTCAAGTCCAAGAGATGATGACTTCTTCAACGCTTTATCAAAGCGAACAGGTTGCTTTCCCTTGTCTGCTGATATTGGTTTAGGAGGAGATGGTTCAACCACTGGCAAGGATGTAGACGGTGTATCTTCAGCAGAAGAAGATGATGGAGGAATGTCACGACCCGTACCCTAGAGTAAGGGCACGAGACGTGGGTACGTCCAGCCTACGCCGCAGTGTCGGTGGTAGAACGCTGTCCTAAGTCAACAATCATCTAGCAACATATATATATCTAAACAGTTTATACTCCCTGAATGGGGGTGACATAGCAGTAATAACTCAATCACAACTAAGGAAGAGATGGCACGATATGAAATAGAACTCAAGAAAATAAATAGATGAAAAGTAGTCTAAGATAATCCCAGCAAATATCCAGAAGTAACATGGTCTCAGATACAGAATGAAAGAATATATACAACTCTGAACTCCAAATAAAGTCTAGCTAAAACATGCCTCAAGACTACATAAAAGAAGATAAGCCTAACTAATCTAGTCTAGGCAATCGGGGTGATATCCTCAGCTAGAGCTGGGTCCTCCTGAGGGTCCAGCTCGCAGGTGTCATCTAAGGCTGCCCCGTAGTAGGTATCCAGGCAAGCCTCCTCCTCGTCCTCTGTAATATTTTCAACAGGTTCGGTCAGGACAGGAGCGAGTATAGTACATCTCAACAGTTCATAGCAGGTTAGAAGATATAATCATGCAGTAAAGTAAGATACAAGTACTGAAAGAAGTGCAGTATGTAAATAGAGAGAGAAAGCTGTAATAGAAATATCTACTATAAATAGAGAACTAACATGTGGCTAGTGAGTCAGAGTATAACATGGACATGTAAATGGCATGGGATGATTCTGATGCTACACTATGGAATAATTCTGATGCTACACTACTGGTGTATTATTCACATGTCCACTTCTACTCCCCCGTACCCCCAATCAATACACAAGGATCCAACCAGGTTATGTTATGATACTATGTAAGGCCCCCGAAGGGTGATAAGCCCCCGAAGGGTGGTAAGCCCCCGAAGGGTGATACATAGTAGACCCATAAATGGGATAAGGATTCTAGGAAGACTCTGTGATCATAAGAGTATATGTCACAAGTGATCGAAGAACCAATGAAGCATAGTGATACGCCATGTAAGTAAAACGCACAAAACATGTAGTACCCGATGCTCCCTAAGGATAACATCTCAAGAAGGGATCCATATAGTACCAATCCGTGTGACCAACGTGACAGTACAAGTAAAATAATCTACTGCAGGAAATAGTTCTAAGCAGGATATGAATTGATCAGAGAATGTACTCGCCTGGTATCTGAGTGTCACTATGAAAGTACTGTCCGAGGAGTGGTATCTGGCTCCTAATCAGAACAGTACAAGTCACAACAAGTCCAGAATAGTATAATGAAGTCCTACTATGCATTCTACATGAATCTAGGTCAATCTAGGACAAAGTCAACTCTTGGTCAACTCTGGTCAACCCTAGAAGTCAAACTAGGTCAACTATGGTCAAAAAAAGTCTAAACTCAACTAACTAGGTCTAACAAGTCATTCTAGGCTCTAACAAGCCTATACTAGACAACACACATCATTCCAAGGCTATACAAGCCAAACAAACAACCACTCATCATAGGCAACATCACATTTAGCTATCTATCATGAAATTCATATATATACATGAATAAAGGCTTACACCTATATATATACAACATATATATATATATATAGAGCATTATATATAGGGAGAGAGTTGAGAGGGAAGGAACTAGTAAGTAGGGGCTATGTGACACATGTAAATGTGTGTGTGAACAAGGAAAGAGTGATGTGTCATACATGTGTGTATATGAAAGAGAGGGTAGGACTGTGTGTGTGTGTGGCAAGATAAAAAAATAGTGTGCAGGAACTACAAAACAGTGAAAGAGTGAGAGGAAAGTGTGTGTGTTATAAGGGATGATCATCGGAGCAATGTATGTGTGTAAGTAGATGGATAAAATCTGGAAATAATACAGTGTAACCAGTCCACAGTTAACAATTAAGGAACGGGAAAAAATGGAAGAAAATCCATTCAAGACTCAAACCTGAGTCTAATTTCAGTTTTGCTCTTACTACCAATTCCAGGTTTTGCAACATAGGAACATTGAAATCAAACTGTTGACAGTTAAAAAGAAGAATAATATTAAAATAGAATGAAAGAACAGTGAAGGAAAATATGGGAAATCACAATCTCAGAGATACACTCCCAGGTTTCATAACTGGGAACACAATCCCAGTTCACAATTCGAATTAAAACCACAACTAATATTCCCTTCCCAAACCAAAGCCTATACTTAATCAATTAATCACCAAACAACCCAAACCTATTCTCAGATTTTATGCAAAATAGTGTTAGCATACAGGTGTATAGATAGGGATCCATAAGTATAAATTCTCAGGTTTTATATATCAAATGAATCTCAGTTTTGAAAACCAACTCCAACACCAAAATAACAGTTTAATCAATATCTAAATAGTCCCAACACATCTCAGATTTTTGAACTCAATTCAATGCCAATTCACCCAAAATTCGACAATCTAATAGATCACACATAGATTAACAATATTAGGAAGTAAAACATGTGGAGAATTGCATTCATACAGATTAAAATCATTGCCAAAGTTAATCAAAAATTTGGAAATAACTGAACATGCTCGTATCAGTCCAAATTTGGGTATTGAAGAAATCATGTACAAAAGTTAACTAAAATGAACTAATATTGGTTGGTAAATGAAGTACAATGTGTGCACGTGTCATACATATAGTTCGTGTCCCATCACAGTGTGACACGAAGTGTCCAACACGAATTAACCAAGAACCAAACACATTCAATGTAATATAACCCAGTACACAGTGTCATGTTCACGCGTGTCGTGTGTACGACACGACACGAATTGGGTCGAGTCCCTTTGCAGGGTGGTTCGCCTAGGGTCCTCCTAGGTTTGTGTCACCCTGATTTGGGTCGACGTGTCCTGTGTCGTGACTGAATCAAGCGTGTCAGAAACCAAAAATCTACTGAAACGAATCAGTCAAAACCTAGTGCACACACTCGTACGTGTCCGACACGACACCATAGGTCATGCCACTTGGGGAGTGTCATGTCAGACACTGCCCCAATGTGTCCAGTGAAAATCACGAGTTCTCGTGCCGTGTCCAGTAAGTAATCGAGTTCGTGTAGCAGGGGACTGAACCGAACTCAAGCCAGTGTGTGCACAGCAGTGTCCAACCCGATTTGCACCCGACACAGACACAATACCACCATGGTCCCTTCATTAAAATCGAAGAGCAACCCTAGATCTACAATCCTCTTCAAATAGAATTTAAAAACAGCAATATTAATCTCTTAGGGACATTTAATCAAACACCTAAAGTAGTGGACAGATACGTGTCCATTTAGGACACGAAATGGACACGAAATGCCACGAATTTCTATGGTTAGCTAGGGGACACCTAGATCTAGGTTAATATGAAAAAATATCAGCACCTACAATAGAGTTTTAGAGATTTACCAATAAGTGTCCAAACTCCTCAAAGGCTCCTAAGAGTGGTGTTCTTCTAAGCTAGCAAACTCCTCCAAATTGTTCCTTTTCTGAAAATAAACTCCATGAACAGCAAGAACACGCTAATTAGGACCTAATGTAATTGATTTGGGGAGAAAAGGAATTAAAATGGATTTATAATTAATTTCTAAAGATTAGAAAAATACCTTTCTTCACAACTTGTTCTTTCCTAAAGAGGCTAGCCCTAAACTAAGAGAGTACTTATAGGGGTGTGGTTCCCAATGGCTTTAGGTGGCCGGCCAAGTCTAGTAGGGTTAGGGTTTGCTCATTTTTGGGCTTTGGGCCAAGTTATATAGGCTATGGCTAAGTTGTTTTATTAATTGGTTCAAACCATAAGTCATGACTTATGACTTATCTAATTCTATGACTAACTTGAGTCTAACGACCAAACTATGGATTAACTTAGGTTAGACTAGAGTCACATAACCTAACCGAGTCCATACTAACTAGGGTTAGCTTCTAGGTTGGTCTACAAGGGTCAACACTAGTCAAAGTCAACCTAGTCCAAACTTCTATCAAATAATTCCAAAATAATTCCTAAAATTCCAAAAAATTCAAATAAATTCTAATAAATTTAAATTACCCCAAAATGTCAAAAATACCCTCACACTAGAAATATGGTAGTGACAAGGAAGAGCATCCAGGGATGGAGCAGGATTCTCTTGATTTTCGGAATACTCCCGAAGATAGGGTTTTCCAGATCTAGTGCCCATTAGGATTTCTTCTTTTGTTAATGGTTCAAAGGATACCATATTACAGTTCTTGAATTTAGACTGAATGCTTCTTTTGCTTAGACGAGGAAGACGTTTCAAATTCTGCCACCAGATCTGGATGAATCCACATAATCTCTCCTCTGTCAGTTGACATCGGAACAAGACCTTCACTTTGAGGAGGCGGGATATTCATAATTTCCAGAGTAGTCCTTTGAATGGGGACAGCACCATCCTGTACGAGTTGTGGTAGAAAATCACCGAATTAGAGAGAAACCACATTAGCAGTCACCGTTTTCTCGTCCTGCTGTAGAGTAATTGCTCCAGAGTTGACAAACTCCTGGATTTTGCCCTTGAGCACATAATATGCTCTGGTTGGATGCCCTATGAATCTGTGATAAACACAGTATTTAGGGTGATCAGTTTTACCAACTTCTTCTGGTCGCTTTGCCTCTGAAAGCTGAAACTTATTGCTTTTGATCAAGCAATCGAAGATGCTTAAAGTAACATCTTCATCGAAAGAATACTCTTCTTTTGGACGAGTTGACTTTTGCAGTGGTGCTGATGGGGTGGATGTCGTCTGAGTAACATTGACAGCCAAAGACTCTTTGCCTTTAAGATTGATGGCCAATATTTATTTATTCTTGCGGTTATTCTAGCGATTACTATCCCCAGGTGTAAAATGTTCATCTTGGTTAGGATGAGTCATCTGGACTCCTAACTGCTTGAACTTTTCGGCACTCACTTCTGTCGCTTTTGTATTAACAATGAAAGAAGGCCAATCCTGGAATTGTGTAGATCCCGTCCACATACTGATAATAGGCAACAAGTTTGATTTGCAAGTGTCTATTGTTACAGCAGATGGAGTACCTAAAGGCATTTTGAGTGCCTCTCGACAGAATCTTTCAATGAAACTCTCTGTGGATTCATTGTGCCTCTGTTTAATTTTAATGAGGGCAGACATTGTCATGTCATTGACTCCCTCATAAAATCGTTCCAAGAACATTTGCTTGAAACCAGCAAAAGAAGTGATATAGCCATCAGGTAGGCTACGATACCAGTCATATGCTGCACCGGCTAAACAACCGACGAATACTCTGGTAAGGAGAGCATCATTTGGCTGTAATTGATCAGTCATCACTTCGAAATGATTGATGTACTGACTTGGAGAAGTGCTACCATCAAACAGCATAATGGTTGGGAGTTTATACTTATGAGGAAATGGAACTTCCTTCCACTCTGTAGGATATGGTTGCTTTATGCATCTTTGTAGGCCATCCTTCGGCTTGAAAGCCTCAAACTGAGTGCGTAAAAGTTTTACAGCCTCATTAGCATCCCCTGATGTTTGGGAATTGGTAGGCTGATTAGAAGTGTTAGGAGGAGGAACAACGTGATAATTACCACCCCCAGCACCAGACTGACTTGGATCAGCTTGAATTGGCACAGAAGCAACCTGAGGGGCTTGTACCCCCAGATTAACAGGTACAGAAGATGCTAAGCTCAGGATTTGTAACAGGGTTTACAATCGGAGGTACTGTATGTTGAGCCACCATTATGGTGTGCATGCTTGCAACCATTTCTGCCATGGTTTTCAATTTGTCTTCTAATGCAATAATCCGTTGCTCTTGGCTGGTTGACGTAGAGACATCTTGATCTTCCGTAATGGTATATGCTGTCACTTCTCTTGCTGCTATTGATGAGATAGTTTGTTCAAAACTTTCACTATCTGCATCAAACTCCGAAAGAGAATCCTCTCCCACATGAGTGATAGGGAGATCTTCTTGATTAAAGACACCTTGGATCAAATGACGATTTCTCGATCTAGTGTATTGAAAGACACCTTCATTGGATGCATGGATCCGGTCTAAGTATTGTTGACTGGGATTACGGGATGCATTACGTCTTGGACGTTTTCCACCCCCAGTGCCTTGAGAAGTCATGTTAACAGAAGCATATAATAGTTCATCTTCGTCTTCTATTATATGTTCAGGAGTTGAAGCATAGTTCAGATGATCGAAGACAGATCGTCAAGCCGATTGGCAACAACAATTGATGACAACTTTATGTAGGCAGTGGCGATTTGAAGCGCGATTTGTAGGTGAGGAAAACATTCCCGTAGTCTCCCGCCTTTGTGTAAGACGTTGCCGGAGGTCAGTTACAACCACAGGACGAGAAGAAGTCGGAGGAACATATTCCTTAATGACGTTAGGAACATGTCTCCTATTCTTCAGGTGTTTAGTTCCTTGAGTGTACAAAGATGTACTCAACTCATTAGCATAGTTAGATAGGTCTTTCTTTTCAAACTTTGACTTTTGGTGCAGATTGGCCTTTGGCATAGGGTTCTTGCGTTTTGCCAAAGTTGATATTGGTTGACGCCTATTGAGATAAGCGCGTAAATCTGAAAATTTTGTTCCCGGTGTCTCTGTTTGTGATACCTTCAATTTTCCTTGCTTGGATCTTGAAATTCGCAAGGTAGGAAGGTCTTGACCAAACCCCATAGGGGTAGGTAAGATACCTCTCTGATCAGTATTCTTTTCGGTATCAGAGATTCGAGGACCTCTGTTTACAGGAATAGAATCTGATACATTTTCTTCTGAGTCATAGACCAGAAAAGTTTTAGGAAAGACCAAAGGGTGATTTCCTTTATTTTGAATAGGGTTAGCTAAGAAGCGTTTCCCTTTATTCTGTTGTGTGATCATTTTAGGCATAGATTGTGCCAATTAAGGAAGTGTCAAAGGACTCTTCCCTTTGTTCTGTCTAGTGTTGGCACTAGGACATGAATTCTCTAAGTTCAGAACTTGAGAATTGGAAGAGGGAATAGCCAAAAGACTAGTTCCCTTGAGTTGCGCCGGAGTAGTAGATTGCTTAGGTTACGCCATAGTCTTACGGACTACTGGTGGCGCCTTGGCAGCAACATTGGTAGAATGTGCCTCGACAGTAGCTTGAACTGACTGTGCCTTGGCAGCAAAGATAGTAGCAGGCTGTGCATGTGCAGCAGAGTGAGCAGATTGTGCCCTAGCAACAGAAACAGGCTGTACTGGAGCCACTGAGGCGGATTGCGTCTTGGTCATTGAGCACTCAAGTTGCGCCTGGGCAACAGCGACTGTAGGAGATTTAGGAGTCCACACAGTCCTGTTCTTGGCGATAGCCACCGTGCGCTTGTTTCTCTTGGTGTTGATCATATTTTCGTAGGCTGTCTGGTTGATTTGAACAACCAGAGTCTTATGCGTCTTGCCGATCGACGCAATGTCACATTGAGTTGTCACTTTCTCGTCGGAGGAGAAAGTCGTCCCCAGCAGAGTCGCCATTTTGTTTGCAAAAACAAAAATTTGTTTTATTCCAAACTTGTAAAAGAGTACAAAGTACAATAAATTCTGGGAAAGTACAACTTTAGAAATCTGATCAGGAGACGATCACTTTATCCCTTGGACTATATGAACTTGAAGACTGTAGCCTCTAGAGAACGCAGCAGCAATTTTACAAAAGTTCTTGATCTCTGTCTGTGTGTATCTGATGATGATTGGAAAGTCTATTTATAGAGTTCAGGAAATAACTATTTTAGCAGTTATTCTGATGTGCGCGAGGCTGGATTGCGCCATACTGGGTTGCACCAACTTTCATTCAGTTGTCAATCGTGTACTAACTGTATTTAGACGCGTGGCATCATATGATTGAGATGCGCGTGGTCGTGTACAGGATAGTAGACACGTCTTGAGAGATTAGTGGCATGTGCGCCACGTCATCCTGCTTTAGAATGTAAGTTGTCTCAACTTTATCAGGTTGTGCGAGCTTCAGTCAACAAGTCAAACTGCACTTGATTTGAGCTGCGCCTACACACGTGGCTGCTTCTGAGCAAAAGTCGTTCAGGTTGCGCCCAGACGCAACTAAAGATTTTGTTTAGATTGTGCCTGGGCGCAACTCACGAAGTGTACAAGACAGCTATCCACCAACTTCTCTTGAGCGGCACAATTCACGGGATTCGAAAAGATTTTTCTCGTTCACTGTTGTGTCAGTCGTCAGTATTTGTCAGGTAATGATGACCATTAAGTGTCAGATGCCACATAGATTTTGGCACAAAAAGATTGGGCGCGGTATGATATCGGACGTAATCTGATCGGTGGCGCAGTCTGTTCTCTGAGCTTCATATCAGTGGCGCAACTTGATTTTTGGGGCGCAACTTGATCACTGATTAGTATATTCAAGGCGCAACTTGATTTTTAGGCTCTACAAAAGGGACTATGTTGCACGAAGTAAATCAAACATGTTAGTTTTGTATGGGTGGGCGATGAGCTCATTCCACCAGTATAGTTGAGTACTGACACCCACATAGTTTTTAAGTGCAGGCACAGGTAGAAGCTTGTGGCGCGGAGCTCGCTTGAATGCGTCGAGGCACGGAGTTCCTTGGCGATTCGAAGCGTGCGGTCGCATGGAGTCGAGACTTATACGGGATATAATGTATGGACATCGCCATCCAAAGCATCCGCTGGCTCAAGACATGTATTGAGAGATAAGAGAGAGAGCTGAGTGACTTGTAATGTGAGATGAGTGAGCTTGAGTGAGCTTGAGAGACTTGTAATCTTGGCCTTGCGCCCTATTGTAACATTTGTTTTAATATCAATAAAGAGCTTGAATTTGAATAACTTGTGTTTGTTCTTAATTTCTGCTGCTATTATTCAATGTCTCTGTTTGGGACTTCTGTGCGACGACCCCGTCGCAGCCGCTGAAATCGACCGTTATAGAACCCGCCTTACACGAGCGCAATCTAGGCTTGTGCGGCATCACGCCTTAGTGAGGATGATCGCTCCTACGGGAGCGGGACGTGACACTTATGGTCATGAACAAGCCTATTGTCTCAATCTCATGCAAGAAATATCAGTTACAAGATGTTAGAGCATCAAATATACAATAGTAACGCGTCCCATACATTACATATTTGGACGATCATGAAGCTAGTCGTACAAAATGGGAAGACTAGCAAGAGTTTTAGTCATACATGATCAACCCTAGGATTCGTCAATCATGTTACAGCCCGTAGGCAGACAGTAAGTAAAGTGCAATACGAGCTAACACGTGCTCGCCGGCTGAACGTCTCAAAAGAATATTTTTACAGTAAAGTGGAAGAACAAAAGGGAAACTCACTCATTGCCTTGGTTACGCCTGGTGGTCACCATTTGGCTGGAAGGTAGGAAGATCCTCTGGAGCTACTCCGGTATGTGGCCATACAAAATCAGCTGGGTCAGATCCCAGAAAGAGCAAGTGCCACAAAGGAGGCTTCACTTAAGAACTAAAACCAGCAATTAGCATAAAACATAATAACATATTAAAACTGGAGATATAAAAAAATTATGAGGATAAACGGTGCGATAACCATGGGACTATTCAGATAGCCAGGTTACAACCCTTAAACCAATAAAGGACCGGGATCGTAACCCTTCATCTGAACGGAACTTGGTTTTCCATTATTTATCGATAAAATAAAGCACAAACAATCAGGTCATGTTACACTCTTGTATAGGATCAGGACAAGACTAGACTGGGTTAGACTCCATCCAATCAATCGCGGCCAAGCAATGAGTACGGCTTGATACTTTAACTAACTAGGGTTATCATATGCCTAGTTACTAGCAAGATGCAATGAGATATTCCAACAGCCACAATTCCTACAAACCATCCAGGTTATCCAGGTCGAATATCCGTTCATGAAGGGTGCAACACATGACAGTGTGCTGGAAATGTGCCCTACTCGTCGGCAAGCTACAAGTCCACTTTCGCGCCCAGATAACGGGATTGTCTATAGCTGGGAAATCTCTTCATGACTACTGGGTTATTCTAGTTATTAGCCTTAGTCAATTTTAGTAGGTACCTCTGACCGTGGTACTCAGGGGTCCCTGTCCTAGACATGATACGAGACAGTATTGGTTCACTTGTACAAACACAATCATCCACGGTGTCCAGGCCATTCATTCTTGTCATGTCATGTTAGCCGTCGCAACAACATTCAATAGTTTCCATCAGGCTTGCTTGCCATGTCTTGTCAAGTCATGTCATGTCATGTCAGTTACTTGTCATACCATGCCATATACAATTATCTGTCCAGTCATGTCAATCAATTCGTGATTTATCAAGTTCATAAAAAGTACAAGAACATAAAGACAATCGGGTACGCAAAAGGGGGCTCAAGACTCTATGCTAGCGAACCACTACGCTAGGCCAAGAGGCCCCAAGCGTAAAAATGGCTTTACGCGAGCAAGACCAAGGAAAGACCGCTTCCACGCGAGCGGGAGCCCTATGCGAGAGGGAACTCTACGCGGGCAAGGCTCTACGCATAGCAAGCACCCTATGCAAGCGGAACTTTACGCGCATGAGCACCCAAGTAAAACTCTACGCACGCAAGGCTCTACGCGAGCGAGGGAGAGTCTACGCGAGCGATGAAGAGTCTATGCGAGCGAGGCTCTATGCATGGGGCACTCTACGCTAGCGAGACTCTACGCGGCAGGAGAATACACGAGCGCGAGTCTACGCGAGCGGGAAGGCCCCTGCGTAGAGTTCAAGTGAACTCGACGTAGAAGGATTACGCTGGCACGCAATACGTGGGCGTAAAAGGGACACTACGCTGGCACGTTTAAGATGTGTGCGTAAAAAAAGGGGAAACACTACGCCAGTACGTTAAAACGTATGCGTAAAGGAGGAAATGCTACGCTGGCACGTTAAACGTGGGCGTAAAACTAAATACTACGCTAGCACGTAAGAACGTGTGCGTAAAACTTCATCTTCTCCCCAAGGCCGAGACAAGCAGGCGTAAAAGCTCAAGTGTTCAAGAAAGCCCCATCTCGGTCAAGACTCGATGAAATCCAACCATTCCAAAACCAAACTTGCGTAACATCAGAATGCCTTCTACATAGAACTTTTAGTTTTAGAAAACAAGCCAGTTTAGTAGATCAAAACCGAGAAATCTAAAAATGCAACAAACTTAGATCTACATGAAATGAATCATGGAAACTAAAAATGCTAAGTACTAAAGTGTCTTGGAATCTCGTGAGGAAGACAATGGAACAATAAAACTTGAGTTCCTCCATGAAGCAAGTTGTATTTGCCTACGGTGGTGCTCGGTGGAGAAGAAATGAGGAAGAAGAAAAGAAGTAGTAATTTAGTAATGAATGATCACTACTACAAAAATGGTTAACAATGACGGCCAAAAATGGTCATTAATGACATTGTTTGACCGTCATCTACGTTACCGTCATCTTTATCGTAAGAAAACAATGACAACTCGACACATGTCATCTTTATCAATGAAAGATGACTTATGTGTGTCATCTTTATTTATAAAAGATGACTTATATATGTCATCTTTATTTACGAAAATGGTTAACAATGACGGCCAAAAATGGATGACTACAAAAATGGTTAACAATGACGGCCAAAAATGGTCATTAATGACATTTTTAGATGGGTGTCATCTATAAAGTGTCATTGTTAATGATTTTTGTAGTAGTGTGAGGAGAGAGAATGGTTGTTGGGTTAATAAATGAGAGATGGTGGTAGGTAGGGGTTTGCATATCAACCCAAACCGAGCCCAACCAAGCCGAACCCAACCGTACCCAATGCAGGCCAAGGCCAGGATAAACCACATGAACCAGAAAATGCTAACTAACCCATGCCAATGCAAAACCCAAGACTAGCCAGTCAAGACAAGTCGAACCAGGATGAACCCAAAATAAACCAAGGCAAGATTAAACTAGGATCAAGCTAAGCAAGACAAGTCTAATTACGGGTCGAAATTCCGTACACGTATACCAAAATACGTAATATGAACTACGGGCGTTACAAGCTCTAGAGAGAGAGAGAGAGAGGAATAAGAAGAGTTGGAGAGAGAACATAAGAAGAGTCCAGAATATATAAGAAGAGTCCACAATATGGTACAACAGATTAATAGCTAATTAATATCTAATTAGTAGGTAATTAATATATTGTGGTAATTAACAGCTAATTGTGACAACTAATTAATAGTAATTAATTTAATTATGGTAGTTAATATATATTTTGTTTAATTGTTGTAATTAATTTAATTTGGCTTACATATTTTTAAGGGTTATTTTGTATAGGGTTACCAAGTTTATGCCCAAATTAGACTTTGGGTACCAAGTTTATAGGGGTACCAAGTTTATGCCCGGATGGAGAAATGGGATGTGAAGTCCACTTTTTTAAGCAGTTAGATTATGGTTTAAATATGTTTTAGCAAGTGGGATAATTAACAAAGCTGCTATAACCAATCATTTGTGTTAAATATTTAATTTTCTAAATAAAAAATTACAAAAATTCAATTTTTTAATTAATATTAAGTGACTATGTGACAATTAAAATAGTCAGTAATTAATAGATAATTATGGTATTTAGTTTAATTATGATAGTTACTATATTTTTCGTCTAATTATGATAATTAATTTAATTATAATAGTTAATGTATTTTTTAATTATGGTAATTAATTTAATTATTGGTTATCATATTTTTAACTCAAATCTCTACTTTCAACAACCATCCAAACAACCGAACTCGTTTTTTTTCACTTTCAACAACCATCCAAACACCAAACTCATTTTTCTTCCACTTACAGGAGACAAAAAGTACTACATCCAACACATTTTGGAAAGTGCCACTTTCACACTTTCAACTGTAACTCATCATGACGTAAGTGCCACTTTCACACTTTCAAAGAGTTACATCTATCCAAATATGCCCTTATTGTATCTCCAAAGGAACTTGAGTGTGATTTCAAATGGCTATTTTATTTATTGATACCTCTCTCCTCCTTTTATTGTCTATTTTATTAATTAACTATTTATATTATGTTGATTATAATTATGTTGACATTGGATATTATTATAACAATGATATTTTTTTTTTTCTTTCTACACCAACCAAACACTAAAAAAAAATCAAATATTTTTTTTCTTAATTTTACCAAACATAGGAAAGTAAATGTGATAGAAATTCTACTTTTTTATTTCCATAAAAATACAAGAAAATTGATCTCCCTTCCGCGAACCTAGGGAGGCTTAAGTTCAAGAGTTAGTCAATGCAGTACACTTCCCTTTTTTTTTCGCTACATGGAAAAGAAAAAAAAAAAAAAAAAAAACATAATTAATCATGCAAGAAAGAAGCTAACTCGTGTCATGTCTCCATCAAACCAGAATCATAGCTCAGGGATCTTTCTTCATGATACACATGTTGCTAAACGATCTGGTACTCATGGTGTTTTCGGTCCGGTCCGGGCCGGCCCACGGTCCAGGGGCGGCGGACCTGACCGGGTTCGGGCCGGTCCAGGACCGGCCCACACATAATTTCGGTCCGGGCTAAGTCCGGCCCGGTTATTTTCAACGTGGCCCAGCCCGGTCCATTGAACCGGGACTAGTGGGGTCGGGCCGGTCCGGGCCTAGGCCGGTTCGGGCCGGTTCAGGCCGGGTTGACCGGACCGGCCCGGTTTTATGGATTATTTTTTTTTTTTTTTTTTTTTTTTTTTTTTTTACAGTTTTTTGTTTAATTTAGTTTTTTAATAATTTTTTTTTTGTATTTTAATTTTAAATTTTTTTAACTTAAATGTTTATAAAAAAATATTTATAAAATGTTTATACAAAATATGTTTAAAAAATATTTATAAAATGTTTATAATTTTATGTTTATACAATTGTTTATAAAATATTTATACAAAATATGTTTATAAAATGTTTATAAAATGTTTTCTTTTTAATAAAAATGTTTATAAAATGTTTTTACAAAATATGTATTTTCTTTTTAAAACCATTTTAAAAACCATGTAAAAGTAATCATTTTTTTTTGTATTTTAATTTTAAAAATAATCATGTAAAAGTAATCATTTTATAAAAATGTTTATAAAATGTTTTTACAAAATATGTATTTTCTTTTTAAAACCATTTTAAAAACCATGTAAAAGTAATCATTTTCTTTTGTATTTTAATTTTAAAAATTTGTAACTTAAATGTTTATAAAATGTTTATACAAAATATTTATAAAAGTAATGTTTATACAAATATATACAAATGTTTATACAAAAATGTTTATACCAATATTACAAATGTTTATAAAAATTTATAAAAATTTTAAAAAAACATTTCTCCCTCTTCCTTTATCCGGACTTGGGACCGGCAAATGCTTGTTTGGCATAGGCGGAGTTAAAAAATATTTTTTTTTAAAAGTAAAAAATAGTTTTTGAAAGTAGAAGTTAAAAAATTTGAATAGTATAAGTTAAAATTAAAATTTTGAATAGTATAAGTAAAAAAAAAAAAATAGTTTTTGAAAGTATAAGTTAAAATTTAAAATTGAAATGTATAATGTTAAATTTACATACCTAATACCTTGCACCGTAGCCTCATTGTTGTTCGCCTTCATGCAATGAAAGCGATTCCAAATCCAGCTCGTGGATGTCATGATCTTCTCCATCTTTCTGGTTTTGTGTTCTTTTATCGGCAGCCAACCAATCTTGTACGCACACGATCGCTTCCAAAATATCGGGCTTCAAGCGGCTCCTCCTATCGCTCAACATCCTCGAACTTGCACTAAAACAGGACTCCGATGCTACCGTCGACACCGGAACCATCAGTAGATCACGTGCTATGTTAGAAAGCACAGGAAATCTCTTGTCGTGTCTCTTCCACCATTCTAGAACGGCGAAGTGATCTGGAGTCTCATCTTCGTCTTGATAAGCAGACAACTCTTGAGTAGGTTGGGAAGATTGCTTTTGTTTCTTCCTTTGTAGTATGCGACCGTCTGCTGATAGCTTAGACGCCAAGCCGGAGCTACTACTAGCTCCCCCCTGAGTTGGTCGGGTCGACGTTGCTCCTTCTTCGTACAGTATAACTAACATGTCCAAAGCCACTTTAACTTCTGCCTTCATGTCAGTAACGTCTATATCCATATATTCTCCATATCCTTCTAATAAAACCTCTACGCCATCCAATTTGATTGTAGGATCAAATATGGAAGCCAAACAATATAAAAGAGGTACTTCACCCCAATATTTCCTGAATTTGGCTTCCATATTTCTCACCGCAATTTCAAAATTTGGATAATCTCTATATTTAGAAAATAAATAAGACATGTTACAAAGTTCACGTAAAGCTAAGCAAGATGTGGGATAATAAACACCAGAAAGAGTTAATGTAGCATTGTAAAAAACTTCTAAAAATTCACAAACACTTTCAGCTGCTAACCAATCATCATCAGTAACCTGATAGTCAAAGGTGACATCCGAAGTACAATAATATGAAATAGCACTCTTAAAAGGAATTGCAGATTTCAACATCAAGTAGGTGGAGTTCCACCTAGTTGGTATATCCTTCACAAATCTTCTAAAAATCATACCAAAATGTGCGCAAGCGCATGCAAAACTTTGTTGTCTACTTGGAGACGAGTTTAGGTGGAGCAAGCATTGTCGCAGAGTGTCTAAATGGGGTTCAAAAAAATTTAAACATTCTTTAACAACTAAGTTAATTATATGGCAAGCACACCTAACATGCATAAGTCTACCTTCTAAAATAGGCTTAAAAATTACTGACAAAGAAGACATAGCAGCATTGTTGTTTGATGCATTGTCCAAAGAGACAGAAATTTTTTTTGCGTGAATATCATATTCACGCACGTGTCTTGAAATCTCACTTGAAATTACAGCTCCCGTGTGTGGACATTCTATAAGTTTAAGAGAGATGATGCATTTTTGCAACATCCATTGTGCATCTATATAGTGTGCAGTAATACAAATATAAGCATAACTCCATTTAGTAGTCCAAATATCAGAAGTAATAGCCAACTTACTAATATTTTGAAATTCCGCTTTCAAAGCGGCTTTCTGCTCGTTGAAGAGACGAATAGCCTCCTTTCGAGTTTGTTGCCTACTCACTTTAGTAAAGGAGGGGTTTAGAGAAAGTGATACATAATCTCGTAAAGATTCGCTTTCACCCGTCGTGAAAGGAAGTTCGTCACGAATAATATGTTTAGTTAACTCGGTTTTATGCCGAGCAGCTGAGTAAGTAAAGTTACCAATTGAAGAACCGGTGGCGCCGAAGCTTATTTGGGTTTGGGACGCTTGAAGTGTGTCCTTCCCGTAGCAAGTGTCGTAGTGTCTGGATATGGTCCCGGTGCCACCGCCCTTCTTCCATGCGTACTGGTTGCAATATTTCTTGCATTGCGCCTTGTACGGTTTCGGTTCCCCCTTGGCATCTAAAACCAAAGAACCATCAGGATTAGTTTCAAAAATTAAAGTAAAATAATCCCAATACTTAGACCTTTTTTTCTTTTCAGGACGTTGGGTTGTACTAGCGACTTCCGGAGGAGATTGTTGGCACCCCTCCGGAATCGGATTAGTCGCAACTTGCTCAGGTGGAATTTCAGTACCGTCAAAAAAAGAACTAAAATAGTGGTATGTCTGTCCAGCAAGATCAGGTGGGTTTGAACCTTCACCAGCCATATATAAAATAAAATAAAGTAAACTACGTTAGAAGAAAGTAAGAGATTGAGAGGAAGATCGGGAAGCCGTAGAGCCGGAATGGAGTTGGGAGCGAGATCGGGAAGCCGTAGAGCACCGGGGAGGGAAAGTCGTAGAACACCAGAGCACCGTAGAGAGATGTAGAGAATTTGTGAGGAATGAGTTGTGTATGAAAAATGGGATTTTTGGACTATTTATAGGAATTTTTTGGGATTATTTTGGTAATTTTAGGCCAAAAAAGACCAAAATACCCCTCCCAACGTTTTAATAACGGCTATATGGGAGGGGTATTTTGGTAAAAGAACCCCCCTCCCCCAAACGGTCAAAAATTTGAAAAAAAAAAAAAAAAAAAAAAACAGCCTCCCAACGGTCGGCTCAGGCTGGACCGGTCCCAGCGGGCCGGGCCGGGCCGGTCCAACCGGGCCGGGCCTGTTTTTAAAAAAAAAAAAAAAAAAATTTTGACCGGTCCGGGCCGGGCCGGGCTCGGGCTATGGGGGGGGGGGGGGGGGGGCCCGACCCGAACTGCTATAGCGTGGGGGGCCGGGCCGGTTCGGGCCCAATGCGGGCCGGTCCGGGCTTATAGGGGGGCGGGCCGGTCCGGTCCACGGGCGGGCCCGGGCCGAACCGGCCCAGTTAACACCATGATCTGGTACCTTGTTAGATTCTGATAACAATAAACTTTTTTTTTTCTTTTTCATATATGTAGTCTAACTTATATAAAACAACATTCTTCAATAATTTTACCGAAGAACAGTCGGTATTGACATCCAAAATAGCATCAATTACAGTGTGACTTCACGAAGCGAAACTTGATACCATCTCCAAAAGCAATATGGACACCCTCTTGACCCTCTTGAATAGCCCAAAACTCGGCCTTTAGTATTTTAACAATATCCACCAAACATGAGTAACCTCTCAAACATTTATCTTGTGAACCACTAAATATCCCACCAACTGAAGCTAGATTGGTACTCCCACCAGCACACTTATCAATGTACATTTTACTTAAAAAATATGTATTGATAAATATAAAATATGCATTGATAGATGTGCTGGTGAAAATACTCATATAAAAATATACATTTATTAATATGTTAACATATGTCCTAAGAGCACATGATAAAAAAAGACAAAAGGAACACTAGTAGCCATTAAAGGCACTTTTGACCCTAAACAAAAGACCATCAGCTGAGTATTTCCACACTACACTAAAACATGGACAACAACAATAAAAATATTTTATCCACAGAATTTTGGGGTTGGCATTTAGAATCATTTTATTGCTTTGTTCCCTGTCAAGGGCCATGTCCTCCAACATAAACAAAAAAAAAAAAAAAAAAATTCATTCTTTAAAACTTTATTCCCCGTAGGCTTACCTCTTAAGTCTTAGAGGCTCCTTCAACTAGTATCTTATTGCTTATCTTTACCGAAGAATCTACTAGTCTGAGGTGTACATGTCTAAACCACGCAAAATAATTTTTTTTTTTCTAATCTTGTTTTGACATAACTTCACTAAAACGGATTGCAAAATATTCTACACTTATTTTCTTAATATCTAAACCTAAAGGTTTTGAGAGAACAATCATAAGTTCTGATGAATGGGCTCTCTTCTCCAACATCAATTACTATATTTTTGAAGAGAAGCAACACAATAGCATATAGCACAAGCTGTCAGCTTTTCCTCTAGCTGATTATCCACATTGATGCGGAGGATGTTCAATGTTGTAATGTGATGTACTTCAAAAATACAAACTTATTAAGATTGTTAATCAACTACATAATTTGTAGACACTTTTCCACTAAATAAAACTAATTGCAGTCTTGTGATTAGGGTTCTCCAACACTGAGCATCTCTGCGGCTGCGATTGTGGCTGGCCTTGGCAGTTACAGCCAGGAGTTGTTGCAAAGTCAGATACTGGTTCTCTCTGCTGCTCCTTTAATCTGAGGGTGAGATACATAATCAGTTCAAGCATTGAGTGCCGCAAATGTGTTCAGCAGAATACTAACTATACAATTGAAGTGAATGCTAAAATAACCTGGTTTGCTGTATAAATAGTAGCTTATAGTTCTCTGAATGTTTCTAAGTGAATGCTAAAACAACCTGTTGATTCTAACTTATCTGAACTTCCAGGTTTGTAATAATCACTTGCTAGTTTTGTAAATCAGAACTAATCCCGGAAGTTTCAAAACTATGTTTGTCAAACTCAAATTGTAAATCAGAACTAATCCCGGAAGTTTCAAAACTATGTTTGTCTAACTCAAAATTTAACCTTGGTCACAAATTACATCAACATGTTTTTCTCTATTCTACTTAGAACATTGTGCAATATCAAACTTTGAGCTATTTAAGCAGACCAATCATCAAAATAATTTTTTTTTGTGGATACCAATCATGACAGGTCTGTTCGCTTAGCTGGTTAACAATGCAAGTGATTCTTAAGAAAACCCATTAACTAGGACATGTTTAGTAAAACTGAAATCACCCAAAAAAACACCGAAAATGGAGGGCTTTTGGTGATTTGAACAAGGGAGCATAGGAAAGGTTTTTAATTTATCCCAAGTGGCGCCTACATGGTAGAATCTCTTCATCATAGATTTTCCTAGCAAAGAAGCCTGAAGACACCACTGAAATATTAAAAATAATACAAAGTTAATAACGGTGGCTGTAGGTGCTAATGACATGCAGGATAGGGAGGCCAGGATACATGTGTTTTCTGTGCCTCTATTATGTTACCAAATACCATAAAACATGCAATGGATTTTTCCACTCCATAAACACGAAAAATATTTTTCCTTACAGTTTGACAGACAACCTAAAGATGTGACGTCTAGCAAATAAGGAAATTCAAACTTAGCTATAAAGAAATAAGTTCCCAGAACTGACTTGAACTCTTCAGTCTTCACAATCTATAAAGCTCAACATCCCTGAAAAAAAGGAGGAAAATGGTGTTTTGAGTGGGTGGATTGGTACGCTATGATTTTACCATTTTTTGGGGTAACATAGGTATGTACTCAAGAAATGCATGAAACAAGTCTTTCCGTGCCTGTAGGTACTCGATCCCAATGTAATTATTAGTGCTTTTAACCACCAAAAAGTCTTAAACCCTTTGTTCTTTTCAAACATAGCACTGATGTTTTCTGGCCTTTTGGCTTTGGAATATTTCCATGAAGAGACGCCGTCCATGTTGGTGCCACATAGACAGAAAACAATAACCTATTTTATTCTCCCTTTCCTTAATGCAAACACTAGAAATTATCGCCCATCATTTTCGTGCTTTGAGACTGGCACAGAAAGGTGGTATTTTTCGTGTTCTTTTACCATTACTGCCAAGTTCTTGAAGGCAATCCTTCCTAATAACCCCAACATAAAGTTTACTAGCGTTTAGAATCCAAGTTCTTTGCAACACGACCAACTAAGGATTCTTCTGACTTTGATTCAACGACGCCACCTGACATTCATTTATTTAATGTACTAGCTATTTATGAGCTTCCACACAAAACAACCTTAAACAACAACAAAGTTTTATACCAAACTTTTGGATCAGCTATATTCATCTTTCCCTTCCTTTCAGCTCTGTTAAGGCACATGTTCTTTGTTATTAACAAAAAACCATATCCTCCTACAGCCTCGATCAAAGTTCATTAGGACTACCCCTAGTTCTAAAAGCTCCTTCAACTAATATCTTATTTCTACTAACCAGTGCATCATTGGAATTCTAAGCCCATGCATGCAAAAAGTCTGGATTTTCTCTCTCATCTTTAATTGGTGTCACGTCAAACTTCCCACAAATAAAACTTATTTCATATCCTCTCTTTCGATGTCTTGACAGTCATCCATCTTAGCATTCTCAATTCAGCTACACATTTTTTCACACATGTTTTGCAACTGCTCAATACCCCAATTCATAAAGCATGGCTACTGGCTACTGGCTATACTTATATTTTTCTTATAGAAATCAAACTATAGTGTTACTACATGTCACTACCCAAATTCAAGTATCTTAACAGTTCTAAGTTGTGTCCCCTCTCCCAACCTAAAATACCACGTCCACTGAAGAAATTGTTCTTCAAAGTTGAGGTGCGCATTCCTACACGAGAAGATACAAGAAATCTAATATAAAGGCATAAGATACAATAGTCAAATTCAAGATCCAGACCTAACCGGTTACATACTATATAACAGCAAATGCTGTGTTGCTTCAATTGAGGTTCTTCAGAAAGAAAGATCTTATGATTGTCCAAAGGTGTCCAAATTTTTCTTACCATTTAAGTACAGGATGTTTAACTGATCATTCCCATAAACACGCTTGGCAAATAAAGTGTAGTAGAAGGCAGTCCTCCAAGCAGGAGGTTTGGTTTGCTTTATCGTTTAAAATATCAATTAAATTAAATGAATACAAAGAGAATAAAATAGGAGAGAAGCAATTATATAGAATTGAATTAGGTAAAGAAGCAGCTCGTTTACGAGACTACTGAAAATATGATATACTAGTTGCTTAAAACAATACATATAAAACATTAAAACTAGAGCAGAAAAACAAAACACAATAGAAAACACTATAATTATTAAATGAAATGGACTAAAGAAGTATCACCTAGCTGATCCAGCATATCATGCTTGCTACTGTGCATCAAATGCGAGACGGTATATACTTCGCCTTCTTTCACTTCTATAGAAAGAGTTGAATTAGCACTAGACTGAACTTTCCTGGGGGAATCAGCCTTTCTGTTCTTCACATCTCGGATCTGCTCAGCAAGTGTAACTCTTTTTCGCATTTTTCGCATCTTGATAAGCTCAATATCCAACTCCTCACTAAGTGCCCGAGTCTCGAGTGTGATTTCTCTTGGAGTAACGGTAGAGCTCCCTGATTGCTTTTTGTGGTGGTGAAACTTTCAGCCACAAACATATGACATAAACAACAATTTTAAGCCAGTTTCTGAAAGTAAAACTACTCTAAATAAGTAAACGTAGTATTTTGTTAGGCAGCAGAAGCAGCAGGCAAGTTAGGGAAATAAACCAGAAACTGACATGAAAAAAAATCCTATTAATGTATAGCTTTAGAAGAATTTTTTTTATTCTTTTTCTACTGATATATTGTACCTTTTTCGAGTAAATCTATTTATATATCTATATTATTTTTTCTATTTATATATCTATATATAGTACTTCAGAAAGCACAATGTGTTTTTGTCAAGAGCAACTTTTGATGATTGGATTAACAAAGAAGAATCTACATCTATCATTCGTTTCTTGGAACGATAGTCTACCAAAATAGAAAATAGATAAGATTTAGAGTTCTTTGGAGAAGCAAGTATTCTAAACTATGAAGGATTCTCTCATCTATTTTCTTGGTAAGCAAGTTGGACTGCTATTCTTTATTTTGGTCAGCCAGAGACGGTTCTGAGTCTTTGCCTGGTTGGGTTTGATTAAATTCAGAACATTACAAACCTACCTAAATCTCCTCTCTATCAATAAAGGAGAGAGAAAGAAACTTCCTTTCCCCAGGTGTACATGCCCAGTGACAGTCCTGCTACTCTCCTTCAAGAACAAGTTTCAATAGAAGTTCTTTAAGGCCTATGGGAGTTCAATTTTGTCCTCATAAGACAATCCATCAAAGAACCAATTCTTAACAATTTAACTTGCTCTATCACTAAATAGACGATCGATTTCTTCATTGTGAAAATTGCCTTACTAAGCCTTGGTTGGTTTGGGATTGCTGCTGCTAAGGCAACATGAGAAGCAGCTTTTGACAATAGCCTCTCATTTGCTTTCAAAAGTTGCCCCAAATTTGAACAAACTTTTCAAAAAAAAAAAATCGACAAGTTGCTGTTATCGAACAGGTTTTTGGTGCACCTAAGCTTCAATTAAACTAATCTTGTACATATTAGTAATTACAATTGTGGAAATTTGATTACATTAGCCATATAAGAATCGGTAATATACAACAACAACAAAGCCTTTATCCCAAACTTTCGGGGTCAGTTGTTTGTATCATCTTCTTCCATTTGGCTCTGTTCAGGGTCATGTCCTCAATAACGCTAAAAAAATTCATATTTTTTTTAACACTTCAAACCATGTTCGTCTAGGCTTACCTCTAGTCATGGCAACCCTATTAACTACTATATTATCGCTCTAACATCGGAGTTGCACATGTCCAAACCACACTCAATTGACGCCACCTGTAACTTCCCACGGAGACACTGAGTTCTTATCCCATTTTTTAAATATATTTTAACTCATCCATTGTGACATTCTCATTCCGGCCACACCAACTTTCTGGACACGTTTCTTAATTGCCCAACACTCCAATCCATAAAGCATGTCCGATCTTATAGCAGTTTTGTAGAATTTTATTTTTCACTTCAAAGGTATCTTGCAATCACAAAGTACTCCAGAAGTACTCCTCCATTTTAACCATCGTGTTTTGGTTTTATGTATGAAATCATTCTCAATCTCTCTAAGATGATGAATGATTTGAACATAAATATCAAAAACTATCACTCTTACATATCTCTTGTCCATCTATATGGACTCCCCCCTCATTTCTCTTTGACTTCGGATTGAAATTACATTTCATATATTTTGTTTTCGTTCTAATAATTCTAAATCCCTTAGATTCCAAAGTTTTTCTCCGCACATCTATTTCAGCATGTAACCCATCTCTTCATACTTATATTGTTTTAGTAATTTCTAAGATAATAGAAACTGTAATGAATATTGTCAAGCCAGTTTCAGGAGAAGCAAATGATTATAATAGCTAGAATCTGCCATTTGTCAAGGTAAGTAGTATTGTTCAAGGTGGTAACCAGATATTAACCTATTTTAAATGGAATTTACAGTCGTCCATGTCGAAGATTATCGAATTGACAACCTCTACATCCGAATATGAAAGACTAAAGGCTAAGATAAACACTGTTCAGAAAGGGTATGTAGACTAAGATGGTTGCATGATGTAGTCAGCCAACTAAAGAGAGTTGCCAACAATTATTTTCACCCAGTTATAAAGAAGTAATAAAATCTAAAGCTACATTCAGTTGGTATACGTGCATTTTAACTAGTGTAGACAAAATACTTATAAAATATAGACTGAACTTTTGCGCCAGAGAAAATTTGAAGCATAATAGTAACCATGTCAATTGGTATTATAAGCGCACTATGCATATTACGTAATAGAATCCTCATTCCTCAAGCATCATTGGGTGATTAAAGCGTATTGAAGCATAGAAGATGCAACTAGGTACCTTTTTTTTGTAAAACCAAGGATGATTTGTGTTTTACCTTTGTTAATCTTGCCTTGAGCTTCAAACCCTTGGACAGAGCCATCCTCATTTTCTCATTCTCGGACTTCTTCCGTGCCAATGCCTTCATTTCTCTAGCCTTTGCCCTCTCTTCTTTCTCTAACGCTTTCTGGGCACGCCTCTCTGCATTTTCTGCCCTAACCTTTGCAGCTATTTCTGCTTTTACTTTTGCAATTTCTTTGGCCCTTTCTTTTCTTGCTTTCCATTTAAGATGTTTGGTAGAAATAGCAGACTTAATTTTCTCATAGCTATCCCATTCCAATTCCTCTTGATCACCACCACCTTTTCTTGTGGCATCGGCTATGCTTCCTGCCCACGTCAAATAACAATTCTCTTGTAACGCTCTCTTTTTCAGACGTTCTTCCCAAATCTTTCTTAGCGAAAAACTTATTCTTGCTCTGCTACGGTCGCTGCAACAAAATAATTGGTTTCTCTTAGTACCAAGGTTTAGGCTTTACACAAGCTGAATCTCACCATGCAGCAGTATACTAATATCTAGACATGATGGTATTTTGAAGTATTACACATTTTCTGAACACGAAGAAACATCACAATACCTGTGAGAACGAGGAGATTCAGACATTTTCCTCCTGACCTAAACAATGGAAATATTTATCAACAATATGGGGGGGGGGGAACTCCAATGGATACATATTCCAACATTCAGCACCCATGAGAAACCAAACATGAATTGATTCTTACATGACATCACCTTGGGGTCACTTAAGGCCTCTATAGTTCTCTGTTTGATGCGCTCCCGAGTCTCTAAAATTTAAAAAGTGGCATGAGGACAACATAACAAGGTACAATCAGATAAAAGGAGGAAAAATTGAACTGGATTCTACCTTCAGTGTGTTTTCGCCCTTTGTTCCATGGTGTTTTACCTTTGTTCGCTAGTCCAATCTTCTTCCTTCTTTGAATTTCCTTGTCTCGTATATGTGCAGTGACTTTCACAGAAGAACTGCTGTCAACTTCCTCACATAGACCTGCATCGATATTATGCGACTTATACATTCCATGACTATCTACAGATATCTTCTCATTTGTTATCTGCTCAAGAGCTGAACCAGTACTCAAATGACTACGGTCAATTTTATTTGGAAATTCATCTATCACAAATACTTTCTCAATATGGTGCTCTTTTGATGAGATGGAGTTGAAGGCTGGAAACACATTCTTTAGAGGAACTATTTTGAAAGCTGCCCGAAAAGGTGCTTGCTGAAATTGTACACCATCCACGTTATATTTGACGACAGGTCCCAAGAAAGTATTTGGTGCACTATGGAAGGATAAACATGGAACTGATTTCCTGGCAAAAGCATTCTACAATCACAACCAATAATCCATATTTATTACATGAAAATGCAAGAATTGTTATTCAGGCTAGAGAATGTAAGATTGTTTTAGTAATGGTTATGACAAATAATAATCATAATAAAGTACTAACAAGTACATACAAAAATAAATAAAATCCCTGCCTAACGAAAGAAGAAATAAAGAAAAAATAATAATATATAAAGGGTCATGTTTCTCTCCATTTTTAATTCTATATGAACTATTCACTTGTATATTTTTACTACGTTACTCTTTCCACTTCAATTTTCTAATAGTGTTGCATTTACATTCTTTAGTAACTTGTTAGATTGGATTGCTATATTAGTACTTTGTTACCACAGATACGCAGTAATTCTCTTAACTGTGATTCATATCCGTATTTGTTTCCTACTATATCGGATCCATCTGATTCGTCTTAATGAATATATCCTTGTCCCCTTTTGCACATGTGGATATCAGTTCTTTTTATATTCAAACAATATCCCTATAACATATGGAAGGTTCATGATCAGATACTGGTTCCATACCGGTTGGGGTTTTGTCGTATTAGATACGGTGCAATATACTACTGGACATATCGGGAGATACGACATTATAGTGGTATAAGATAATAATTTGCTTCGGAATATGCATTTATGATAAGAATTAAAGTATTAATATAAAACATATATATCCTTATATAAATCTAATAATTAAACAACTCAAATTTATTTTCAAACTAATAACTAGAGTTTTTCTACTTAAACTTCACCAAGCATCTCAAAAGAATTTAAAATTAAGCAAGTAAGATACTAAGATACTATTAAAAGACACTTTTTGTCATCTACAAAGTTAACTTTATCGTATCTCGAAGTAACTTCAATATATGAGCTTGAAGATGCACAATAAAGTACAACTTTTTTTGAAGTAAACATTTCTAACTTTTTACATGAAAGCAAAACTTGAAGAAGCAAATGTCTCTTTTCGTACAACAAACAAATTTTCAAACAAATGCAAATAAAAGAATTTATAAATCAAACTAAAAGAAAAAGTTACTGGTACAGCAAAACAGATATACCGGTATGCCGTCCGGTTTACACCAAATATCGTCTTATATTTCGCTCATACCGGCTGACATTTCCATGGACTGATTTTCTTAAATCGGATAGGCATACCGTATTGTTGCTCAATCAAAAAAACTATATTGGACGGTATACTGTCCATACTGGACGACACTCATCCTATGTATCCATAACCTTGGTACGAATACAAACATGGAACATAATACCATAAACATGGATACATAATACCCATATCCGAACCACATTCGCTCTGATTCACCCCTACTCTCCTGCCACTATTTGGAACCTTGCATGTTACAGACCATGAGTGTATTTAATCATCAACTATTTTCTCACCTTCAACTAACCTCCTTTATATCTAACCCTTTTCTCCTAGCACATCCGAGCCACCTCGCTTCTAAAGATATACAATAAAAGATTTCTCCTACAAACAAGATTGCACATGTACAACCACTTAATATCCAACACCTCAAAGAGTTCTTTGCAAGAAGAAGATAAGTCATAAGCCAAAGAAGATTAATAAAAAAAAAGGCAACAAAAAAAAACTGTCATCTTTCATTTCTCTCTTCCTCTTCAATTTGGTTTCATTTCACTTTTAATTCAATACTGAAAACAACAACCAAAGTTAACCCACTTCCCAACTCTCTACTTCTCTTACAACCTCATCATGTTGAGAGAAAAGTGAAACATGTTAGGAAGCAGAGCAATAAGTATCTTCTATCCATCATCTCTCTAAAAAAGTTTACACTTTCGAATTGCCTTTGGACTTAGGTCCTGCATCCTGCCGTGTTGCCATCTACGTTACATGTAGGCATGACCTCATTTTCAGTATGAGCCTACCGGCTAACATCCTCTTTCACCATTTGTCTATATTAGTATATTGGTAAGTACATTGCTTTGTCTGTGTTATATCCATAGTGTATGTTTTTCTGATTTTATCTTATCCACATCCCATACAGGATTTCTAATCCTATTGGGAAAAAAAGGGAAATGAATACTCAATCTCAAGTAAGCAAAAAAAAACCAACACTGTACCTTTTCAGGTATCCGTGCACATGCAACCTAAGAGTTCACATACGCAAGTTTCTATATCTTGTATAAGACTAAGGTTGCATATGTTATTAGGGTACTTATGAAGTAAGCAAACACAACTCGTTTAACTCACAACTAGCTATTGTATTCATGCCACAAAATTAACATTTCTAACAAAAAGAAAAAGTTCCCTTGTTAGTTAAACATATAATGGTCTGTTGATTTTAGCTTCTTTTGTTGAAGAGGCAAAGGTACCTTAACACTGCGGAAACATAAGCAGCTTCCATAGTCATTGCTCAATGAACCCATTCATAACAAATTCAACCTGAAAAAAAAAAAACTGCAGAGTTACTCCAAATTTATATCAAACATTATATACACTATACAGAACATTGCATCCTAGAGGGCATCACATACACTCCGAAACCATGTTATGTCCATGTCAAACACATATATAGGAAATAATCATATTCGCTCGAAAACCAATGACATCATATTCGCTCGAAAACCAAGATGTAAAGCTTGACATTTGCATCCTAGAGGAGGATGTGGGTTACTAATTCTTGGAAATTTTCTCTTCATAACGGGGGCATGGTTGCATTACATCTTGACCCTCCCTCTCAACCCTAGACCCTGCATATTAGTAGGAGCCCCGAGGCACTACTACGCCCTTTTCTTTAGAAAAGATTTACAGTGTGCTTGAATGCCAAGTTCACATTATCCATACAGTACTATCTTAATGGGTAAATGGCAACATTTTACCCATTGGCAGATTACCTTCTGCTGCTTGTCTATTTTTTTGAAGATTCCGTTAAACCAAAATATTCTCATTTAAATTTTGGGTTATTTAGTTTTAGGATCTCGTATAATATTTGAAATTTGTGTTCAGATCTCCATATTGTCCAGAAGAGGGGTCTAGGTCTCGCCCGACTTGGGCTGACCGTTAGATCTCGTTTAGGTCTCCATGATATTCAAAATTTGCGTTTAGCTTAGGGTCTCATATAATATTCAAAATTTGTGTTTAGGTCTACATTTTGGACGGTCAGCCAAAGTCAACCGTCAGTACGTGACCCAACCCTCTTCTGGACGAGCTATACTTTGATACAGAAGGTTGTATCAAAATTTGATACAGCCTTCTGTATGACAGGTGGGCCTTCCTATATATATTTGCTTACACGGTTGTCAAAAAAAATGGGAGGGGCCCACCTGTCATACAGAAGGCTGTATCAAATTTTGATACAGCCTTCTATATCAAAGTTTTCTCCCTTCTGGACGATATGGAGACATAAACGCAAATCTCGAATACAAGACCCTAAAACTAAATAACCCTTGAAATTTTCTGAACAAAAACTATTAATGATGTAATTATAATATATATTTTTTAAATTAAAAAAGAATTGCCGCCACCCCCCCCCCCCCCCCCCCCCCCCCCCCCCCCCCCCCCCCCCCCCCCTCTTTTCCCACTACATATTGATATTTGCAAAATCACAACAGTAATTAGAAGCCAAAGAAACATGAGAGAAATTAGAGTCATACAGACCTTAGGTCACGTCAAATATTTGTGCTCAAACCATCCAATGTGCAATTGTGATGAATATGAAATGTAAGACAACGTAGGTAGGCAGATGTCTAGCATTTCTTCATACACCTCACAGTCACATTTTTTGTTTCAATATCTAATATTCTTATTTTCAGAATGCCAAAATGAAAAATGGAAGAGAAAGAAAATATTATTGCGGAAGTTTGAGGGAGAACTACTTACTTCCAAGCGGAGGAGCTGCGGAGGGAGAGGGGAAGTGAGAAGAGATGAGGTTCACTATCTTAGGTTGGTGCTGATGTGCTGTCAACCGGTCTGCAGGCCCAAACCAAACCCGGTTAGGGCTCGTTTGGTAGACCAGAGAAAAAATTTTAGTTATTCTTTAATAATTTCGTTAAAATATTTAATTTATAATTTATTCAAAATTAGCTAATAGTTAATTAAAAATTAGTCATTATTATTATCTTAAAAAATAAGTTTTTATAAATAAAAATTATTATTGTTTTTAATAATTTTAATAATTAATAATTTTATTATTTAATAATATATAACAATTTTAATTAATAATTTATACCTTTATTAATCATAATTATAATAAATTTATTAATCATAATATTAATTAATAATTTATTAATTATTATCCAATTATAGTCATAATTAATAATTTATTAGTAATATTATACTATTAATTAATACATTGTTAATTACTATTTTATTATAATCTTAATTAATAATATTTTAATCAAAATTGTAATCATATATTTATATTTTATAATTTAATAAATAATATATTATAATAATTTAATTAATAATTTATTAATCATCATTATATTAAATTATAATTACTATTTTTAAAATTAATCAATATTATTATTATTTTCAAAAAAATTATAACTCAAAATTAGTTATTATTTTAATAAAAAATAACTAATAATTAGTTATCATAAATTATCATCAGAATTAATAATTATTTTCTAATAATTTAATAATTAATATATGGGATAATTTAGCAAATATTTTCATTCCAAATGTTGAAACTAGCATATATCCCCACTATTTTTTTATCTAGCAAATATCCCCACTCCTATGTAAAACATGAAGATTTTTTTTGGGATATTTTAGCAAATGCCCCCATTTAAAATATATAAACTAGCATATGCCTCCACTTTAAAAAAAATCTAACATATACCCCCATTCTTTGTATGGAACATTTAAAATTTTAAGCTATACCCCCACTTTTTAAACAAAAATTTGGTTGTTTTACATGGAATAGGGGTATATGCTAGTTTTTTTTTTTAAGTGGGGGTATATGTTAGTTTATAGATTTTGAATGGGGGTATTTGCTAAAATATCCCTTTTTTTTTTTAGAAAGTGGGGGTATATCTTAAATTTTTACTTTTCCATACCAAAAATGGGGGTATTTGCTAGATAAAAAAAATAGTGGGGGCATATGCTAGTTACAACATTTAGAATGAGGGTATTTGCTAAATTATCCCTTAATATATTATTAAAATTTTAATTAATAATTTATTAATCATCATATATCTTAATTAATAATTTATTAGTCATAACTATTATAATAATTATAATAATAATTTAATTATAATCATAACTACAATTATAATTATAATAGCTAATTAATAATTTACCAAATCCTATGTTTGGTTGGAGTTGGATTTGGATTTAGAAATTCATGATTTGGATTTGGATTTGAATTTTGGATTTCCAAATCCAAATCCAAATTACCAAACAAGCAACTGAACCGTGTTAGAAGAAATCTCGCATACCAATTGCCTGAACAAAAAGTCTTGTTGAACCGAGATGGGGGACCGCGGGCCACATGTCCTCCCTATTGGCTGAAGCCAAACCTGCACACGCCAGCCTCCTGCTAGCATCAGCCCCCAAAAATCGACCGACGGGACACGTGGCGTGTGGTTTGAGTCGCGGTCCCCCTATTCGTGTGGAAGCTTTGTTGGCATAAAAGAGAAACTCTCAATCCCACTTTGTCAAAATAAAATCCAAAGGACCTACTTTTATTTTTTGGGCAAATGTTGACAACATTACAAAAGTTACAACTACACACTTTTGGCAATCTTGTACATATCCAGAACTACCAAATTTATTTTTGTATCCTTACTTTTTTAGGACGGTCAAAATTTTCGTTGTTCTGATTTTGTATTGGCTACCAAAATTTTGAGAATTCTATTTTTTAGGACTGCCAAAATTTTGACAGTCCTATTTTTTTACAGTCATGGATATGCAGTAGGACTATCAGAATTTTGATTTTGATAGTCCTAGTACTGCCAAAAGTGTGTTTTTTTAAGTAATTTTTGTAGTGCCCTTAGACCATCTCCAATGGTGATTTCTAAAATTGAGTTCTTATCCTACTTGGCATTATACTTTAAGGAGATTTCTATCCTAGTTGGAAGAGTTTCTACATAGAAATTATAGACATACAAAAATGTTCTCCAATGGTTCTCCATTTCTATCTTATGTGTCACATAGTAAAAGGACCAATTTAATGGTGTGGGGTCCAACAATAATTGTCATGAGAGATAGGAGAATTTCTATGAGAGTTTCTACATGTAGAAACCCTCCTAGAAAGTTTCCATCCTACGTCATTGCCACCTAGGATAAAAATGGTGATAGAAATCACCATTGGGAGAAATTTTTTCTAAAATGGATTTCTTCCATAGAAATAGGAAAGATAGAAACCCCCATTGGAGATGGTCTTAACAATTGCCTTTTTTGGTATGGTATTTTCAGTTCTAAGAGCATTTTTGGTTGACAAAATAAAATGTTGGTGAACCCACAACTCGTCTCCAAGACAAACCACAAGTTAAACTCAATAAAATTTAACTCCAACTTCACTTCAATCTAGGTTCTTATCTAACATTATGATGGATGCTGCAGAGTTTAGTAGCTGAGCAAATATATTTGGCACAACTACTCCAAATTTGCTATATAGAAGAAGAAGAAGAAGTAGAAGAAAAGAAGAAAAAAAAAGTAGTAGCCAATTGACCTCAGAAAAGATGAAAATTCTTTCAAAAGCACATTTCCTCGTTCCATGCTGATAGCCTCTGCATATACCTACCTCCTGCATATATACCAACTATACATACACAATAGTTATGAAAAGATCGGTTACTAAAAGGAGTAAGAAAAAAAACTCAATTACTAATTTTCGTTACTCTCTAGAGTTTTGATGTAGCGGTAAATAACAACCCAGATCCAAATCCTCCCGTCTGTCATCTTAAGCGGATTTAACGAAAAATATTGTACTGCTGCATTATATTTTCAGCTGTTCATGAGCTTGACTGACATACCTGGACAAAATGATAACCGATACCCATGGATTCTTGACATGAAGATAACTTGATCCAATACTAATCCAACCTCAGAAAACTTTCAAGAGCTTTTAAAGACGAGAATGGAAAAATAATGATATAGAAGGACAAGACAAGAATTAATAGCAAACAAAAATAAGATCCAAGTATTTTTAACATATCATGAAGAAGAAGTCTCACAAGTCACAAGGATTGCTCGGAATTGACATTACTGTTTCTACCAGGAACACAAAAACCATCAGATCTTTAGACAGTTTTACACAGATTGAGCACTCCGAACTCGTGCAGAAACAAGCACAACTTTCTGGAAATGATTTCATTGAGTCGTCACTTTGTCATTTTACACAAAATAAGAGCTACAACAGACTAATAATACATACATGTCAGTTTGCAGAAAGAACATTCCAATACATACATGTCAAGGTCAGGAAAAAAATTGGTTACAGGACTCAACACAGTAGAATACAACATGCAACCAGCCTTGCCACACCCCAAAATCCATGCAAGGCCGCCACACCACACCACCCCACTCCATTTGTAAGCATCAACATTCTTACTGAAAGCAAAACACATCAAGCTCTACATTAGATCTATGTATTCTTCGCTTTGCTTTCTTTGAATCCACTCAATCTTCGGTCTGCTGTTGTTTTTATGTACCTCCTGCTCATTCCCATGCATGCACACTTTGCTCGGTTGGTGAGCCGGGAACGAAAGGAACAAAACCTCGCCCTCCAAACATCGGGCGCATGAAAGAGTCGTCAAACTTGCGCCAGTAGTAGTGGACCGTTCGATGTGGCTTCATAAGGAGCATTCGGAGGCTCGAAGGGCGGGCCGGGAGGTTTGCCTCTCCTTCCGCCTCAAATCCTGGCACGTGCTCTAGAAGTGCAGCAGACAGGAAATGTGGAGTAGCGGGGTCGGAGTTGAAACTGCTGGTGAAATGCTTCGTACTAGAAGAAGGCAACAGGAGATTTATCAAAGGCTTCGTCAGTAACCCAAACACCTGAGGCAGAGAAGTGATGGTGGAAAAAATTAAGATACTTAGTAAAACTATGCAAAACATTCTTCAAGGACTAAGCATTTAACTTGACATCTTCTTCGGGTATATATCTTGCGATAAATACATTTGACGCATAAACCACTTGTTTGTTTGGCAGAGTTTAACAAATTAGTTTTGGACCAAAACCAGGATGAATAAACTACTTGTTTGGCAGAAGAAAAAGGGAAAGTAGAGAAGCAAAGGGGAAAAAAAGCATAAAGATCAAGAAAAGTTCAATATGAAAATAGTCATGGAGGAAAGGAATCTGGCAACCAAATAATGATGTATAAGAATAAGTACCAGATATAACTTTATATGATTAAAATCTTGGGAAGAAAAACGAGAACAAATTTGGAATCATTGATACGGTTACAGTTAGCTGGTCAAACTCACCTAATTTTCTCAAAAAAGTTATAAATTCCAGCAATTTATACATACTAGAACATGTCTTATGTGTGTGTGAGTCGAAATCATTGATACAGATTTTCTCTGAATTTTAAAATGCAATCCATAATTGTATCAACATTTTAAATGGCATCAAAATACAATAATGGAATTCCTACAGATGAAGTTTGGCTGGATTTCCTTGATCCCATCCACTTTTCTCAAAAGAGAAATACAGTTACAGAACTGAATCGGATTTGGAAAGGATCTTTCTTATTTTGCCTAACCACCATTCACTTTGTAGGGGGGAAACCAACCTGCCCTGAAAATAATTAGACCTTCTATGGACATAGTACCGTGTGTGTGCATGTGTTTGTATCAGCATGCACGCGTGCTTGCAACGGTAAGACAATTATGGGTGCATTAAGTGTCTTACCACAGTGCTGAACAGCACAACAGTGATGGTACTGGTGATCATCATTGCATTCCCCGGAAGTTGAGTATGTCCAGCTCTTGTAAACTGCAGAATAACACGACAAACAGAGATTACATCGGTGAAAATTTTCTGTACACTGAGCAATCTACTTCAGTACTTCATCTCAGTTGGTCCATATACTTGACTGTTATTGATTGAGATTTCTGACATGCAGCAAAAAAAAAAAAAAAAAAAAAAAAAAAACTAAGCATCTATACAGCCTTTATCCCCAAATTGGGATTGGCTACATGGATCCTTTTCTTCCATTCAGATCTATTAAGGGCCAACTCCTATGCAACGGTAGCAACATTGAGCAAAGACTATATTTGTCATACAAGGACGCAACAAGAGCATATCACCTATTTTTGGAACATCCATACTTGGTGATCTATTTACAGAGAAACATATAGGCAAACTGAGGCATGAATACTATTTCATAAACTAAAGGGACAATGTACGCCTTCTACAGTAAGGGAACAGCTGTGCTATTGGGCGAAGAGCTGCTCCCCTACCCCAAATTTCAAATTCCCCCCCCCCCCCCCCCCCCCCCCCCCCCCCCCCTCCTTTCCTCCTTTGACCGCTGTGGACCAGCTACTTCCAGTGAGCAGAACCCCGACCATTTTCATAACCCGGTAGATCAGGTCGAAGGCATTCTCTGTGTCCATCTCTTTCTTCCATTACTTTGCCCCTCACCCTTTTCTCATCTCGACCACTCTTGACCACCAAGTTAGGTGCCACTGTTTACGACCTTGGAAGAGGTAGTGACCCCATGTTGAAAAGGATTGAACATTGCAAGATGGGGGTAGCCAAGAGAAAGAATCAAATATTACAAGAAACGGCTAGGCGAATACTTAACAAGTATCAATTGCCTAAGCACTTTCGGGCCGAGGCAGTTATTACATGTCATGTGAATAATATAGTACACATCCCTCCCTTGTTGAAAAAGATCACTTATAAGTGATGGTTTGAAAAGACATCTGACATCTCTTACTTTCATGTATTTGGATGCAACTAGGCGAATGCTTAACGAGTATCAATTGCCTAAGCACTTTTGGGTCGACGCAGTTAATATGACATGTCATGTGAATAATAGAGTACACATCCATCCCTTGTTGAAAAGGACTACTTACACAAATTGATGGAAAGGCGGATGAGTAAGATAATTGAAGAATCAATTCACGTAAAATTAAAATGAACTAACTATGGTTCCACTTAAATGCTAGAAAGATCACGATCTCATCTTTGAGAATCCAACTTAGGAGACAAACATGAGTGATATGCAAGATGAGTAAAGGAAAATAGAAAATGAAGAAGGTAAGGACCCACTAGAACTAAACTTCAAGAAAGATAACCCTTGCGAGCTACTGATTAGAGGTGTCACTTCTAGATAGAGGCCTAACTTCCGTCCCATTGTTAGAACAAATGAGTATTTAAAAACAAACTAGATAAAAATGGAATTGTAATGTAGGAGAAGTCAATCATTAGGTGAACCCACTCTCCAATATGGTATCAAAACATGGTAACTTTCCAACCAATGTAACGTCCCTTTCCCAGAACCCTTGCCTACATCTCTCCCAAAATCCAAGCCTCCATCATTCCCTAGCCTCAAAAGCTCCACTCTTCCAATCTCTCCTAATTCCTAACCCAAACCCTAATCATCGTCTTCCCATCCACATCTTTAACCCTAATCCTAGTTCCCATCGCTAACCCTAACCCTAGACGTCATTCTACCATCTCCTCCTCACTATCTAACAACCGTCGTCACTGAATACTCAACTTCAACACAAACGACTATATACCTCCAACACCTCTCTCTTCTTCTAATACTCCCTTTCCTCCATATATTACGATGCCTAATGGAGATATTTTACCGGTTATTGGCTGTCACGGTGCCGCTTACGCCTCAGCTATATCTCCATTCCATTGGCAGTTCATGGCTCTCATTTTAATCTTATATCGGTGAGTCGAATTACTCAAAATCACAATTGTGATCCCATTTTTTGCTTCTTTTGTGGTCGGGGAGCTTCACACTCAGGTTTTGCTTCTTGAAGGCCATGATGCTAATGTCTTATATGGATTTGATGCTTAGCCCTCCATACTAAACACATTGGCACTGTCGAATTGGGCATCCTCCTTTGTACTCTTAAAATGATATTATGGAACTTCTTTCTAATTCCACTCGTGAAGCATGAATAATGAGGAAGCATCAACGATCATCCTTCCCTCTAGTTAATGAACGCATTTGACTCTCCATCCTCTTTGGTGTATCAGAATATTTGGGACCTATACCAATTACAGAACTTATATGGATTTTGTTATTCATCAACGAAATCAACACAAAATTATATGCTTCTATCAAGACTCTTTGTACCGACAATACTCGAGAGTATTTTACTCAGGATTGCTAGAATCTATATGACTCTCATAGATTATTCACCAAATACCATATGCCTATACCTTAGAAGCCAAAAGCAAAAGCGAAGGCGAGAGCGGGGACCGGGCGGGGGCCGGGCGGGGGCGGGGAAGCGGGAGTACTTAGAAGGTTCTAACTTTGGGAGCGGCATAGGAGCGTCTATATTAATTTAATATATTTATTAATTTTAATATTCAAATTTATAGATTTTTTTTATTTTTTAATTGTAACATGTAAAAAAGTAAATCCTAATTAGTGTTGGCTTTGGAATAACAAAGTTTATTGAATCAACTGCAAATTGTCATTTTTCTATTTACCCTTAATAAATAAAATAAACAATATAAAGCAATGCTCAAACTAAGATTATTTTTGGTAAAATAGTAATTAGATGTAAATTATTATTTTTAAATGTGAAATTTGCTAACTTACATGTATAATAAAACTGTTGGTTATTGTAAAGATTGGTTAGAAAATCAAGTCTTTATTTAATGGAAGTGGGGTAGAGGAAGAGTTGGATACTTAAATGTGTATATTTTTCATGTGATTGAAACTAACAAAACTTAAAATCTTCCCTTAAATTCTCCCTTGATTCTCTAAAACATGAAACACTTAAACCAAACATCCCTCATATCTCTACATGCTTCTCTTTCTCTCCCTCTCATTATGCAACTAAACCTCCAAAGCCATGAAACAAAAATCAGATTTCATTCTCTTCCTCTATCTCAGTCCATATGAAAGAACAGTTATGTTCTTACAAAAGAACAGTTCTGCAGATTGGTGGCAATGGAAACGTGATCTGCTCAAGGAAAAAAAAAATTAAGGTCAGTGAAATTTCTTGAATTTTTATCCCCCAAAATCACATCTTCTAACCCTAAACGTCTCTTTCATGTTAGACTCGTGCTCCTTCCATGAGAAAATCGTGTTCCAAACGAGATTCTTAGTTAGAACCGCGGAATCGCGATTCTAACCAAGAATCGTCACCCTTTTGAACGTTTTTGGCTTCTATGGCCTATACTCAACAGAATGGTGTTGTCGAGCACAAGAATTAGCATTTACTTGAGGTTGCGCGCTCCTTGCACATTCAGATGAATGTACCTGGAAATTATTTGAACTTCGCCATGTTTAATGTGTGTCATCTGATTAATCACATCTCAATTATGGTCAACCACCAGTCTCCATTCTCTTTCTATTGAAAGAGCTATTCGCTTTTATTTTCTAAAGTATTCGACTACATATGTTATATTTATTATCTTGTTTGAGCTCTAACAAACTATCTTTGCGAGCTACTAACTATATTTTTGTTAGCTACTTTGCTACTTCCATATGATAAGAAGATCATAAACCTCCACCAACTTTACTTTTTTCGAGCGACAACCCTATTTTCTACCCGTCTTCTCCACCATCACTTGAGTCTCATCGACCACTCATATTTCTAGAAAAGCATGTAGTTGTCCTTCCTAAAACAACTTAGTTCCACCTCCTCCTCCTCCAAATTCTTAGTGCTATGTTACCTTACCAGTGTCTCCTCAATAAAGCAAATAGATGCCTCCACATGATGTTATAGTAGTGACACATATCCCCTTTACTACCTCTACCCATGTTTGATGATCTTCCGATTGCTTTGCATAAGAAACCACAAACTTGCACTATGCATCTGTTGTGAACTTCATTTCTTACCATCATCTTACGTCTTTGGAGTTCGTTTGTTCTTTTTTTTTACTATCTCTATTGTATCCACTGTACATGAGGCACTTCAGCATCTAGATTGGCAAGTTGACATGGATGAAGAGATGCAAGCCCTTTGGTTTAATGATACTTGGAATATGATTCCTCTACCTCCTGATCATTCCCTTATCAACTATCGATGGGTTTTCATTGTTAAGCATAATCCTAGTTTTGTCGAGAGATTGAAGGATAGGCTAGTCAGGGTTTAACTAAGCAATATGAGAGTGATTATGAGGAGACATTTTCCATGTTGCAAAGCTCAACGCCGTCCGAGTGTTAATCTCTCTTGTTGTGCAAGTCATTTGGACAACAACAATGTCTTTCTGAATGGTGATGTATCAGTAGCTAATAATGCTATATGCAACAGTCTCCATGTTATGAAAGTGCAAAGGTGTCTCTTGTTTGTCATCTTTGCAAATCCATTTATGGTCTCAAGTAGTCTTTTCATGCTTGGTTTGGCAAGTTTAATTAGGTAGCTTAGGAATTAGTTACTTGGAGCACTACTAATTGCTCTCTATTTACTCATCTCTAGCCGTAGGGGACAATGATTCTCTTGGTATATGTTGATGATATTGTTATTACTGTGGATAATATATCTGGGATCTCCAACGTTAAAGACAACCTTTCGGCTCATTTCCACACCAAAGATCTTGGTGTTTACGATATCTTCTAATGATTGAAGTTGCAGGCCATGATGATTCTCTCTCTCTCTCTCTCTCAAGCATTGTATGGACTTTCTTCATGACTCCAGATATTTGGATTGTACGCTACAAAAATACCCTATGGAGGCTAATCTGAAACTCTCCTCGTTTGGCTCAGCATTGTCTCCTAGTCAAGGTCTCGTCTATCGACCCTTATCTTCTCTCCCTAGTATGCGGATGTTGATTACGCTCGATCATGATATGATTGTTTGCTCGACAAGTACTCTACGCACCTACTTTGAGGAGAACCTATTTACTTGGAACGACAAGAAACATATTGTTGTGGTCCGCACTTCTACTAAAACTAAGTATCACTCGATGGCCCATGCTTTTTCCGAGCTCACATGGTTGAGAAGCCTACTGCTTGATTTTGATGTTGCTCTCTCTTCTTCTGCTCGTCTTTATTGTAACAACTAGACGCCAATCTACATTACTGGGAATTCGGTCTTTCATGAGCGCACTAAAAACATCGAGGTGTGTAACAACTAGGCACCAATCTACATTGTTGGGAGTTCGGTCTATTATGAGCGCACAAAAAATGTTGACGTTGATTGTCAATTTATCCGAGAGAGTCGAGCGTCGTGAGATTGAGCTCTAACATGTTTTTGCTACATCTCACATTGCTAATATACTCACCAAGGCCTGAGCTTAACTCTTCATCTTCACTTTCTCTATCATTAGTTGAGCCCACTTCTAAACATATAAGAAATAAAATTAGATTGGTCGCAAAGGATTACAACTAGATTGAGGACATAGATTTCGACGAGACCTTTGCACTGTAGCTAGATTAGAATCCATTCACATGTTCATAATATTCTCCTGTTACAAAAATTTCAAACTCTTTGACATGGAGGTAAAAAGTGTATATAAAATGGATTTAGTAAAAAAATTCTTGTATAGACTTCAGTTTTTAAATATAATAATTTTCCAAACCATAATTTTATGTTCTCAAAAGGATTATAGGATTACTATCCTCGTCTACTGGACAATTAAGTTGATTGTGGAACTGAATTACGTGTCAAAAATGGGATAAGAGACGATTACCGGATGCCTTTATGTGTTCAGTACTTGAATGTTGCTACAACAACAAAGCTTTTATCCCAAATTTTTGGGATCAGCTGTTTGAATATTCTTGCATTTTGCATTGTTAAGGATCATTTCTATTATAACGCTAATAAAATTCATATCCTTCTTTAACACTTCAAACTAAAGTCGATTTTCTCTCATCTTTTCCTCACATTTTTGGGTTGGGCTGTTTCAATGTTTTTTTAGCAGGTTAAGATTTGTTTACTATATTATTTGCAAGTTGAGTATATCACCATCTCAGTACACAAAGAGGTACATTGGAATCAAAGTTGTAGATGTCGGATATAGAATTCATACCAGACTGGGTTTTGAAATGTCTGGTGTTAGATATTGAAGACATGTTGGGAACAAATTAAAATGTTGGACATCCATATCAATCTCCCTAAATATACACATTAATACTATGCGCACATTTCTAAGCATACTATCTCAAATGTCCAAAATATCCTAAAACTAACAAGAAGATATTTACTTACAACTGGGCCGGCCCTGGCCCAAGGCAGCCAGGGCGACCGTCCAGGGCCTACCGATCGCGAGGGCCCCAAAAAAAAAAGTTTAAACATAAATATGTTAATAATTTTGTATCTAAAACAGAACTAGTATGTACCATGGACCATTTTTGACACAAACTTATTGTGTAGTGGTTAGTATGTTAGACTTGTACACTAAAGGTCCTCGGTTCAATTCTTTGTAGTAACCTTTTTTTCAGTTTTTTAATATTTTTTACATTATGTATGGCAGCCTGATTTTGAAAGTTCGCCGGGGCCCTATGAGCTCAGGGCCGGCCTGATTATGGTCCAGTTGGATGACAAACACTGAAACACATACATCGGAAGTAGAAACTTATGGGATATAGCAATTGTAACAATGCATCCTCTGGATTTAAAGTCATCTTAATATGAGAAGAATAGCTAATGCAGAAGACACAAGCATCTGTTTTGATCCATGGGTTCGGAGACAGGATCATTGACAGAATGGGTGGGATGGGATCATTGGGATGGCTTCTACTGCTTAAGAGGTACAAGTTATCTATATTACTGTGGAGACTAGAAGTATTATTGGTAACAAACAGAATGCTGATCCTGATAAGATTAATTCCCATCAACAACCAAGCTAAAAAAGACTTCTGGATATGGACAACAGACAGGAAGGGAGAATTCAGTTTCAGAACAGCATGGGAGAGTACCAGAACAGCTTACACAGAGGTGGGACTAGCACAGTTGTCTGGTGGCACTTGTGGAAGGAAAGAAACAGAAGACAAATTGAAGGGGAATAAGTGCACAAGAGAATACTATTAGAAGAGGATGTACTCATATGTACTCATCATGCAAAAACAAAAGGAAACAGAGATAAGTATGAATGAGAGAAGGAGATTGATGTGGGCCCACCTATCATCATTTAGCCTATGTTCTATTTTAGTCATTTTTCTGTTTTAGTAAGGAAGGATTATTTTGGTCTTTCACCAATAATAACCCTTCCTTAATAGTCATTTTCCTATTTTAGTAAGGAAGGATTATTTTGGTCTTTCACCAATAATAACCCTTCCTTAATAAGTCATTTTCCTATTTTAGTCAGGAAGGATTATTTTGGTCTTTCACCAATAATAACCCTTCCTTAATTAAGCCTTTGTTTTTCCCTATATAAACTAGGGTTAGCCATCTTTTATTTTCCATGCTTGTATTGAGAAGAAACTCTCAAGTATCAATAAGAAGGATTTAGACTTTGTCCGTCCACCAAAGTTGGGAGTTTGTTCTTTTCTCACAAAAAGATCATTATCTTTCTCTGTTTCTCTTTTCTACAAATCTTTTGTGAATCGAATAGGTCGATTCACATCAATTGGTATCAGAGCTCTCTACGATCCATGGCGTCCGGCACAAGAAACACGATCGAGGAGAAGATCCAGGGGCTTCGGGAGGATTTCAACATCAAGATCGAAAGTTTGAAGGCCGCAATCAAAGATCAAGCGTCCACACAGGAGGATCTCCAGACCGAGGTACGAAGCATGCGGGAGGAGATGACGTCGATTCCGGCAATGATGAAGTTGTTGCAAAACATCTCGAACAAGATCAATGGCGGCGAAGCGGAGGCGGCAACAACCCAAACCCTAGGCGACCAACTAGGGTTTGTTCATACGGAGGGGGAAGCGACCGACGACCACGGAGGACCGGCCGACGGGAGCTGGCCCGCACCCGCCGTCGCCGCCGCGCCGCCGGGCGGGGCCCTGGCGGCCGGCGACCCTCGCCGGACAGCGGCCGAAGGCCGCGGGAGCGTCGCCGCCAACCGCGCGAGCCCGGGCGGGGCCGCTGCTGTTGGGGGCGGTCGCTGGCCGGCCGCCGACCGCCACCCCTGGCCGGTCGGTGCCAGAGGAGCCGCCGGCGAGCGGCCGTGGCCGGACGCCGGCGACCCGTACGGTCCCGGCGGATCGGCTCCACATGCGGGAGAAGCCCTAGGGTTTGGGGCCCCCTTCGGGGGTCGGACGAGGATTGCGAACTACGGAGATCGGTTTGTGGGCCCGGGAAGGGGCTTGGCGGGAGTTCCGGCGTGGACGGGAGGAGCGGAACCGCCAGGAGGAGCGAGGCACGCCGGAGGCAGCAATTTCTTTGGGGGAATGGCGGATCCCGCCAACTTCCAGAGAGGGGACCTCCCCCCACGACGACCACCACGGAGGAAGAGGAGGAGAAGGAGGATCCGACGGAGGAAGAGGCCGCCATAGCAACAGACGCAGTTCCCAGATTTCCACCTTGAGGACAAGGTGGCTCTTTTAGGGGACGGTATTGATGTGGACCCACCTATCATCATTTAGCCTATGTTCTATTTTAGTCATTTTCCTGTTTTAGTAAGGAAGGATTATTTTGGTCTTTCACCAATAATAACCCTTCCTTAATAGTCATTTTCCTATTTTAGTAAGGAAGAATTATTTTGGTCTTTCACCAATAATAACCCTTCCTTAATAAGTCATTTTCCTATTTTAGTCAGGAAGGATTATTTTGGTCTTTCACCAATAATAACCCTTCCTTAATTAAGCCTTTGTTTTTCCCTATATAAACTAGGGTTAGCCATCTTTTATTTTCCATGCTTGTATTGAGAAGAAACTCTCAAGTATCAATAAGAAGGATTTAGACTTTGTCCGTCCACCAAAGTTGGGAGTTTGTTCTTTTCTCACAAAAAGATCATTATCTTTCTCTGTTTCTCTTTTCTACAAATCTTTTGTGAATCGAATAGGTCGATTCACATCAGAGATAGTAGCTAACTGGGAAAACATTTAGAGCCATGTAAGCAATACCCTGCAACATCTTCTCATAATGAATAAAATTACCTTTCTGCATATATATATATATATATATATATATATATATATATATATATATATATATATATATATATAGCTCAGCCAGCCAATTCAACGGGTCAGGCAGCATGCACGCACAGGGGCAGGTCTGCGTTAATGAATGTGGGTTGAGGAGCGGGTCACATAGTCTGGTTGGGTGTAAGATACTCGGTCACGGGATTTTAAAGAAAAGAAAAGAAAATTGGCTGCTTCAATTTCAATCCCATCCATCCATACTTATTATAAAAGTGCTATAAAAGAGAGAGAGCCTCAGTATTCAGCACATCAACAATTATAATTCCGCTCTTACTTCCAGTCACGTTCTTCTTCACAATTGCCATCACTGTACAGAGGGCCAAACCTAGGTTCTATACACCTTCGACGTACTGCAAGGCTTTCATGATCATCGCCGGCGAGGCGATGAACGCCTACTCACTTATGCTTCAACTCCAGCACTTTTCTTTCACCACAGTACATCATAAAGATAAGTTCTAATTTTATAGTAAGATTATTGTTTTTGTTTTTACTATCTCTTCTAAACCATATTTCCTTTTGGGCTTTTTGGGGAACATGTTCTTGCTTCTTGGGCTAAGCACAGGGGTAGACTAGATCTTTTTGTATAAAGAGTTTCTAAAAAATTGTATCCAGATGGGGCCGATAGATATGGTGTATATTTGGTCAACTTCTCCTAAAGGATTTTAAGCCTCATGTAGAAAGGGGGGTGGGACTTGAGCACACTAGGCTGAATCAACTGTTTTTTTTTTTTTTTTTTTTTTTTGCCTTCTAGATTTTTGCTTTCATATTCTGCTGCACAACAACGCAAATATAAGGAAAAGCAACAACAACAAAAATCATAAAACCCTATTCACTCCATCTGGGGTTAACTCTTGATCAAAAGTTGTCATTCGTCTAGTACATGACTTTGATAGTTTCTAGCTTAATCAAGTTTCGCTTCACGGACAGAGCTATTTGTTCCAATTGTTGGAGTCAGTATGCTTGTTTTCATCTTTTGTCGTAATCGTGTTATCGAAGTTAACTCCTTTTGTACTTGGGACATGTTTCTTCAAATTATCCCCACTGTTTTATGTCAAAAAACATATGCTACACCAACACAACGCCAGAATTTTGAATGTACCTGATTGTAGGCAAGTGCAATTGATACAGCACCTCTCATCAAACCGGCCCACCAAATTGTAACCTGTTAGTCAAGATGGAATGGTGTAAGTACTTTATCAATTTGCCTTTAGGAAAGTTACTAGATGAACACCCACTTGCTGACTAAAGGTAATTTTTTCATTAGGAGACTTCTTCGCTAAATTGGACAGGAAAGATAGTGGGAAGACGAAAGCTGCTCTTCCAACCAAAACCAAACAAATTATGATTGAGCTAACAGCAATTGATTTCCCAGGACTGCAAATTTCAAATGAAGTTTAGTGAATTGGCAAAACAAATGAATAAGTAAATAATACAGTTAACCAGAACAAAATATAGAGTATGAAAATCAAAGAAAGGGTATAAAAATCTTATAAAATGTTTTTTTTTTTTATAAACTAAGCATTATTTATAGTTCTGCATGCTCTTAAAACTTGGCGGCAAAAATCAGAACAAATGGAGTTAAACAAGTTTGCAGTGCCGAATTGGAAAAGGGTGACCGCGAGAATAAGAAGGTTTTGTAACTAGGAAACACCAAGTGCGCAGATTATATTTAGACTCAAATGATGGAGTAAGTCCACACTTCCTCATGTTGGGGCTTTCGGGGTTGTTTATGTCCGCCTGGATAGTCTTCCTCCCTCCTAAATTAAGCTTACAGGCCATGACGAAAACAAGATAAGAAAATTAAAGAACAAAAAAAAAATTGATGCGTCAAATAAAACATCATCGGATGAAAGGCAGCTCACATCTATAAGCCAGATCTGACAATTGTTTCGTGGGTACATAGTCGTGTATGTTTCATGAGTCCTACAAAGACAATGTGATTACCTAGAACGACTTGAATAACGAGATATTCCCCTATATGAGTGGAGTTAGCCTCTAATATATGTGATAAGATGTTGGGTAAGGACCTAATATATGGAAGAAGATGGGATTTCAGGATGTGGTTTATGAAAGACATTTGGCTGGGATCTCCTTGATCCCATCCTTCATCTCACAAAAAAATAAGGATATGGGATAGGCCCAAATAGAAATCCACAAAAAGCTTAATTTGTGTTCCTCGTGAGAGTGAAAGGTTGTTGGCCACTGCTACAGTAATCCCTGGAGAGGTGTTGAACAAGACTCCATTTTTATCGCATCAGTATAACAGTGTCCTTTTTGCAAGAGAGTGACAAATTTTATTAGCAAGTCCATTGATATGCAGATGAGATATGCAAAGCAAACAACAGAAGTATGAATAAATAACACACCTGTCACTAACAAATGTCCACTTTTCAATGTCTAATGCATCCATGCCAACATAGAGGAAGAGGAAAATTTCAGCAATAAATGATAAGGTTGCAAACGCATGCCTGAAAGCCAAAACATAAAAATGGGTCAGCAGAATTAATTCGTACTACAACTTGCTGAAAGATGTGAAAGGAGAGGTTGGAGGATGATGATGGCGTGCTGAAAAACATTTTTTTTTCCTTTTTGAGAGAGAGAGGACTAGATCAAGGAGATCCTAACCAAACACATGTTGAAAGACTATTAATAAAGACTTAAGATGAAAACTAGTATCCCTTAAGAGGAATCAAGAAGTCGACGTACTTGGTGGTAACTCTTGAACTCTCTGTCACATTGTGCCATGTATAGTGGGACATTACTATCCCACAGAAGAATACTGTGAGAATACCACTTAGATCTAACAACTGCATTGAAAATTAGAATAGTAAGCAACATAATCAACTTGATGACCCCTGTGGACATTGGCATAATGGACTTTGGACTGCAAACATAAGATTCTGAAACATCTAATGTCATCCGGGAAGAACCTCACTTCAGCCAGCATATATGAAAGGTAAGCCATAAGCATCATTAGTGCAACTTCACGATCGGTAGAATGTCTGGAATTTTAAGGTTATGTGTTAATATAACAAGTATCAAAACAAATTCTAATTGATTGATGACAGTGAAATGACCTTCATTAACTAAATGGTGTTATCTATTATGCCAGAATTCTATCAAGAGCTTGGAACGCAAAATATTTGATTAACAAAAGAAATGAAACTACACACACACACACACACACACACACACACACACACACACACACACACAAGCAAATCATTTTCTAAAATACCTTCCAAAGTACAACTTTTTGATGATATATGCACTAAGCAACCCAGACTGCAGATGAGACAATAATATTAGCCAACTTTCAGATAATTGAAGGAAGACAGAAGATAACTACTGTTAACTAGCAGAAATTGATATATAATATAAAAGTAACTTACAAATGCTCCGAGGAAGGTGCTGGTGACAAATAAATAAAAGAAATTGGCGAAAAACTTCGCTGCAATGCCAGCATCAATATGAACAAGATCGAAGTTCTGGATTGCATTGAATAGCACCACTGATGTGGCATCATTGACAACTCCCTCACCAAAGACCAAACTATACAAAAATGGTGTCTCATCCTGATTAAGAACCTATTTTTGGAGTATTCTGATCAGAAAGAGTTTCCCTCTTTAACTTGTAAAGAAAAGGCAAAAGATTACAAGATTCTTAAAACCTGCAAGGTGCAAACAGAATCTGTTGCAGAAAAGATCGCCCCAATTGCTGTAAATGACACATAACTAGATATGAGAAGGGGAAATGTCAGGTAAATCAATTGTTAAATAATATTAGTCATGCAAAGATAGATATAGAACGAGAAACAAATGGCAGTAGAGAATTTACCAAGAAAATCTCCAATCTCCAGTGGACCAATGTTCATTTTTCTAAATAAACCAATTGCACCTGGGTTTAGAATCAGAAACAGACAAATGTTAGAAATCACGACCACCAGAGAGTCCAAAATGTAAGTAGAAATATCAGTACCACATAAGTCATCTATGCAGTCATTATGCAGTTAAAAGTAACTAAGGGCTTCTTCCTGAGCTATGAGTCTAACTATTTACAATAATAGGTAGGAGTGGCATTGCATAGGATCTAAAAAGAGGACTTTGAAATGAATAACATTCAATATGATAATCCAATAGCTTCATATAGTTATACCTTTTTCTTGCAAAAAGTTAATATTTATCTCGGCAGAAACATGAGAAAATTTTAATTTGTATATTAATTCAAGCCCCTCAGTGTGCATGTTTTCAGCTTAAAGCTTAGATATATATGTCCTTCACTGCTTTCAAACTTTATAAACCCATATCTGTGTTACGGCCTTGTTAGACACCCCAGTCACAACAGAGACACACAAAGTTTACATGAATACTTGAAATTCATTGCCATCTGTGTATCATGAGTTATCATGCAGTATCCATCTAGGATTTTCGGTTCCCCCCCAGATTTTCGGTTTCCTACTATGTTACATATATGTATTCTATAATATACTTACTGTTTTTGATAAATACACAACTAAGTGGTAGTCCAGTTGGTAAATATACATATTGTTTTAACCAAGAGTTCTCAACTTCAACCCTAAATATCCCCTTAATTTTTAATTTAAGTTACCACCCTCCACCCCACCCCCACCCCCCAACTCTAAAACAAAGTTATGGGTCTGCCATTACATCTACATAACTTACTATCTATAAAAATCTCAAATATTATTCTTATAAGCTGTCAAAATCATCCTTTATTTCAAAATTTACTTATATGTGTATTCCATAGAGTTCTCTATAAATGTCAATTAAGTATTCACAAAGCAAGCCCCTTATAGCAAGGGCAACGCTTGAGGGTTATGGTTATTGTTGAGAAGTTGGCTCAACTCAATGTACTTGATTATTTTAGAATGAAGGATTACATATATAGGCAAGGGTGGCACACCCTTCCTTGAGATTTTCCAATGTGGGACTAAAAGAAAGAACAAAACTAAATGGGCTCTTAGGACATAAAATGAAGAGCAAAACCAGCTATCTTCAAAATTTATGATTATGGTTCCATTATTGTGATTCACAACATAAATGTGGATTTACCATTGGGTGTGAGTATTCAAGGAAGGGGAATATGCGGTGGGGCCTCTTCACCTTAAAAAAGTTAGAACAACACTAGTATTCATCCTATGACCTATGTTGTACTGGGCGCTAGGCGAGGCGAGGCGACAGGCCACCCGCCTCGCCCAGGCGCGCCTAGGCGTCGCCTAAGCGCCCGTCCAGGATCCGCTGCTCTTGAATCAAAAAATTATGCATTTATGTATACAACAAATATGTAGTATAACTAATGAGCAATAAACATTAACCAATAAGCATAAAAGGAATATAAGAAGCCAAAAAGATGAAATAATTAATGTTCAACATCAAGTCAAGATAGTAAGTATAATTGGGCGGCCCTAGGCGACCCTAAGCGGATCTTTTTTCCCCCTGGGCGACCCTAGGCGGGTGCCTAGGCGCACTTAGGCGAGCATCGCCTCACCCGTGGGAATTTTCTCCAGGTCGAGGCGAGTTCTCTCCAACCTGCGAGCCTAGGCCGCCTAGGCGCGCCTAGGCGTCGCCTGTGACAACATAGGTCCTATCATGGTGCCTTCTATGTAATATATTACTACTATTATCTGCATCTTACTACGGCGAGCCTTTTTTTTCCTCCAGCAAGCTTTTGAATAAAAGATAAAAAAAACTTTATGCTACTTCTTCGATTTCTAATTGAATAACACATGAAAATCAATAATAAACTTAATGAAGCAGGATAAAGCATTCAAAATACAACCAACATTTACTTATCTCTAGCATAAGGTTATGAAACTAAGAAAATTAGCGTTCATTCGAATCTTCTGAACAAAATGATCAGTAAATGGAAATTTCAGCTCCAACATATTTCTTTGAGAAATCTGGTTCAAGACAGCAATTAGGTTGCAAAACAAATATTGCTGACATAACTTTTACAGGGATAGAAATGTATGTTTATGTCTCAGATTATCATTTCATTTCTCTAACAATAATATCACAACAACCAACTTTCTCTTACTAACTTCACTTACAAATTAAATTTTATTTAACAAATCCAGATTGAACAAGTGGGAAGGCATAGCAGAGGTTTTGAAACTTTGAAGCAATTCTTGCCAGGTAGCAAGTAAGAGAAAAAATGTTGGGTGAATGACAACTGTTTCTCTAATTATTTCACTTGTTTAAGAACTAATTTAGACACTTAATAGTTAGAACATACCAATAGAAATTATGGCGAAGGAGATCAGTGTCCCAACTGCACCAAACAGCGTAATTGTCATGAAGTTGCGGAAAAATTGTTTCTTTTTTACTTGAAACCTGGTGCAAAAACAAATTGGCCAAAATTCATATCTTAAATGAATTCACCATTTATAATTACAATTTAAAAAAGTGTCTCTGATGGATCTGGGTAGCCAGAGTTAGGCATGTCTAGAACATAGAAAGTAAACAACTTTATCATGATAAATTGAGCCACAGATAATTGAAACTTGAAAGCAAAACGGAATCACGGTCAAGCTGAATATAACCATTTTTTAGTCTGCTGGGAACAAAGATGCACATATCTAAGACCAAACGGGCTAACACCATGGAGTAACAAAGCACTATGGTTAAATGAAAGAAAATATTGCTATTAAGGACACATTTACCTCTCTGGGTGTCTGCCCAAAGCTAGCTCGAGGAATTTAACCCATTATGATGGCAGGCTCTATTTACATGCAAGCATTGCATTATAAATCTTTCGAAGTATCATTGCTAACTCAAAGCAATAATAGTGTTTACCATTGCAAGCATAACAGTATGGTTAAGGTATTACACACAATTTACTATTTCTAGGTCAGCTTAAGACGGAGCCTTTTTTCATGCGTGAGCTTAGGTCGACAATGGGTAAAGCACCGTGCTCTTTGGCCTGAGGTAAAAAATCCCAAAGGAGAGGTAACTGGATCTTTTGTTGAAAGGAAAGAAAAGAAGACAAGAAGACCATCATTGAGTTCGATGTCATATAAATATAGTTTGTCATATACAAAATTTACTGACATTTTATCCTCATGAAAAAAATGTTACCTATTCTAAAGGGATTGTATTTAAATTGTGGCTTGACAATATAAAGGAACAAATAGAATAAGTGATGAAGTTGATTACGATGGAATGTATTTCTGTCTTTGGTAAATACCCACAAGATACAATGGCTACACAAACTAAGGACAATGTTAGACAATGGAAACACCACGATATAATATTGGTTGCAGAAGGATTCACGTGGGCACACAAACAGATTGCGGTGGGTTATGCTAAAGTTTGGAATATTCATTTAAATTCAGAACGCCTCTTTCTCTACGAGATAGTTTAAGGTCTTTTCTCGTGAAAAAAGCTCAGTGTCCCTTCAGCCTGACTATATAGGCAGTCAGATTTGTTGCATGAGTGCTGGCTTTGTAATAGTTGTGACCAATAGAAGCGATAATTTGTATTTACTATAAGTTTCCTGGATGCAAGCACGCATACAGAGAGACGAAAGAATACTATTTCTTTTTACTAATAGAGGCAATGATTTTATGGGTACAAGTTTCACCAGATGCAAGTTGGTATACAAAGAGGCAAAAGAATAATATTCAAGGCAGTTGTTAATTACATCTCTTCTCTCGTTTGAGATGAAGGATCTTGGTCATTTGCTCTATTTCCTTTGCACTAGCAAATTATTCGGGCATGTGTGCGGTTAGCTAGCCATTCACAAAGTTTTTGAATTATTCGCAAATATTGTTACTATAATTGTAGCTTGCAGTCCTGTGTTTCATAAGCAGATGAAACGCATTAAGTTGATTACGTTTGCCAGCAGTTTCTACTTGGGACAATGTCGTCGTATGTTACATATTGAAGGTTACATCCCATATGCAGATTGCATTCTTCTTTTTCTTAGTACATTGTTGATTGTTTTTTTCTTGTCAAACTCTTGTTGGATTATCCATTGTGAGTTTAAGGAGGGTGATAGAGGACTACATCAGATTGTACATACTTCGTATATATACCCCTACCTAGTGACTAATAGAGTTGTTGATTCCATGTTCATTAGTTTTAACAGACATGGGCAACGGTATTAATTACCATAATCGAAGACATCCTAGAGAAGTATAAACTCAGCTATGAGGCAAACCAAGAAGGAGAGCATGGAAGATATTAACGAGGTGACCCTGCAGAATGCAGACGTGAGACAAAGGCAGATGCAAAACGTCAAAACACAACAATGAAGATCTGGTATGCAACAATCACAAGAAGATGATCGACCAGGCCAACAAGAAGACTTCAACGAAGTCGCATCACATAATTGTTAGCATCTCAGGAGGTCAACCGGGTATCGATAGCCTAATTCAAAATAAAAATGATGCACTAATTATAGGTGTAAGAGAGTCGACCACATATCTAGAAGCAACCAAGGCTGCAGAATGGCAAAAGGCGACGAAGGAAGAAATCTTAGCACTAGAGAAGAATCAGACTTGGATTTATTTCTCAAACTGAAAGAAGGAACCTGATAACTTGTAAATGTGTTAGAATCTTGCTCATTGAGCGGAATTCAAGGTTCAGTTAGTACTGATTCTCTTAGCAGCACAGGCTCGTCACGACAAGATAATATGTCCAGTAGTTAAGATCACAACAGTCTCAGTCATACTCGTATTAGAGTTAACAAACCATTGAAACTTTGGCAAATGGACATGAAGAATGTTTTTATGCATGGAGAACTAGAAGTAGATGGAGCAACCTAAGGGATTCAAGAGCAAGGCTCATTTGGGTTAAGTGTAAAAGTTAAGGTAAACACTTTAGGCTTGAAACAAACTCCGAGGGCTAGTACAGGGAAAATAGTGCAACTCTTAATACAAAGTGGAAACTCAATTGCATCGACAAATTCGAGCTTAGCTCATCAAGCCTCGAGAAGAGAAATAGTTCTAATATACATGAAAGATTTGATCATCACAGAGATGATACTGAGAAAATATCCAGTCTTCCGAACAAGAGAAATATATCAATAAGATTTTCAGATGAGAGAGCTCGGCGAACTCCAACACTTAGTAGAACCTGGCATGGAAAGAAGGAAAGAGGGCATATTGTCAGTAAAAATATGTAAAGGATGTACTAGAGAAGGGATACTCAACTCCATACCAATCACTAGAGTAATGGAGCCTAATACCAAGATCAGCTAGCAAATTTATTCACGAAAGGACTTGTAGCACGTCTAAGTGCCAACAATTGAGAAGGTTACTTATGATGAATATCATTAAGAATATCAATGGAGAAATCCGTGTTGATGGGGAGTATTAATGGTGCGGCCTACTCTCCCTTCCTATCACTCTCAAAATTCTAGAAGAGACCATAACTTTCTTTCTAATATTTTTTCCCATATATATAATCCCCTACCATTTACTCTATAGTCTTCCATTTTTCTACATAATTGTTTTTCTAGAAAATCATCACTCTTTAACATAGGTGGAGCCAAGGCACACACATGCACACCACCACAACCACCACACACACCAATGATAGTCATGCCTCTGTCTATGATGTTGGACCTATTAACGACGGCCCATAATGCATCAATGCATTTGCTACACTTTTCTTTTGGAAGCTATAAAAGAAGGAAACGGCAGTTCATTTGGGCATCAATCAATCAAGTTGGTCTCTCAGTATAGTATCTCAATATAGCAGTAGAGTATGCAAGCGAGTATTGTAAAACTACTAGTTCAAGATTGTTTACTCTCTGGGCTTCTACCATTAGAAGTGTGTTTCCTTCGTCCTTAACAATTCTGACTAAATAGCAACTCCGTCTTTGAAAGTGCCATTGGATCTCACCACCGAGGGGGTTCTCCGGTGGTAGCACTGGTAAAGGAGGGGAGGAGTGGACGTGGATTCAAAATTATATTCCGGGCAAAAATAATAATTAAATAGGAGGGGGTCTTTGTGCTACTACCCAGCCCGGGGATATGGACAACTATTAATGATTGGCCTTGACTCAAAAAAGAAGAAGTCCAATTGGATCTCCTACAAGCATAAATTGATGCTAAGATTTCACCTGAATTGAATTTCCAATCTGACCATTAGCTCAAACCTATGAGGCAGACCCAAACTTGAAAAAGAAATTTCTACTACCTAACCACATTGATCCCATAGTAATTAATGAAAATAATCACCCGAAACTCCATCCCCAATGGCGTGTTTAATAAGCTTCAAAATTCTCTAGCCTCGTTTGGTTCGCAGAAAGGAAAGAAGGAAATCAATTCTTTGCTCTTTCCTTTCCTTTGGGAAATTACAATTTCCTTTCATTTTTCTTTCCGGTGTTTGGAAAGGCCCGGGAAATTGGAAGGTAAAGTGAATAATTAGGGGTGGGAAAGTGAATCCATGGTGTGAGTGGGAGAACCATTTTCCCTTCCTATTTTCTTTCTTCTTGGGAATCAATTTTCTTTCCTACTCATTTCCTTTGGCATCTGAACACAGGAAATGATGACTTTCGTTTCCCAAGGCCTTGACACCGCGAACCAAACGTGGCCTAACAGCAGCAGCAATCAATGCAGACAAGATTCCATCAAGAAAAGACAATAAAAATGACCACTTTTTTTTGTTCGTTTGTTTTGGTAATGAGTACATACCCAGCGTTGAATATGATCGGTGGGAGGAGGTATATGAAGAAGAGATCTTCGCTGAAGACGAACAAATGAGAGCTCTTCCCATTGGTGGTCAGCAGAATCACCACCCCTGTGCACAACCCCTACCAAAAAAAAAATCCAAACTTTCTCACAATTTTCATCCCAAAATCGAAACTTTAAGAGCGCCGTTCCGCGAACTTACGATGGCGAGGGCGGTGATGGACTCGTTCATCCACCGGTTCTCCTCGAGGAGGTGCCCGACGACGATGCAGGCGCAGAGGAGCGCCACGGAGACGTTGATGGAGACGACGGAGGCGTGGTCGGAGGTCCCCAGGCCCAGCAGATCCGCACCCGCCATTCTTCTCCTTTCCTTGCAACAAAGATCGAAACTTTTTCGAAAAGAGAATGTCCCTATGGCTCCGACAAGTCCATAGAAAAGGAGAGGAAGTTCCGTTTACTAGAAATAGACAGGAATGTGAAGAGGAACAAGCGAGAGAAAAGGAAGGGAAAGGCGAGGGCTTTGTGAGCAGAAAACTCGTGTTCGAAAGGGGATCGACGCACCACCACCTGTCCCTAAATTTTTTTATGATGTTCGTGAGTCGTGGTGGTCGATTTATTATAGAAGCCGAAGGAGCCGGGGAGGGAGAGTGTGTACGTGGCAACTTCTTATTGGTTCCAATGCCAGAAAGGAGGCTCTTTCCTTCTTTCATGATTCCCTTCGCTATCATGTCATGTCTCGAGAGAATGTTTCATGAGATCATGGAAAAAGTCCGGTTCAAACATGCTTGCAACTATCTGGTTTCATATCAATGTGTAACTTTTATATCAAAATATCTTCTAAAATATGTTACATCTGTGCATCAGATGATGGATCATTTAGTGGAGCACAAGACTAGAAAGATGGAGCAGCATCATGTCCAGCACCACCAGAGGGTGATACCCCAATGGGACATGACTTTTGTATTGACGATCGAGAAGGGCGATGCTACAGATGATGGGTTAGCATGTTTGTCCTTTCTGTTCTTCTTTCGTCCTTTTTTCATCTTGGTGCATGCTTCAATAGTACCTCTTAAATTGTTTCTTTTGTGCTATGGTAGATAGTGTAGTGACCCTGATTGAGACTGTGATATCACGACCAGTCGGACCTTAATTTTGTGTATTATTTAAATATATTTCTTGGACTATGATTGCTGGGAGCTTGACCTAGAGAAGAGTACAACCAACTTAAATTTCGAAGACAAATTTTTTCTAAGGAGGGTAAAATTGTCACTACCATATTTCTATAACAGGGATATTTTTGTCATTTTACAATTATCTAATTTGTGTATATATTTTTATTAAATGTGATGGTTGTATTTATTAGTATGCTAGCCTATTTATTAGACTTGGTGGACCACATTTAATTTGACTTGACCCATAAACTTGATTAATTTGAATAGCCATAATTAGACAAGTTAGTTAGTTATTACCTTAGTTATGGAGAGAATATGAAAGATTATATTCATGACAAAAGGGGAATGGCCTTTAAGTCATCTTAGCTATTCCTACAACCAAACCCTAACCCTAATGAAACTCTGTATAAATCCCTTCATGAGTAGCCCCTTAGTTCAACTCTCTTCATTCCAACCTAGAAAAAGAACCCTAGCACACGATGTAAACCCCCTAAATTTTTACTATGGAATTTTTTTTTAAAATAATTTGGTATTAATTTTTACTTTGTATTTGTAAGTCGCATAGTCGTATTGTACGTCGCGTACGAATTTGTCGTATTGAACGTCGCATATGAGCTCGTATTTTCGTATAGCTCGTCGAGTGCGAATATGTGCGAGGTACATATTTTTGTAAAAATATTTTTATTTAGAAGCATAATTTTTCAAATAATAAATAATAAATATTTTTAATTGCGTAAAGTTGTAAAAATGCGTCATATTGGAATTTTCAAATCTTTATTTTACATCATGAAAGGTTATTGTCACGACCTGTGTAAGCCCCCTGAATTTCAGGGGTTTATTTTTATTTTTTCTAAATAAATTATTTTCGATACATGTTTTATTATTTAATTGTTTAGATCATTAATGTACCTTTCCATGACTTTGACTTCTGGAGCGTCAGGGATACCAATCTCTGTAAACTCTCTTCACGAGTTTTGAAGTAGGCAAGATTATCTTCCTGTTGATATATCGTGTCCCACTTGAATTCGTTCCCTTGTGCTCTTTTTGTATCGCGCAAGTTCGGATCAACTTAGACCGATTAATCGTTGAATAATTATTCCCACTTTTATTTTTGATCTTCGTTTGCACGTCACCGTGGCTTTTAATTTAGGAGCACCAGATCAGGCATTTTCTCGGAACCAACTTCTCATGAATGATCTACTCGAGACGCTCTCCACCCATGACCTTCGTGTCCCACTCAAACACTTCATTTTGTGCTCCATTTTCTTCGCACAACTTCCGGGTCAATTTAGGCCGATTTATTATCTACCGTGAAACCTGATTTAAATTCCAATTTAATTTCAGGACCCGACATCGATCCAGCCTGTCAACCCGAAGTATGGACGTGGCCCACACGAAGCCTACTCCCCGCCTGCAACTTGTGTCCCATTTATTGGAGTCCCCGTATATTATTTATTTTCCCGTGATTATAAATACGTATTTAATTTCAATTATTGCACCCTGTCAATTTCGACCCGACCCGGCTCGACCGAACCCGAACCCAAGCCCCATGTTGTTCTCCCATAACTGCCCAAAAATCCCACATAATTTTTCCTATTTTTTCCCTATTTTAAATATTTATTTTTCTCTCTCCACTTTACAAATATTCTATATGTATATATATATACATATATATGTATATCTAATTCACTCTCTCTCTCCTATTATTATCACACACCACCTCACCCCCTCCACCTCACAGCCGAACACCCCCCCCCCAACCGACTTCTCTCTCTCCCCATTCAAATATCTAAACTCTCTCTCTCTCTCTCTCTCTTTATATTAATATACACACACATACATATTTCTCTCTCTCTCTCTCTCTCTCTCTCTCTCTTCTCTAACTAAACACCACTCCCATCCTCACAGTCCAGCCGAACCATGGCCGAGCCCCTGGCCGACGGCCAAGCCCCACCACCCTAGGCCGAGCTCCTCCTTCTCCTTCTCCTCCTCCTCCATTCTCTACTTCATCACCATCATAACATCATCACCACCATCACCTTCACAACCATGCTCCACCACCACCTTCCACCGTGCCTGACCCCTGCCGCGCCGCCTCAGCCACCGTCGGCCACCGCCACGCGTGTGCGCCGGGCCGGCAGTACGGTCGCAGCAGTAGCATGCAGCCGCACGCATGGATGCGCGCCACCCCGCGCGCGCGGATGCGACGTGGCCGTGCGCCACTTCGTGGCCGGCCCGCCCCCGCAAGCTCCCCATGCCTCCGGCGAACCCCGGCGAACTCCCCCAGGCCGCCACCTTCCTCCCCGGTGCGACGCATAGGCTATTCGTGCGTTTTGAACGAGATCCCGTCGGCGCGCGCGAGTTTGGAACTTCAGAATTTGCGTCCCGTCGTAGCAATTTCGTACAGATTTTCTGGTCAATCCGACCGTTGGATCGGCAATTTCTTTGCTCCGTCGCAATCTCGGTATATCCATCTTCACTTCTGTCAATTTTTGTCCGTTAATTTTGTCGTTTGATACCTCAAAACTGGCCACCAAGTTGACGTTTTAAATTGAACTATTTTTGGACAGTTTCGTGGAGCCGACTTCGTCAGCTCGTAACTTCGCCGTCGCAGCTCCGTTTTGCGCACCGTTAGTTCCGGTGCACAGCTGGTATAACCATATTCCTGTCTCCTTTATATTTCGTTTCATTTTAAGCACGTTCGGTTGGTCGAATTCGACGCCAAAGTTGGCCGTTCAAATTCTTTAATTTGCACTTGTTAAATTCCATTTTTGAACCCGGGACTCCGGATTCAATTTCTGACACCACCAGTAGACTCGTGGCGTCGTTCTGGCATATTTTCATATAAAATTTGCTTGATTTGGAGAACGTGGGCCCTGGCACGCATTTCGGTGCAAAGCGGGTTCCACTTTCTGAGTCAACGGGACTTTTTGACGCCGGCTCATCGGAATCCCATTCTGGATATACCGTTGAGTTTGTATCGTCATTCTGGACTCGTTGACATATAATTTGCTGAGTTTTGAAGACATTTGCTCTGGCACGCATTTCCGTGCAAACCGGATACCAAGTGTCGCGTCAACGTATCATTTTGAGATCGGCACATCGGAATCCTATTCCGGATATACCGTTGGGTTCGTATCATCATTCTGGATTCGTGGACATATAATTTGCTAGGTTTTGTAGACTTCTATCCCGACACGCTTTTCGGTGCAAAGTGTGTCCAACGGCGGACATCATTTTGACCCAAAATTACCGTTTTGCCCCTGTGTCCAAATTGGACTTATGGGTAGGCTATTCTAGCTGATTTGACCGTTTTGGACACGTTGGTGATATTTATTTTATCATCCGACAACATCTGTAGATTTTGATTATGTATTATCCTTAATTTATAATTAATTATTTTTCTAGATATTGTTACTTTCTGGTTTTGAATTTTTATATACATTTTAATTGCTGTAAAAATCTTGGAAAAATTATATTTAAATACTATGTTAATTTAGCTAATTTATTATAATTTTTCTAGCATTTAATAAGTACTTTGGTATTTTATAAAAATAGGAAAACAGAACTCATTTTCAGTATATTTATGTTTGCTGATTTGTAATAAATATTTATGAGGGTTTATAAATCCCAGAAAAATTAGTATAAATTTCTATAATTAACAAGGATTATTTTGGTACTTTATTTTATATATAATTTAGCTTTTTGTCTATCTCAAAAATTGTTGGAACTCAATGTACAGTTTGATTTATTTATTGAATAATTACGACTTTTAATATTTTGTGTTGTTTTGAGTTATAGACATATTGGACCTCACCCCGTACTAGTGTAAAGATCCTAGGAAGTTAGTTTGTGTATAGTGGCACTCCACATTAGACTTTTTATGCTAGGTCCCCACTTGGCTAGTTTGACTAAAATGTTTGATTAGAGTTGACTTTGACCTAGATTGGCTTAGAAATTATATAGATTGTATTAGTTCTTTTGTTTACTTTCATTTTGGACATGTCATAACTGTATTACTCTATTTTAGGACATTGTGACCCTGGTACAGACATCTGATATTACACTACTCTTTACAGAGTATCAGGCGAGTACATTCTCTGATAATTCTCTCATTTATTTGTCAATTACTGTATTTCAGTTCTAGTTAGTTCTATGTGATTCTCTATATCAACACGTATGGATATTTCTGGATTCATGTATGCGACACATACCTTACTTACTGATCTCTATTACTGGAATCACTGGAATCATTCTGGAATCATTTCTGGAATCATCATTTGGCCGGACTCATCTCGATTTTTGTGTCTTGTACTGGATTCACTTGCTGGGCGGGGAAATATTGAGTAAGACATGTAGACATACCCCAAATCTGGAATCTCCAACTGGAATCTACTGGAAGCATAGCCATCTCTTGCCTGATCAGTGAGAGATGTGCCTGATACCTACAGCCGTTTACATGTCGACCTCGGTATTTTAAAACACACTGTTAGATCATAGTTGGACTCACCCTGGATTCATTGATCACTGTTGGACTCATCTTGTACCGGAAATTATCTGGTATCAGATTATATGGACTGGACTCACACTGGGATTACATTAGACCTATATTGTACTGTCTGGACTCATACATGTTATTCTAGTTCAGTTAGCTTTTATTACCGTCATCATTGCCATGATTCTTCTCTTGTTTTAGTTACCTTTCTTTTCTTGTACCTTACTGTTTCTCTATGCCATCATTACCTGTATAAAACAGCCATGTTCATCAATAAAACTGTCTATAACTGCTTTATAGTTCTTTGTCATTTACTTGGGTTTTTCTAGATGAGTTGTACTCATTCCCGTCCTGATTGGACCTGTTAAAAATATTACAGATGATAGTCCTGAGGATACATGCCCTACTTACCATGGACCTGGCCTTAGCTCCAGAAGAGGCCCCAGCGGGGAACCTTGCTTAGTTATCTTTCATGTGTTTAGTAGACTTAGACATTGTCTGTTCTTATATTTGGATACTGGACTTTGTCTCCAGTTAGATACTTTGGTTATGTATTATTAAATCTGTGTTGTTACCTTCGCTTATAGTTGTTGTGTTGTGATGAACATTTAATTATGATTTTAGAACTGTTAGCAGCTTAGATCATTTATTGTCTATTCTTAGAACAGCTTACTGCGCTTTAACCAAGCGTAGGCTGGACATGGCTCGGCCTGGCCCAACAATTTGGGTAACGGGTCGTGACAACCTGTTACCCAAATTGTTGGGCCGGGCCGAGCCATGTCCAGCCTACGCTTGGTAAAAGCGTAGTAAGCTGTTCTAAGAGTTTATACATGAATGATACTAAGTGTGCTAACATTTAAGCCAAATAAGATTTTATCACAACACAGCTTCTATTAACGAAAATAAACAAGTGTTAAAAGTTATTACACTTCAAATGTATGATACTGGAGACAAAGTCCAGTATCTAAATATAAGTTCAAACCAAAGTCTAAGTCTCAAAACACATGAAAGATATCTAAGCAAGGTTCCCCGCTGGGGCCTCTTCTGGAGCTAAGGCCAGGTCCTCAAAAGCTGCACCATAGTAGGTGTTACATAGCATTTCCTCCTCGAAAAGTACACCTACAACGTTATCCTATCAGGACGGGAGCAAGTACTTGTACTACAAACATATAATACTGATCATGACATGGTAAGAGATGAAATGACTGTAATCCTGACATGGCACAATCTATCATGTAAAATCATAACTATTATGGCAAGGATGCATTTGTCATGGCGACACATGCATATATATAGTTTAAAACTGGAGCAGGTACGTGATCGTCAATAGGTGTAAAATGTGCTGTGGCACAAGTATATAAAATGTACTTCCGTACAAGTAAGCAAGTGATAGATGTACATACGTACAGATATAGCTGGTACGCCTACGACAAGGTATACATATAAAATATCAACCTTGCTCGGTACATACGTACGAAAGAAGGGGGCATGATCACGTACTCAACTATCAGTTTCCCCCATGTCCCAGTAACCATCATGTGAGATATGTAAAAGCTAGGGGTGCAACTTGGGCGGGTTGGGTCGGGTTTGAGTTCAACCCGAGCCCAACCCGATGAATGATAAGCCTAGCCCGAGCCCAAGCCCAACCCGACCTCGGGTTCAACATATGAAGCTCAAGACCGGCCCGGAGGAAGCTCGGGTTGGGTCGGGTTCATTAGGTTTACCAAACTCTAATATGGTATTTAAAATAGTTTTAAACAAAATTAATATTAAACACATAGTCAAGTAGCAATTAAGCATCAATCATTACAAAATACAAACTAACATGAGATTTAGAAGGAGTCGAAGAGTTTGGGTTAAAAAATTTAGGATATAAATTTTTTATTTAAAAAATATGAAATGTTGTATATATATATATATATATATATATATATATATATATATATATATATATATATATATATATATATATATATATATATAATTATATGTATGTCGGGTTTCGGGTTCTTTGGGTAATCCGACACATGAACTCGAGCCCAACCCGATTTTTGATCGGGTTCAAATATTTTAACCCGAACCCAACCCCAAGCCCAAGTATCTTCAACCCTAACCCAACCCATTGGCGGGTTTACCCGATCGGGCTCGGGTTGAGCCCGTCCGAGTTGCACCCCTAGTAAAAGCTCTTCTAAGCATGTGAAGATACCGAGAATCCGTATAAAGCATGTAATGATATGACTTTGCAGTTTCCATAAAGCAGTATTTTTACATGGTTCATTCACAGTTCATTATCATATACAGTAAATAAATTTGTAGGGGTACTTGCCTCGAGCAAAGCAAGAATAAGAATATGAAGATACAGATGTCCGATGTCCTGTCAAATTGATATACAACTCAGCCTCTAAGTTATGATTAAGATTACACTAGTGTTGTGACACGGCTCCTAATAGGACACTAGCTATGTGAAGCTCTAGTAGTCCAAAGTGAGGTGTTACAACATCTAGACTAACAAGTAGGTCTCTACACTAAGGTAGGATAAGGTCCCGATACTAAAATATCCCAAAAACACACAAAAACACACAAAAACACACAAGTCAATATTAATTAATTAATTAATCAGACTGTACATTATGTTCCAATAATTATTAAGATAGTTATACAGTCCTATTTTATATGAAATAATATACCAAATTGATCCTTGTTAATTATAGTAATTTAATATAAATTTTTTGGAATTTATAATCCAGTGTAAGTATTTATTAAAAATCAGAATACAACTGTACATTAAAAATGAGTTCTGGTTTACTATTTTTAAACAGTGTCAAAACAGCAAATTAAATCATGAAAAAATAATATTAAATTAGATTAATTAACATAGTATTTTATAGTAATTTTTCTAGAATTTATTCAGCAATAAAAAGTTGTCTGAAAATTCAAAGTTCATAAATCACAGATTCCGAAATTAAATAAATAATTATTTAATGTATTTGTCCGCGTATTTGAAATTGAACCGAAGTCCAGATATGGGACCCGAAGCCATGAATCAAGTCCAACATGACTCGACTAGATCCCGAATATGTGTAGGCTCACCTAAGTCCGATCAACCCATGCTAGGCTTGGACTTAGAGTGGTCGTTTGCACAAAGTACGTAAAAAAAATCGTAAATAAATGCAGAATTTAAATACATATAATTTAAAGAAATTTAAATTGCAGAAATTGAAAGCGTACATATTACAGTATAGGTACTGTATTTATAAATATGTATTATAGTATAGACACTGTATTTATTTACATATTACAGTATAGGCATTGTATTTATAATGACGTAATTTAAATGACATAATTAAATGACAGAATTTAAAATACATATTATAGTATAGGCACTGTATTTATATTGACATAAATTTAAATAACATAAATTAAATGACAGAATTTAAAATACATATTACAGTATAGGCACTGTATTTATATTGACATAATTTAAATAACATAAATTAAATGACATAAATTAAATGACTTAATTAAATAATATAATTTAAAAGACTGAATTAAAATATATATATATATATATATATATATATATATATATATATATATATATATATATATATATATATATATATATGAGGTGTTTATTAAAAATATAAAGAAAACTAATATTATATTAATATTATTTTATCGTAATTTATTTAGAGAGAATTTATGTATATACGTATGTATTTAAACACACACACACACACACACACACACACACACACACACACACACACACATATATATATATATATATATATATATATATATATAAATAATATAAAATATATATATATATATATATATATATATATATATATATATATATATATATATATATAAATAATATTAATTAATTTAAATATGCAAAAAATTAGTTTGGACAGAAAATATATATTATTTATATAGTATGTATGGATATATGTATTTATACTATATATAATATTATATACATTATATATATATACAAATATATATATTTACTTCTAAAACAAAACAATTAAAAGAAAAATAACTAAACCCACCCAAAGGGGGGTTTGAACCTGTGCTCACTGGACGGGGGGGTTTAACTCAGCTAGGCTAACCAACAGGCCCAATTCGGGTCCTATTAAAAGAAGGGGTTTTGGTAATAATGTTTTGAAAAGAAGGGGGGTCACCATCTTCCTCGTGTCCCGAGTGCTTGGACACTCGGGTTTGTGTCCAGCACTCGTGTCGGCCTATATTGATACGAATGCTCGTGTCGAAACACACCAACATGTTCGCCAAGATGCTCTCGACACGATGGTGTCAACCACGTGTCACCAAGACAAAAATTTGCGTCCGTGTCCACCGTGTCCAAATTAGGGTTAGAGTTTTCTACGTGTCCGTGTGTCGGGGTGAGTTGAAAATAGGGGCGATCGATTCGTCTCGTCGAGACGAACTCGATGGTGTCAAGGAAATAAGAGTTTGATGAAGGAATGGGGATGGTGACTCACGCGAATTGTCGGGTGGGCTCGACGGCACTGCAAATGATCGACGACAGTGGCGGGTGTGTTCTTCGGGTCGGCCTCGCCGTTCTCGACACGTTGGTGTCCTCGGCGGTGGTCGACGTTGCTGGGTTGGGGAGAACGGGGTTGCCAGAGTTGGGTGGCCGGCGGCGAGCTCGTCGGCGTTCAGAAATAGCAACAGTAACAGGGAATAATTAAAAATGATTTAATTTGAGGATTCAATTTAAAATTGATTTTGAAATTAGGATATTTACATTGGGATGAGTGACTATTTATTGTAACACCCCAGAACCAGAATACTGGAGAGCGGGGGCATACATAGCCAGCTACGTATAATGAAATAAAATCCATTCCACTATACGGTCACGGCTGTCTAGATACATGAGGGTTTAACAACAATCCATCAGTCTCCTATGGTCAATAACAAGCCTAATTGTCTCAATCTCAAGCAAGCAAGTAAGGTCACAAGATGTAAGATCACCAAATATACAATAATAAGGCGTCCCAAACATTATATATTCAGCTGATCATGAAGCTAGTCATTACAAAATGTGAAGACTAGCAAAAGTTTAGTCATACATGATCAACCCTAGGATCTGTCAATCATGTTACAGCCCGTAGGCAGACAATAATAAGGTATGCAATACGAGCTAACAGGTGCTCGCCGGCTAAACGCCTCAAAATAAAATTTTTACAATAGAGTGGGAGAGCAAAAATAAACCCACTCGTTGCCCTGGTCACGCCTGATGGTCACCATCGGGCTGGAAGGTCGGTAGATCCTCTGAGGTAGCTCCGAAATCTGGCCACACAAAACCAGCTGGGTCAGATCCCAGAAAGAGCAAGTACCACAAAGGAGGCTTCACTTAAGAACTAAAATTAGCACATCAGAAAAAATATATATATAAGCAGTTAAGAGAATTCGAAGTAAAAGGATAACAACAGTCATAATGGAGTACGAGGGAACCATTCAAGTAGCCAGGTCACAACCATTAAACCAAACAAGGACCGGGGTTGCAACCCTTCACCTGAATAGAACTCCGTCTCCAATCTTGTTGGTAAGGTAAATCATTACAAGCATGACGTGGGGTGCAATAAGAAAATAAACGAAGAGAGGACTTAGAACTGTTCCGGAAGCCAGGTTACAACCCTTAAACCAAACAAGGACCGAGGTTGTAACCCTTCGCCTGAATAGAATTCAACCTCTGATCATTATTGCTAAAAGTGACAATCATGCGATCAAGCCTGCAATAATCGAGCACTGAAACTATACCATACAATCGTTTCCGGCCAATCAATGACTACGGCTTTCTACATTAGCTAACTAGGATCATCACCACATGCAGTGAGATATTCCTCCAGCCACAAGTCCTGCAGCTAATCCAGGTTATCCAGGCGACTTGGGTTCATTAAGTAGTACATTGTTCTTTCCATATATCAATGAGTTTGGACTTGTGCCCTACTCGTCGGCAGGCTGCAAGTCCTACAATGGTGGCCGGGATAACGGAATCGCCTGTAGCTGGGAAAATCTCTCATGGCTACTGAATTATTCTAGTTGTTAGCCTTAGCCATTTACAGTAGGTTCCCCTGACCGTGGTACTCAGGGGTCTCCGTCCTAGATATGATACGAACATTATCGGTTCAATTGTACAAACACAATCATCCACGGTGTCCAGGCCATCAAATCTTGTCATGTCGTGTTTACTGTCAGGAGTGTGCCGCGTCGGGCCACTATCATGTCATGTCGAAAGTGCACCACAACGGGTCACCATCATGTCTGAAAATAATTAATCTAGCACAAGTACGCATTTAATAATTAAATATTAAAAGAGGCAAGGACTATGGGGAACTCATGCGGCTCGAAAAAATTTTCATGCGGCCAACAGTCACTTGGCCATGCGGCTAAGCAATTTAAGAGAAAAAAACTAAAATTAATAATAAAATACATTAAAGAAATGCACTAATGAAATGCGTCAATATGCATTAAATGCATCCGGAAAGGTCATGCGGCTGGTGCCAAGAAAAAAAGGCTTAAAGCATTAAATATAATTTATTAAAGCCTTAAGGCATAAAGCATTAAGTATTAAATGCATAAAGTATTATGGCATAAAGCATTAAGCATTAAAGGGCCTTAATGCATAAAGTATTAAGGATGCTTAAGCCTTCAGTAGAGAATGCATGCGGCTGTGCATGGGTTTTAATGCATTATTATATGCATTTGATTGCATTGATTTGTAGAGAATGCATGCGGCTGTGATTGGAAAAGGCATTAAAGCAAATGCATTAAAGCAAATGCTATGCGGCTGTGCTTGGGAAAATGCATTATTATATGCATTTGATGTCTAGCATGAGCATGCGGCTCACTTTGTTCCTTCATGCGGCTGAAAGCCTTAGTGTATGTATTTGAAAAATGCATTAAAATATTGTATGCATTAAATGCACGTTAGAATATTGCATGCATATGCGGCTTACTTTGAATACCATATACGGCTCTCTTGGGTGCTGATGCATTCCATTCTTAATGCCTTTAAAATAATGATGCCTATGTGGCTGACTATTAGTATTGCATTAAATAATGCATGCAACTAAATGCTTGCTATTGCTTTAGTAGGCCATGCAGCTGAGTGCTAAAAATGCCCATGCGGCTCCGCAAAATCCTATAGGTCAAATTGGACCTAACAAACTTCTCTGCAATCATGGGATCATCAACTTAGCAAAATATACAAGTTTGATGGATCAAAAATCCTGGAAAACCAAAAATACCACAAAGCCAGATCCACAAAATTTAACCATGGGAATGAGAAATGCCAAGTACTAAAGTGGTTTAGAAACACATGAGGAAGACAATAGAACAATAAAAATAGACTTCCTCCATGAAGCAAGGTGCACTTGCCTAAGCTCTTCCCCTCTCTCTATCTCTCTCTGGTGGTTGAAGAAGTAATGATGGAGAAGAAGAAGTAAATGAGGAGAGAGAAATGCTAGTGGGATATTTAATGAAGAGGGTGGTGGTAGGTGGGATATTTAATGAAAGTGGTGGTAGGTGGGATTGGTTTGGTCCACACATAATTTAGCAAAACCGAACCATGCAAAACCAAGCCGAACCAAGTCAAGTTGGGCCGAACCAACCAAGGAGACATGCAATACGGGTCTAAATACATACACGTATACCGAGATACGTAATACGAACAATGGTCATTACAACTCTACCCACCTTAAAAGAATTCCGTCCTCGAAATTTAATCAAGTGGCTAGAGATGCAAGGACAAGCTATACTACTCACAGACAAGCTATACTAGTTAAGCAATCAAGCAATTACTCGTACAAGCAAAGGATCGAAGACATGAGGCTTTGGAAAGATATTATACCTCACGAGCCAAACAGGTCGGGATATCGCGATCGGATATCATCCTCACGCTCCCACGTTGACTCTTCCAAAGAGTGATGACCCCAAGCAACACGGACTAACTTGATAGTCTTGTTCTTGAGTATCTTTTCTCTTTGGTCCAATATGGATACGGGCCTCTCCTCATACGAAAGGTTGGTACCCACAACCAATTCTGAATGATCCAGGATATGACTCGGGTCCGAAATATACCGTCGTAGTTGGGATACATAGAACACGTCATGTACCTCACTCAGAAACGGCGGAAGAGCGAGACGGTAGGACACGTCTCCCACTCGCTCCAGAATATCGAACGGCCCTATATACCTAGGACTTAGCTTTCCCCGTACGCCGAAACGAATGACGCCACGGTTAGGCGAGATCCTCAGGAATACATGGTCGTCGACAGAAAATTTAAGGGGACGCCGATGAGAATCGGCCCAATGGCACTGACGATCTTGTACAACACGAAGATGATGTCTGACTCTCCTGACCACTTCAACTGTCTGAGCGATCATCTCTGGACCAAGCATCTGTCTTTCTCCTACATCGTCCCATGCTAGTGGGGATCTGCACTTTCTACCATACAGTGCCTCGAATGGAGCCATCTGGATACTGGCTTGGAAACTGTTGTTGTACGAAAACTCCATCAGGTGCAGGTGATCTTCCTACGAACCACCGAAGTTGAGTGTATAAGATCTCAACATATCCTCAAGAGTCTGGATCGTACGCTCCGACTGACCATCTGTCTGTGGGTGATATGCTGAGCTGAACTGGAGACGAGTTCCCAAACTCTCTTGCAAGCTACGCCAAAAGTGTGACGTAAATCTCGAATCCCGGTCCGAGGTGATACTGACTGGTACACCGTAGAATCTAACAATCTGCCGGAGGTATATCTCTGCTAGCTGAGCTGTCGACTGACCTACTCTGAATGGGAGAGAGTGAGCCACCTTCGTGATCCTGTCAACTATAACCCAAATAGCATCTCTACCTGCTGGGGATCTAGGTAATCCAGTCACAAAATTCATGGTTATATGTTTCTACTTCCATTCTGGAATCGGTAAGGGTTGAAGAAGTCCAGCTGGCCTCTGATGTTCAGCCTTGACTTGTTGGCAGACCAAATACCGAGAGACAAACCGAGCTATCTCCCTCTTCATGCCATTCTACCAAAAGTGCTGACGGATATCTCGGTACATCTTCGTGCCACCGGGGTGAATCGAATACTGAGAACTGTGAGCTTCTGCCATCACCTCCTGTCTGATATCTCCACTGGGTACATAAAGACGCTTACCATATCGAAGTGTACCGTCTTCATGAATGCATAATTCTGGTCGTCGTCCTGCTTTACATTCTGCTCTAAGCCGCTGAAGCTTAGAATCGGAGGACTGAGCTATCTTGATCCTCTCAACTATACTGGACTGCACTTGCATGCTGGCCATCAATGCCACATTGGTAGGAAAGACAACTTCTATACCCATCTTCTAAAGATCTGCTAACAACTCTGGTTGCGTTGTCAGAAGGTAAACTCCGGCTCTTCTTCTTAATGCATCTGCCACAACGTTGGCCTTCCCAGGATGATACTGCAGGTTGACATCATAATCCACAAGTAGCTCTAGCCATCTTCTCTGACGCATGTTAAGGTCCTTCTGGGTGAAAACATACTTCAGACTCTTGTGATCGGTGAAAATCTCCACCCTATCTCCATACAAGTAGTGTCTCCACAACTTAAGTGCAAACACAACTGCTGCCAGCTCTAAGTCGTGGGTTGGGTAATTCCTCTCATGATCACGAAGTTGTCGTGAAGCATAAGCTATTACATTCCCATGCTGCATCAAAATACATAGCCCTTGCCTGAAGCGTCACAGTACACTGAAAATCCTCCGATCCCATCTAGAAGTGTGAGAACGGGTGCCGTCATCAAGCCTCGCTTCAGCTTCTCAAAAGATTCCTGACATTCTGCTATCCAAGCAAACTGCACATCCTTGCGGGTCAACTGCGTCAGTGGCGCTGAAATCCGAGCAAAGTCTGAAACAAATCTCCGGTAATAGCCGGCCAATCCATGAAAACTGCGAACTTCTGCAACGGTGCGGGGCACTAGCCAGGTTTTTATAGCCACTATCTTCTGGGAATCCACTTCCACTCTACCCTTGGTGATGATATGACCCAAGTATGAAATGCGATCGAGCCAGAACTCGCATTTACTAAACTTGGCATACAACTGGTGCTCTCGGAGAATCTGGAAGACAACTCTGAGATGTTGCTCATGCTCCGCTTCACTCTTGCTGTAGACCAGGATATCGTCTATGAACACGATCACGAACTGATCCAAATAAGGCATGAAGATACGATTCATGAGGTCCATAAATACCGCCGGCGCATTGGTCGCTCCAAAGGACATAACAAGGAACTTTCAATGCCCATATCTAGATCTGAAAGCTGTCTTCGGGATGTCCTGCTCTCTGACTCTGATCTGGTGGTACCTTGACCACAAATCAATCTTCGAGAATACTGTCGCTCCTCTGAGTTGATCAAAAAAGTCATCTATCCTTGGGAGAGAATATCTGTTCTTGATTGTCACTGAGTTCAAGGTACGATAGTCAACACATAGTCTGGACGTACCATCCTTCTTTTTCACAAGAAGCATCGGGGTTCCCCAAGACGATCCACTAGCACGAATGAATCCCTTGGTCCTGAGTTCTTCAATCATCTTATACAATACCTCCAATTCTGACGGCGCCATCCTGTAGACTCTCTCTGACACTGGTGCTGTCCCGTGGATCAAGTCGATAGTAAACTCGATCTCCCGTTCTGGCGACATTCCTGGAAGCTCTTTCGGGAAAACATCTGAAAATTCCTCGACTATCTGGGGTAACTGTATTGCTGCTACGGCCATCCGCAATACTGGAGGAGAAGGTTCCACTTCGCCTCGAGAAAAGAAAAATTTCGGCTCGCCTGGAATGCTAAAAACAACTCTGCCAATATGGCAGTGTATCCTAGCATACTGGTCTCTCAACCAATCTATCCCTAAGACCACATCATAATCGGCCATCGGGAATTCTATCAGCCTAGCAGGAAAATCTCTACCGCTAACCACGATCCGACACGAGAAAAATACTCTATCTACTCCCACAAGACCATTACCAGTAAGTATATTAAGCCTTAATGATAACGACTCGGGCTCCAGTCCTATCCGTGTCGCAAATCGTACAGACATAAATGAATGCGATGCACTAGAATCAAATAACACTGAAGCAGAAAATGTGTTGACGAGAATAGTACCTGCCACTACCTCACCTGGTGCCACTCCTTCTTCTTCCATGGTCAAAGCCAACACTTGACCATGTCCTCTGGGTGCCGGCCCTCTCTGCTGGAATCCTCGCTGCCTATTCTGGGCTTGCGCCTGGGCAAACTGCTGAGGCCTTTGCTGATGAAAAGCCTGGGTCTGCGTCGACAATGGCCTCGGAGAAGGAAACTGCTGCTGGACTGGTACTGGGGTTGGTCCTCTCACTGATGAACTGGCCCTGGCTGGTGATGAGTCAGTCCTGAACGGGCAGGTCCCTACCTTGTGGTCCGGTGCTCCATAAAGCAAACACAATCCTCGAGCCTTGCGACACTCTGAAACAACATGTCCGGGCTTTCCACAATAAGAGCAGCCCATGGGGAAAGACTGCTTCTGCTTCTGCTGCTGAGGATACGTCGGGGTCGAATGCTAAACCGACGTAACTGAAGCTGTCCTTCTCAGAGCTCCAATGGTTAAAGCACTGGCTGCCGGGGCTGGGGCTGATGACTGATTCATCTGGCCGTGAGATCGCTTCCGACCTCTGGTCCTGTCCACAATCCTCTGGGAGGTATACTCATGTCTCATAGCTGCCCTCAATACCGCATCAAAAGTCTGATGCTCACACTGCTCCACCACCAGCAAAATCTCCAGGTGGAGTCCCTGTTGAAATTGCTGGGCTCTATCGAACTCGGTCGCCACCAAGGTGGGAGCAAACCGACTAAGCCTGGAAAACTCGGCCGCATACCCATCGACCGTCCTGTCCATCTGCTTTAAATTGGTGAACTTGGTCTGAAGATCATACCGAGCCACCGCATCGAAGTACTTGGTCCGGAACCGCTCACGGAATACTGCCCAAGCAATAGGCGCCGCTAGTCCAACGGCCTGAGCCACCCACCAGCTGTGGGCTAGATCCAATAACTGCAGGCACACCACAGCCACCTTCTCATCTTCTGGGGTCTTCGCTGCTTCTAATATCACCTCCGTGTCCTGAAGCCACGCATCAGCAGCGATAGCATCTTCGCTGCCATCGAAGAATGGAGGGTTCAGGCGCTTGAAACTGTTCGCTGCACTGTTCCCATGATGTCCACCTCTTCCCAGAGCATCTACCACTGCCTGATGCAAGGCATCTCCTCGACGATCCTACGATGCAAGCAACTACCTGATAAGTTCCACTAAGGCTCCATCATCCTGCCTCGCGGGCTGGGCTGACTGTACCGGGGGTTCTGGATCTACGGAAGGCATGGCCCGAGAGGCTGCTCCTGAGTGCTGGGCCTGGTCTTCTGGTTGCTGTTGGTCCACAAAAGGTGCGTCGCCTTACTGATCGGCAGGTCCAGGAACAATGTCGCTGAAGAAGATGACATAGGGAACAATAAGGAAGGACCAAGACAGATCAACGATACAAGCATGCGATCAGGTCGAGAATATCAGGGATTAGAGGAGTCGGGCAGAGATCAAGGACAAGTGCTGATTGAGACATCTATTCGGTAAACCCTCACATATCTTGATTTACAAGACCTGCATGGGCCACCACTTAAACCATGTAACGCCCCAGAACCATAATACTGGAGAGCGGGGGCATACATAGCCAGCTACGTATAATGAAATGAAATCCATCCCACTATACGGTCATGGCTGTCTAGATACATGAGGGTTTAACTATAATCCATCAGTCTCCTATGGTCAATAACAAGCCTAATTGTCTCAATCTCAAGCAAGCAAGTAAGGTCACAATATGTAAGATCACCAAATATACAATAATATGGCATCCCAAACATTATATATTCAGCTGATCATGAAGCTAGTCGTTACAAAATATGAAGACTAGCAAGAGTTTAGTCATACATGATCAACCCTAGGATCTGTCAATCATGTTACAGCCCGTAGGCAGACAATAATAAGGTATGCAATACGAGCTAACAGGTGCTCGTCGACTAAACGTCTCAAAATAAAAATTTTACAATAGAGTGGGAGAGCAAAAATAAACCCACTCGTTGCCCTGGTCACGCCTGATGGTCACCATCGGGCTGGAAGGTCGGTAGATCCTCTGAGGTAGCTCCAAAATCTGGCCACACAAAACCAGCTGGGTCAGATCCCAGAAAGAGCAAGTACCACAAAGGAGGCTTCACTTAAGAACTAAAATCAGCACATCAGAAAATATATATATATAAAAGCAGTTAAGTGAATTCAAAGTAAAAGGATAACAACTGTCATAACGGAGTACGAGGGAACCATTCAAGTAGCCAGGTCACAACCCTTAAACCAAACGAGGACCGGGGTTGCAACCCTTCACCTGAATAGAACTCCGTCTCCAATCTTGTTGGTAAGGTAAATCATTACAAGCATGACGTGGGGTGCAATAAGAAAATAAACAAAGAGAGGACTTAGAACTGTTCCGGAAGCCAGGTTACAACCCTTAAACCAAACAAGGACCGAGGTTGTAATCCTTTGCCTGAATAGAACTCAGCCTCTGATCTTTATTGCTAAAAGTGACAATCATGCGATCAAGCCTGCAATAATCAAGCACTGAAACTATACCATACAATCGTTTCCGGCCAATCAATAACTACGGCTTTCTACATTAGCTAACTAGGATCATCACCACATGCAGTGAGATGTTCCTTCAGCCACAAGCCCTGCAGCTAATCCAGGTTATCCAGGCGACTTGGGTTCATTAAGTAGTACATTGTTCTTTTCATATATCAATGAGTTTGGACTTGTTTCCTACTCGTCGGCAGGCTGCAAGTCCCACAATGGTGGCCGGGATAACGGGATCGCCTGTAGCTGGGGAAATCTCTCATGACTACTGAATTATTCTAGTTGTTAGCCTTAGCCATTTACAGTAGGTACCCCTGACCGTGGTACTCAGGGGTCCCCGTCCTAGATATGATGCGAACATTATCGGTTCAATTGTACAAACACAATCATCCACGGTGTCCAGGCCATCAAATCTTGTCATGTCGTATTCACTGTCAGGAGTGCGTCGCGTTGGGCCACTATCATGTCATGTCGAAAGTGTACCACAACGGGTCACCATCATGTCCGAAAATAATTAATCTAGCACAAGTACGCATTTAACAATTAAATATTAAAAGAGGCAAGGACTATGGGGAACTCATGCGGCTCGGAAAAGTTTCCATGCGGCCATCAGTCACTTGGCCATGCGGCTAAGCAATTTAAGAGAAAAAAACTAAAATTAATAATAAAATGCATTAAAGAAATGCACTAATAAAATGCGTCAATATGCATTAAATGCATCCGGAAAGGTCATGCGGCTGGTGCCAAGAAAAAAAGGCTTAAAGCATTAAATATAATTTATTAAAGCCTTAAGGCATAAAGCATTAAGTATTAAATGCATAAAGTATTATGGCATAAAGCATTAAGCATTAAAGGGCCTTAATGCATAAAGTATTAAGGATGCTTACGCCTTCAGTAGAGAATGCATGCGGCTTTGCATGGGTTTTATTGCATTATTATATGCCTTTGATTGCATTGATTTGTAGAGAATGCATGCGGCTGTGATTGGAAAAGGCATTAAAGCAAATGCATTAAAGCAAATGCTATGCGGCTGTGCTTGGGAAAATGCATTATTATATGCATTTGATGTCTAGCATGAGCATGCAGCTCACTTTGTTCCTCCATGCGGCTGAAAGCCTTAGTGTATGTATTTGGAAAATGCATTAAAATATTGTATGCATTAAATGCATGTTAGAATATTGCATGCAAAATATTGCATGCATATGCGGCTTACTTTGAATACCATGTGCGGCTCTCTTGGGTGCTGATGCATTCTATTCTTAATGCCTTTAAAATAATGATGCCTATGTGGCTGACTATTAGTATTGCATTAAATAATGCATGCAACTAAATGCTTGCTATTGCTTTAGTAGGCCATGCGGCTGAGTGCTAAAAATGCCCAGGCGGCTCCGCAAAATTCTATAGGTCAAATTGGACCTAACGAACTTCTCTGCAATCATGGGATCATCAACTTAGCAAAATATGCAAGTTTGATGGATCAAAAAAAATGGAAAACCAAAAATACCACAGAGCCAGATCCACAAAATTTAACCATGGAAATGAAAAATGCCAAGTACTAAAGTGGTTTAGAAACACATGAGGAAGACAATGGTATAATAAAAATGGACTTCCTCCATGAAGCAAGGTGCACTTGCCTGAGCTCTCCCCCTCTCTCTATCTCTCTCTGGTGGTTGAAGAAGTAATGGTGGAGAAGAAGAAGTAAATGAGGAGAGAGAAATGCTAGTGGGATATTTAATGAAGAGGGTGGTGGTAGGTGGGATATTTAATGAAAGTGGTGGTAGGTGAGATTGGTTTGGTCCACACAAAATTTAGCAAAACCGAACCATGCAAAACCAAGCCGAACCAAGTCAAGTTGGGCCGAACCAACCAAGGAGACATGCAATACGGGTCTAAATACGTACACGTATACCGAGATACGTAATACGAACAATGGTCATTATATTTATAGAAAAATAAAATTAGGGCAAACTAACCATGGTCAACTACTAACTCAGCCCTAGGGTTAGATTTTTACCGTTTTGCCAAAACGGGGAGAAATACAACTTTTACGGTAGCAGTTATTTAATTACAAAAATTCAAATGACGTCCAAACGACTCCAAACAAATCGCAAAAAAATTCTAAAATTAATAGAAAAATATTTAGGACCTAATGGAATCAATTTAGGACAAATTTGGAATTGTTTTTCATTTATTAAATTTTTTGAAAATGGGGGTTACAGTTATAAGTAACTTTGAAAACGAGATTTTATGTAAATATTCATTTCATACGAGGTACATAAATTTAAATTATATATATATAATTCTATTTTTGAAATTTATTTAATATTAATATTTTATTATTCGAAAAAGTATTTTAAAATATTGTTTTGGTTTAAATTTTATTAATTATAATTATCTTGGAAAAGATTTTATTTTATACGATTGGATATGATCGAGTTGCTTTAAATTAAAAATGGTGATTTATCTAATGGAGGATTTAAACAATTCCAGTCCTTATCCAATTAGAGCTCCCACCTCCTATATAAGGAGAGCCCATATTCTCTTGACTCCCATAATTCCTCCATAAATTTCACAACCCACATATGTGCATCGTGTCCGTGCCCAGCTTCTTATTCCATCCTCTACATATATATTTTTCCTCTGTGTCGACAATTCCGACACAAATAAATCCTAAACCTAATACTGCCACTCCTCCTCTCTGTCGTCTTCGAATCCGCCGTCGCCATCTTTCTCTGGCCTCCAACGGCCAATACCAGCCTACATCATCTCTGCCACCATACTCCGACAACACCACCACCAAACTGCCACCACCACCGTAGTTCTACCAACACCTCTGCCTACCCGCCTCTACGCCACCCCAACCAAACATATCAGCCTCCCAAACCATCGCTGTCACCACCAGTATTAACACCGACACCACAGCAGCCACGTCGTCATCATCATCGACTTCCCTAGCCACCGGGGACGGTCAAACCGCCAGAGCCCGACCATAACCTACCAAAACATCACCACCACCACCGTTATCACCAGCAACAACATCACCAGTTCCCACTTTTGCCAGTCCCCACCGCGACCGACCGACCTCCCAAGAACCATAAATTAAAAACCATTACCACCAACTTACCTCGGGTCGCCGCGCTTCATCTGCCGCAGCGACCAACTCGCCTCCATCTCCGTCAGCCCTCGGCTCCCCAATTGCCACCCACCGTATTCCTTCGGCCATTTTGCCCTGACCGTACCTAGCTGCGTCCTCGCGTAACAAGCCAAGCCGACCCCGTACCCGATCTACGTCAGTCCCACGCCGTCGGCCGCCACCAACGCGTCGTCGCGTCCTCGACGCGAGCGCCACTCCGCGGTGCGCTCCCCGCCGCCAGGTCGCCGTCGTGTCGACTGCCCCGATCCGCGAAGTGCCAAAGTGCCGAGACCCCTCGACCTTCCCTGTCCGTCGCAGCGCCACGACTGTGACTCCCGACCGCCTCCCGCTTCCTGTTCTCTCTCCTTCTTCCCCTCCGTTCACTTTTTTCCTTCTCTCTCTGATTTTCTTTAATGTCTACGCTCTCTCTCTTTTGTTCTTAAGATTGGTGCCTTGTCTTTTTGTTTTGTGAGAGAGGCAGCAATGTACTGCTGGTTTTTTTGGTGGGATCATTATTATTTTATTTTTTATACAATATAATATATAGTGTAAAAAATAATTATATTACTAGTATATAAATTGTTACAAGTGTTTATTATTAAAATTATTATTATTGTATTAATTAGTTTTTATTAAATAAATAGACAACTAATATTTTCTAAAATTATTTTTTACAAAACTTAGTAGCCCTACAATATTTCCTAGATTCTTATTAAATACGGTGACTAATGTAAAGTTAGTTTTCTACAAAATTTTATTTTTCTCCTAGCAAGATTCTTTGACTTCCAATATATTTTTACAAAGTTATAGTACTTTTTGGCCTAATGATTTAGTGATATTTTTCAAATATTTATAAAATACCTTTTAATTGGTGAAATATAGTATTTTACCTAAAGAGAATATTTTACAACTTAGAGTTTTTGTCCGAAAATATTTTTTTCTTGACTTTTAAGTAATTTCTTATAAACTATTTAGACTCATAAAAACTAGTTTTCGAGTATTATAAATATTTTCAAAATAGTATATATATATATATATTTATCTTTGCAAATTCTCCTCAAGTACCATCGTTGATCGTGACTAATTATACACTCCTATTTTCTTTTGAATTTGGACCTTTCCACCTAGACCTCGGCTATTGGACAAAACAGGACTTGTTGGGCCATCGCACCACACATGGCGTAACACCAGACAAGACACCTTGCCTTTACTGTTTATTTAAATTGCTCTATATCATACATGCTTTTACTTATTTCTAGCAAATATAAATTGTTCTTGCAAATTATTATATTTTAGTTATCTTATTTTGCATGTCGACCTTGTGTCAGTTGACCACCCTATGAGAGTGGGAATATTTTCATATCCCCTATGGCCTTGACACATGTGTATCACGTGATGAGTGAGTTCATATAGGACACGGACCTGCGTACTCGACTGGCCATCGATACGTATGGATCGTGCGACGGTTAAGAGGTAAATGCTATTAGTGAGTCGAGTTAGAAGCCATAGCAAGTTGCCAACTGGACAGGTTGTGGATACATCTTGGACATGAGCATTGGGGAAAGGGGACAACTATTAGCGTATGGGCTACATTTACTTTTTACACACTTATGGGTGATAGTGACTCGGATGAGCGCTACTTGCTGCCCGGCCAATAGTATCTCGGATGAGCGCTACTTGACGACCACTCTTTATTACTTGCGTGAATTCTTACAGCCCCTGCATAGAACGTTGTCTTCAAAAGTGCATGTTTTACATAGAATGGCTAAGGACCTTTATCTGTTTAGGTTTATGTATCTTTGTTGAGATTTATTTATTCAGTTATTGGCATGATATTATATGTCTTGTTACGTCCCTCTGAGAACCTGGTGATATCTCCAGGTGTACGTGTTTTGTGACTTCCTGCAGGTGCTCTATCTAAGGCCATGTCTTCCTTTCTTCCCTCGTGATGATTGCTGTTGGACTCGTCATTTGCTTTGCTCGACCAAATTATTTATTTATATATTTCTTTCTTATTTAAACTTGTTGGTAGTGGATATATCTCCGCCCAACGTTTGTACAATGACTATTTGATTATATCATTAAAACTTCATATTTGTGGATGAGATTTAGTTTGAGCATGGCTTTCTATATTTTATAGCTTATGTATACGTACGAGCCTTTCATTTACTCGTATGTACACAGCTGGCATGATACGTTTCTAGTCCTTCTATTTTAGGACTGGGGTGTTACATATTTTTGTGGTGGTCCATGCAGGTCAAGCTTATCACTTCGGTTACGTTATTGTACCGATATGAGCCTGCATATAGGATTAGAGTCTAGAATCTCATCCACCTACTTGACATCCTTTCTTGACTTCAAATTCCGAACTCTCATTCGATCTCCTTGATTTGCATCTTGCTTGACTCCTTCTACCATAAATTCTTAGTTTCGTGCTTAGTGACAACTAGGAAGGACTACACTAGTATATGCTCATAGGTTAAACACATGGCTAGGAGGATTACATTGACAATTAGTATGCATTGAGGTCTTATTTGTGTATAAAAGCATTTATGCTTCCTAAAAGTATGATCTTAAGAGTTAGTAAATTCTAAGTTGGGTAGTAGAGATGGATTTTATCTTGATACTACTAAAGGATTGATAAATTAAGAAAACAAAATATTGATTTTTGTGAAATAATTACGATTTATTTGAGTATGAAATCGATATAAGAAATAGCTTAAGATTTTTAAATTTAGTGGTACGATTTTAATTTTAAGTTTAAAGGATGATAGCAAAAATTTTGGTTTAAAATATTTTGGAAGATATGAAATCGATTGAAGGAAATTTCAAATTTCAAATTTATATTTGATGATTGATTGATAAGATTATTTTGAGTTTAAATTGGATTAATAACATTAAAAACTTTGGGGAACAATTTATTGGCGTTATGATAAAGGTTAATTTAAAATTATTGGGAGGTATTCACGAAAGGACCAATAGATTCTATAAGATGGAATTTTTTTAAGGTTTTAGAAATACTTATGATATATTGGATTATGAAAAAAAATGATGAGAAGAGGAAAGGTGTTGACAATAATATAAAGGGATACCTCGAGATTTATCGAAAGAATTAAAATTTTAAAGTATGATTATACTTGGCGACATAAAATAATTTTGGTAGATTAATTTGAGAATCACATTGAGAATTGTTAAGGAAGCTCGAAAAGTTAGAAGTTAGACTTATAATGGTAGACAACCAAGGTAGCCCTAATGAGATAGAGTAGTCCACATTAATTGTCATATCACTCATGACCATGATAGTTATAGATACTTAAGTTTAGTTAGCCATACCCAACCATATGATTATATCTCAATTCTTGACTTACTCGACCTTCCATCGAGTCTAGACCTTTTATCGTGACCTTCTCATCGTTTTAATCTCGAATAAATGATTAGATTGTTCTTTGGTTATATCTATCTAGGAGACTACCTTCACTCTAGAAAATGTATCCCTAACTTATTTTTGATATACGAGATTTCCTTAGTTATCTTTATCTCGTGCTTTAACATTTTTATTTTTATGCAATAATTAGTATCTCATGAACTCCCACTTTCTATTTAAGTCCTTTTGGTGTCCCTTACCGTAACATTGGGATTCGAAGCACGAGACCAGCTATTACCTTCCAGCAAATTTCACATACAAGACCTAGATGAGCCCACCTTCATGTAGGTATATCATGTTCCACTAAAATACGTTCCCTTGTACTCTATTTTTATAATGCGACTTTCGAGTCAAAATGGTTAGCTATAAAACCCTACCATGATACCATTGTTCTTTTCGACTACAGATAGGGACTCAACCTCAACTCAAAACTTTCGACCCAATATATGATGTGATTCCTTAAATACTTAACTTTGTGCTTTATCTTGATTGCTTAAATTTTCATACCTTATCTCGATTTACTTACGCATAATACCTTTCTACCCTCCATACAAAATTAGCAACCCTTACTTTTCTCATTTTCGATTAAATTGCTTCACTCATAGTTTACCTTGGTTCCTCCGTGGTTTATGCAATTTGTTCATTTTATGATTCATTTTTCGAAGATGAATTTGATCATGACATTCTTTGGTTGGAAAGAGGTTAGATTAGAAAATCCCTAGAACAGTAGTGGTAAGGTTGAATGAGATGATTGAATATGCATAAGTAAAATTTTACGAAAAATCCTATTAGGCAGAGTACATTTTATGAACTAATGAGAAGTAGATTTCTTGATCGACAAATTGGTACATCGTGGAAATCTATTGATTAAGAAATTCATGAGATAATAGATGGGGTGTTGATGTTATTAGATTCCAAGAAGGGTGTAAATTTTTAAACTCTTGATGATTTAGGAATTTAACTATATGATGATGGTAAATTCGAAAGTCGTAACAAGGCGAGATAAATTCTATTTTCGAGTAAATTTGGTGAATAAATTTTTGAAGGTAATTAGGCGAGAGGGACTAGCACGGGAGAAAATATGTAGGAAGTAGAGTATTGGAGAAGTATTAAATGAAAATTTTTGACTTATCAAAGATTTTGCGATATAACTTCATATTAAAGTAACCTTGACTATATTTTCAACTAAATTGATTTATTGAGCCTAAAGTTTCATGAAGGGTAAAACTCGAGAGAATATATAAGTATGTTGAGAGATGGAGACTACATATTAAAGTTTCGTGACTTACTAGATTTCTAATTATGAGATATCGCGTATGAAAAATATTTTAAGGTATCAATTATTTTTGTGAGTTAAATAAAACATCATTTGAAGGTCGATATATACATCAGTATGCTTCAAGAATTTACGTAGTGTTTGAGAGTATTTTCGAATAAAGGAAAGGAAGTACTGCTTTAATTTTTTTTTGAAGGAAAATGCTAACGCTGAAGAATCTTGGATTATGATGAATATTCTAGTGGGTTACGATTCAAAACTGAGATCGAAGAAGTTATTATCTATTTATAAGGTTGCATGCCTATAGGAAAAAAGTAGCGTTGGTTGATTTTAAAACCTTGATAGGTTGTCATGTATTAACTATCTTCTAACCGTTTAAAATATTCCTTGAATATCGTTTATTCTCTCATCCGATGAATTAAATCGTGGTTTCCTTATGACAAAACTCTTTCTAACTCTTCTACCCTACCTATCCTAATTTTTTCTAAATTTCGAGGACGAAATTCTTTTAAGTTGGGTAGCATGTAAACCCCCTAAATTTCTACTATGGATTTTTTTATAAATAATTTGGAATTAATTTTTTACTTTGTATTTGTAAGTCGCATAGTCGTATTGTACGTCGCGTACGAATTTGTCGTATTGAACGTCGCATATGAGCTCGTATTTTCGTATAGCTCGTCGAGTACGAATATGTGTGAGGTACATATTTTTGTAAAAATATTTTTATTTAGAAGCATGATTTTTCAAATAATAAATAATAAATATTTTTAATTGCGTAAAGTTATAAAAATGCGTCATATTAGAATTTCCAATTCTTTATTTTACATCATGAAAGGTTATATAAATAGTAATTTTGAAAATGAGGTTTTATGCAAATATTCATTTCATACGAGGTACATAAATTTAAAATTTATATATATAATTCTATTTTCAAATTTTATTTAATATTAATATAATATTATTCAAAAAAGTATTTAAAAATATTATTTTGGTTTAAATTTAATTAATTATAATTATCTTGGAAAACATTTTATTTTAAACGATTGGATATGATCGAGTTGCTTTAAATTAAAAATGGTGATTTATCTAATGTGGGATTTAAACAATCTCATTCCTTATCCAATTAGAGCTCCTACCTCATATATAAGGAGAGCCCATATTCTCTTGACTCCATAATTCCTCCATAAATTCCACAACCCACATATGTGCATCGTGTCCGTGCCCAGCTTCTTATTACATCCTCTACATATACATTTTTCCTCCGTGTCGACAATTCCGACACAAATAAATCCTAAACCTAATACTGCCACTCCTCCTCCCTGTCGTCTTCGACTCCGCCGTCGCCATCTTCCCCTGGCCTCCAACGGCCAATACCAGCCTACATCATCCCTGCCACCATACTCCGACAACACCACCACCAAACTGCCACCACTACCACCGTAGTTCCACCAACACCTCTGTCTACCCGCCTCTACGCCTGTCACGCCCCGCTCCCGTAGGAGCGATCGTCCTCGCTAAGACGTGATGCCGCACGAGCCTAGATTGCGCTCGTGCAAGACGGGTTCCATAACGACCGATTACAGCGATTACGACGGGGTCGTCGCACAGAAGTCCCGAGCAGAGACATTGAATCATGTGTTTGCAAAAACAAAAGTCTTTTTATTTCACAAACTTTAAAGAATAGTACAAAAGTACAATGAATTATGGGAAAGTACAACTATAGGAATCCGATCTGAAGACGATCGCTTTATCCCTTGGACGATGTGAACTTTGAAGACGATAGCCTCTGAAGAATGCAGCAGCATTTGGACAAGAACTCCTGATCTCTGATGATCTTGAATAATGATCCCCCATAATGAAGAACTTGAAACTCTATTTATAGAGTTCTAGAAATAACTATTTTGTAATTATTCTGGATTGTGCACAATGAACTGTGCTGGAGACAGACTGCGTAGACTGCAAATTGCGTTGGCCATTGGGCAGTTGCTCGATCGTGGGCTAACCGTATTCAGACGCGTGACATTGTTTGATTGAAATGTGCTTGATCGTGTATAGGCGGTTGCCACGTGGCAAGCAATTGATGGCATGTAAGCCACGTATTAAATGTCAGTTATCTTCAACAAATTTGATGGATCGTGCCACTTGAATAGTGCTAGCTTCAGACTGTGCTCCCTTCTAGTCATTGGATAGTGCTAGGATTCAGACTTGGTCAAACTGCGCTAAGGTTAAACTGGCAGACTGCACTCTTGTTGGACTGGCAGACTGCTCTGGGCTGTACAACTGTTCTCGAGCGCCGTACTGCACAAGAAACGAACGGACTCCTCGCCTTTTGGGCTGTCAGGCTGTCAGAAGATTTGATCTTCCTGTCAGGTAATGATGGTGTTGCCACGTCAGCGTAGTGCGCTCAGGCGTTAGCGCAGTTCAGCCTCGCGCGTTTGATTTGTAGCGCAGTCTGTCTACAGCACAGTTCATTGAAGGGTGCACAATTTAGACTTCTCTGCCTATTTGATGGATACAACTTGATTTTTAGGACTTACAAGACTCCCTTCAAAGTTTTCGCAATTTGAAAATATTCAAAGTTTCGAAATACTTTTATTTCGAATTTGAAATCAAGTTGCGCTATGGTTGCGCGTTTGGAGGAATTAGCTCCGACTTTCGCGATGCAATCGGAGGCGACTGTTACGTTTCTGTGAGAAAACTATAAATAGTTTCATCTTCTATTCTTTAACCTTTACTTGCTTTCGATTTCTCAAGAGAAAGAAACTCCTTCCCTACTCTGACTTCTTCTTCCTCCTCTCGTCGTCGACGTCAATGGCGCCCAAGCGATCGGCCATTGAGAAGGGAAAGGCCCCTGCTGAACCTTCGACTCGTGTTGCACCACGAGTATCTCGTCATGAGACGGATCATCCAGCTCTTCAAGGTGAATGACGAACCATGATCGAAACCCCTTTTTAGGATTTTTGATGTTTTTGAACCTTTATGCCTCTCTCTTTTTAGAGATTGATGGTATTCTCAACCACTTGCGCCACACTGTTTAGGGTTTCGGCTGCATGTACAACAGTTTTTATTTTTATAAAAACTGTATCTTTGCACAATCGGTTGGAGAGCGCTGACAGAGTGTTCAGCGCAATCTGTCGATTTGTGCATCGATGCACAAATTGATGTTTTGCGCAAGTCGGTTGTGCTAGCGCAATTTGATGTCTTGCGCACATTAGCTGTGCTGGTGCAATCTGATGTCTTACGCACATTGGTTGTGCTGGCGCAACCTGATGTCTTGCGCACATTGGCTGTGCTGGCGCAATCTGATAGATTGTTTCATACAGCACAATTTGGATAAATTATGAAGAAGTTTTTTTAATTTCTTTTGCACATACTGATCTTTGTCTCTTCATTGATGCAGTTAACCTCAGAGAAGATCCAAACTACGAGGTTCTTGCAGGATCTCTGTCTGAATCAGAATTCAAGGAAGATCTCTCACACGTCTCCTTTCCACAGTATGCTTTGCCATCTTTCCGGCAGGCTGTCTTGGTTGCGCAAAATAATGATACTTTATTGTGTCTGATGAACGGGCAACCTCTTCAGACTGCTGACACTGTTACCCACAAGAAACCTCTATTTTTGTTTGGTGAGGCTTTTGATAAAAATTCTCAGCCAAGGCCTCGCATGGAACAGAGAATCTTCCAAAGGGGCGAGAAGACGATATATTTGACAGAGATCTCCAGATGCCTCCCTCTGTCCAGATATGCTTTTGCGAGTTATCCCAGAAGAATGGAATGGGACATAACTCTGCTGCAGCAGGCCCGAGTGGGTAATATCTGTGTTAAGAAGGGGCCAGATCATAAAGATGTATTCTACAGTTCTTCTGAGCGACATAGCTCCCTACTCAGAGGACTAAAACCCGGTTGCATTCTGCCGGAAGATTCTTCTCTGCTGCTACCAGTAAGAACTCTAATATTCGCAAATGAGTTTGCGAAGGTGGAAGGAAGGTATCCGGACCAAGATCTACGGTTGACAAGTCTTGTGAACCTGGACAATAAAAGGTGGATCTGTGTGGCCAATTGGATATTGGTCCAATTTGAAGATCAACTTAAAGAAATTGATCTGTATTAGGCAGTATACGCTACTGTCTATGGCTTCTCCCCTAATCCACATCTATTTCTTGCGTTGGCGGAGAGATATAATTATAGGACTGGAACTTTCATGACACCGCACGGGAAAATTGGATTAGCCTTGCATGAGATGAAATACATCTCTAATCTGCCAATGGGGGATATCCCCTATGAAGAGTTTGTCCCGACAAATGATGAATTAGACAAACTGCGCAATGAGAACACCAGAATGGTAGATGTTTTTGAAGAGCTACTCTGCCATTACAAGATTTGTTCTCTATACTACAAGAGTGGTACGGCCAACACTTGCTATTCGACCAAATGGTTGCCGTATCTTTTCCTCAACCATATTATTGAGAAGAAGACCAAAGAACATGAGAACTGCAATCCCAACTTCTTCAAACCGCTTAGCAATAGCGAGGTGATAGAGTTGATGGAGACGTACAACGATATGGATATCAAGATTGAGGATGATCTTCAGTATCCTCCTTTCAAGAAAGGAGACATCGTCGAAAGCTACATGAGGATGGGTTACAAGCCCATGTCGAAGGAAGCCCAACTGGCAGGGTTCCTTACTTACTGGCTTCGACGATATGTCGTACCTGGGGCCAGTGCAGTTGACCGCTTCCATCGCGGTGTACTGTTTTCTGCCGTCCGTTTAGTTTTCGGCTACCATATGGATTTGTTGTCAGCAATGACATGCAGGATGAACGTCGGCCTCCGTCTCTTAGTTGATTCGATGATTCGAGAAAAAAATAAAAAAGGACCTTTTCCTCGACTGGAACTGTCGTATACATATCTGTTTGGATGGCTGCTTCTACACCATCCTTCCTTAATGAACCCTACTATGGGGGCAGTGAGCGACAATTTTCTGAGAAGATATTCTGGATGTAAGTGGATCTATACCATTTTGAAAGACTGCAGGCGAGTCTTGAATCTGGACAAAGGATGGAACTTCTACTGTGTTCCACCTCCAGTCGGTTATGAATATGTACCGACAAACATGATCGACTCGGTGAGAGTGCCACCCTTGGGTCGTACCACCTTCGATTGGCTGAGGACGATTCGGCCATCACATCTAGTATACCGGTTCGAAGGTGAATGTTATCTTGAACCTTATCTCCCAAGCTGTTTTGCACGTCAATTCGGCTATGACCAATTTTATGTCGGCAATGCCAAAACATGCCTTCAAGGAAAAGGTTATTTGATTGATGGATCCTGGGCTTGGGCCTATTACAATGCCCGTGACACAAAGACAACGTTCTCGATGCCGACAAGGAACGACCGTGGCCCGCACATGCTGTATACTTATTCGATCTTTTATACATCAGCAAATACCTTTGCTGAGAATTTCAATCTAACAGACAGCTTTGCGACGGTGACACGATTTAGAAAAGGAGCACCTGTTTTGTTGCCTCCTGGTAATGATGAAGAACACGAGCCGGTTGATGCGCCTCTAGAAGCTTCGAGGGAAGCCAACTTTGTAAAACCCCTAAATTTCTACTATATTTTTTTATTAAAATTTGTATGAATTTAAAATTTTGTATTGTACGTCGCGCACGAAATTTTATTTTTCGTAATTGCTCGACGAGTGCGAATATGTGCGAGCGTACATAATTTAGAAAAACATTTCATTCTATTTTTAATATAGTTTCAAATAATAGATATAATAATTAGTTTTGCTATCATTTCTAAGCTTGTTATTTTTACGTCATTTCTAAAATTTATTAATAATAAATAATATTTTGTATACTAGAAAAGCATAATTATGTAAAGAATATTTATGCTTGGATATATATTTCAAAAATATTTTATTAAGTTTATTTTTAAATAATAATGTAATTTTTGAAATTATTATTATTAGTATTTTTGGAAAATATATTTCAAAATTATTGTGGCAATTTAAATCTTGATTTGAATTTATGGATTTATTTAAATAGTTAAATATTTGAAATTTGATTTATCCCATTTGATTTTAAACTAAAAATTTAATTAGATTTAAATTGGATTTGTATTTGGATTTAGATTTGATTGATTTTAAATTAAATTACGAATTATCTAAATTGGGTTTAAATGAATCCTAATTCTTATCCAATTGAGAATTTTCATATCCTATAAATAGGCAGGTACTCCTCCAACTTTTTAACATTCTCCACAAAATTCTACCATCTACAAACGTGCCGTGCATCGTGTCCGTGTTCCCATATCCATAATCTTATTCCATTTTTACAATTACATCAATTCTTCGTGTCGGACACATCCCCGACACGATACAACCCAAATCAAATCCCTAAATTTCTAAACATATCTTAGCTAATTCCGGCCAGCCGTCTCGTCGGGACAGACCCGACCACCACCATCACCATCCAACCCCGCACAATCCTGACAACACAGCAACCTCTGTCCTCCATCGTCCCTGACTGCCACCATCACCGTCTCATCACCATCAGCATCCCGACCAACCCACTGGCAACGCTACAACCCCTATCGCCATCACCGGACCACCGTTGCCCCGACCACTACAACCACCACCATAACCGACCACCACCTGCCTCACCCAATCACCACCGCTACCGTCATCGCGGCCATCCCGGCTGCTGCCATAACCACCGCCAAGGCCTCGCCACCACCGCCATAAACAAAAACAAAAAAAATAAAACCAAAACCCAAACATCACCACCACCCCGGCTAAAGCCGGCCAGCCGCCACCCAAATTTCACCACCACCTCTACTAAAAATCGGCTACAGCTGCCCTATCCCAAAAGAAAACTCATTAAAACCCTAACCTAGACTCACCTCCACCGCCTGGGCCTCCGCCTCGCCGTCGAACCGTCGCGTCCGTCGAACCGCCGGCCGTCAGCCCTAGCCGCCCGCTCGTCGACGAGCCCGGCCGCGCCATCTCCCGTTTTCCTCTTCACTCCGCCCGAGCCTCGTCTTCCTCCGCCGAAAAATGCCCTAACTCTCTTTCTCCGCCGAGTTCTCCGCGCCTCCGGCACCGCCCAGCGTCCCGTCCATGGCCGCTGTCCTGACTCTGCGCGCGACCGCTGTGGCCGAACTCGCCGCCACCGTCGGAACCCTCGCTGAACCTCCTCCGCTCGTTGACCTTTCCCTCCTCTCCGTGCCTCCGGCCGCCGCGCAGTTGATTTCCCCTCTGCGCCACCGCCATCCGCACCGCCCGCCGCCTCTCTCTCCCTCATAGCCTCTCGCGCTCACTCGCTTCCCTCCGCCTCTCTCATCTCTCACTCGATCGCTCCCCAGCCCCCTTTTTTCACCACACTTCAAGCTCTCTCTCTTCCTTCCTTTCAGTACGAATTTTGGTTCTGTGTGAGTATGGTTTTGACTTTTTTTTTTTGGTTTTTTGTTCTTACTTTACTTTCTAATGAGAGGATACAACAGTGGTTTCATTGGGACTTGTTTTTTTATTTTTATTTATTTTATTTGTTGATATTGTTATTAGCATAGCTTCTTAGTTTTATTATTACTATTACTATCATCATTATCATTATTACAATGTATAAATACTATATTACTGTTAGTATTAGTAATATACTATGTAGATATTTTTTAATGTAATACGTATAGCAGTATGTATATTAGTATATATTTCATATATGATTAGTCAATAATACTATTACTTTATTTTTAATATTTTGTTAAATCTTCTAAACTATTTAGTAACAAAATAAGTTATATGTAAATCCAAAGTGGATTTCAAAGCCTATTATTATTATTATTATTATCCTTTTTGGTGATCTAAATATTATCGTAGCATTTATCTAAATATTAGTTGCCAAATTATACGACTACTCCTAGTCTTTTCAAATTATTATTTTACTAATATAGCTTCTTCTTCTTTTTCTAAAATATTATTTTGCAAAACTTAGAGTTTTAACTAAAACGAATTTTTTGAAAATAGATAGATATTATTTATGATGTCTTATCTGTAGCTTCGACCTACATAATATAATTCGACGAAAGTTAGGTTTTTGCCTTAAAATAATTTTTCTATATTTGTCAAAAAAATATGTTTGGGTAATAAAATATAGTTTTCGAATATTATAAATAGTTTTCTGAATTCGTAAATATATTATCTATCTAATTTCATTCAATTATCGTCCAGTCCATGACCAATCCCATTATTTCCGTTCCCTCACCAATTCTGTACTTCCGTATGTCTACCCTACCAAGTTCAACTGTCCTGGACCCGATGGAACTGTCCGTGACACCATCAGAGGTCTTCTTGTGTAGTTGACACCCGAAGCCGCAGTTCGTGCCATCGTGATTATCGCAGCACACCAGGCGTACTACCAGGCAAGACACCTTGCCATTTGCTGTTTACTTATTTTAGCTCATATTTTATGCATTGTTCATTATTTTCTTTATGCAAAATAAACTGTGATACATGGCATAACCTGTTAGAACTTACTGTTCATTTATATTTTCTGCTATGTATTATTTTTCTTACACATTAAACCTAGATTTAAGGGACCACCTTTATGTGTTGCATTCATGGCCTTGACACATTATACCACGAAGTTGTGTATTGCATGTAGAACACGGACGTACGTGATTGGCTGGCCACTAGTACGTACAAGCCGTGCGATAGGAATAACCGCTAATAGAATTGCATGATAGTTTAACTTAGCGGTTATAGAGGTTAATGTTGTGGACACAACATAGTAGGCATTGGGCGGGGAGGACAATTCCTTAGCGTATGGGCTTCGATGCACTTTTCCTTTTGTAACCCGTGAGCTCCGCCGGAGATGCGGGTCAGATTACCCATGATTACTGACGGCCACTGACGTTCTCGGAACGTTATGCTCTTACTGATGGGGCCTCTGGTGCCCAAGGGGGGACTATGTAGATCCTATTCAGCCAGGGCCCATGCGTAGGAAGGATTGTTCTTAACTATATTTCACTTAGAATGGATAGACACCTTTATCCGTTAGGTACGAGTATTTTTGGTTTGGGTATTTGTATCTGACCGTGGCTTGGAATAATAACTTATCGCGGATTAGTTCGTCACATCTTGTCCTTGTTTGGTTGTAGGTGTGACTTACTACTTCGATGAGAAGGTATTGAACCTTGTTGGGGTCCGGATACCATATTGGATTCATAACATAGAAATATACGTCACCGTGAATTAGTTTACCATCTCCTGTCCTTGTTTGGTTGGGGGGATGGTACGCTCGTTTAATATGTGTGTATTGGACTATGTTATAATTCAATTGACTTATTTATTTGAGCAATATTTATTCAGTTTATATGGCATGATATTATGTGTCTTGTTACGTCCCTCTGAGGACCTGGTTATCTCGCCAGGTGTGTGCTCTTGTGTTTTGCAGGTGTTCTAGCTCTAGCCGTGACCATCTCCATTCTTCGAGGATGATTGTGCTTGGATCGTCTTCGCTTCGCTCAAAATTATTTTTTTTCTCATGTATTTTTCCTTTACTTGTTGGTAGTGGATTTGTCTCCGCCAACATATTGTATCAAGACAATTCGTTATCATTATATATCTTTTATTCTTTGATTTTGTGGATGAGATTAGTTATGGTTCTACTGCATTTTACAGCTTACGTATATTTATTATACGGCTGGCATGTCTACGTTCCTAGTCCTACGTATTTTGGGACTGGGGCGTTACATGTTTTTGTGGTGGCCCATGCAGGTCTAGATAAATTATTTGGTTACTTTACCGTACCAAGCAAGCCTTCGAATAGGATTAGAAGTCTAAGATCTCATCCACATACTTGACCTCCTTCCTAAATTTTATCTACTGTTCGACTCATCGACTGCATCTTGCTTGATTCCTTCCATCATAATTCTTATCTTCCCTTCATGCTTGCTAGAAATTGACCCTACTAGTTAGATGTCCCAAACAGCCTTAGCTAAATTTTTTTAGTTGGGTAGAATACCCCACGACTTGACACACCCTTGACCATTAAGGAAATACAAATAGTATTATCTAGACCATAGAGACTAGAGAAATTTAACCCATTTGGTCAACCAAGCCTTGGTCAATAAAACCGTAGAACGATGGTATAGGAATAAACAAAACTTAGATCCTTATGACTCTTAGACTATTCATATTAGTTCTTATTTCATCTACCATCATGCCTATATTTTTACTATATAAACTAATGATGCTAATGTAGCCTAGTTTTTGCAAGCTCAAATTCTTTATCAAGCTTGTTCATGACATATGTTATTGGATGCATCCACTAACATATTGTCTAATCAGAACCAGTGTATGATGGTCTGATCAACCAAGTGCACTTTGGTTCACTTTTATCTATCGTTCTACATGGATGGGACATAGCTAAACTTGTCCTCTAGAATTCCATCCACGACTGCCTTGACAATTTCTTTGAAATTTTTTGATCGTCTTTGAATCACGTATTCGTATTCGATAACGCCGCCTTCGAACTCTATATTGCTTTCGCCTTCACCTATTTTAGAAGAACGAAGGAGTTATACTAGAACTTCCTCTAACCTTCCTATCGAGTATGACCATACCGTATTATTTTATCTATGATCTAGATCGCGATTTCTTATGGCATGATTTTGTTATTGATTGTTCTCCATCGATACCCCTTGTGTCTTCTCACCCCCCTACGAATTCTTAATTTCGAGGACGAAATTCTTTTAAGTTGGGTAGGATGTAAAACCCCTAAATTTCTACTATATTTTTTTTATTAAAATTTGTATGAATTTAAAATTTTGTATTGTACGTCGCGTAGTCGTATTGTACGTCGCGCACGAAATTTTATTTTTCGTAATTGCTCGACGAGTGCGAATATGTGCGAGCGTACATAATTTAGAAAAATATTTTGTTCTATTTTTTATATAGTTTCAAATAATAGATATAATAATTAGTTTTGCTATCATTTCTAAGCTTGTTATTTTTACGCTATTTCTGAAATTTATTAATAATAAATAATATTTTGTATACTAGAAAAGCATAATTATGTAAAGAATATTTATGCTTGGATATATATATTTCAAAAAAGTTTTATTAAGTTTATTTTTAAATAATAATGTAATTTTTGAAATTATTATTATTAGTATTTTTGGAAAATATATTTCAAAATTATTGTGGCGATTTAAATCTTGATTTGAATTTATGTATTTATTTAAATAGTTAAATATTTGAAATTTGATTTATCCCATTTGATTTTAAACTAAAAATTTAATTAGATTTAAATTGGATTTGTATTTGGATTTAGATTTGATTGATTTTAAATTAAATTACGAATTATCTAAATTGGGTTTAAATGAATCCTAATTCTTCTCCAATTGGGAATTCTCACATCCTATAAATAGGCAGGTACTCCTCCAACTTTTTAACATTCTCCACAAAATTCTACCATCTACAAACGTACCGTGCATCGTGTCCGTGTTCCCATATCCATAATCTTATTCCATTTTTACATTTACATCAATTCCTCGTGTCGGACACATCCCCGACACGATACAACCCAAATCAAATCCCTAAATTTCTAAATATATCCTAGCTAATTCCGGCCAACCGTCTCGTCGGGACAGACCCGACCACCACCATCACCATCCAACCCCGCACATTTCCGACCACACAGCAACCCCTGTCCCCCATCGTCCCTGACTGCCACCATCACCGTCTCATCACCATCAGCATCCCAACCAACCCACCGGCAATGCTACAACCACTATCGCCATCACCGGACCACCGCTGCCCCGACCATTACAACCACCACCATAAACCGACCACCACCAGCCTCACCCAATCACCACCGCCACCGTCATCGCGGCCATCCCGGCTGCTGCCACAACCACCGCCAAGGCCTCGCCATCACCGCCATAAACAAAAAAAACGAAACCAAAACACAAACACCACCGCCACCCCGGCCAAAGCCGGCTGACCGCCACCCAAATTTCACCACCATCTTTACTAAAAATCGGCTACAGCTGCCCTATCCTAAAAGAAAACTCATTAAAACCCTAACCTAGACTCACCTCCACCGCCTGGGCCTCCGCCTCGCCGTCGAACCGCCGCGTCCGTCGAACCGCCGGCCGTCAGCCCTAGCAGCCCGCTCGCCGACGAGCCCGGCTGCGCCATCTCCCGTTCCCCTCTTCACTCTGCCCGAGCCTCGTCTTCCTCCGTCGGAAAATGCCCTAACTCCCTTTCTCCGCCGAGTTCTCCGCGCCTCCGGCACCGTCCAGCGCCCCGTCCATGGCCGCTGCCCTGACTCCGCGCACGACCGCTGCGGCCGAACCCGCCGCCACCGCCGGAACCCTCGCTGAACCCCCTCCGCTCGCCGACCTTTCCCTCCTCTCCGCGCCTCCGGCCGCCGCGCAGTTGATTTCCTCTCTGTGCCACCGCCATCCGCGCCGCCCGCCGCCTCTCTCTTCCTCACAGCCTCTCGCGCTCACTCGCTTCCCTCCGCCTCTCTCATCTCTCACTCGATCGCTCCCCAGCCCCTTTTTCTCACCACACTTCAAGCTCTCTCTCTTTCTTCCTTTCAGTACGAATTTTGGTTCTGTGTGAGTATGGTTTTGACTTTTTATTTTTTTGGTTTTTTGTTCTTACTTTACTTTCTAATGAGAGGATACAGCAGTGGTTTCATTGGGACTTGTTTTTTTATTTTTATTTATTTTATTTGTTGATATTGTTATTAGCATAGCTTCTTAGTTTTATTATTACTATTACTATCATCATTATCATTATTAGTATTTTTATTATTACAATGTATAAATACTATATTTTGTTAGTATTAGTACTATACTATGTAGATATTTTCTAATGTAATACGTAATAGCAGTATGTATATTAGTATATATTTCATATATGATTAGTCAATAATACTATTACTTTATTGTTAATATTTTGTTAAATCTTCTAAACTATTTAGTAACAAAATAAGTTATATGTAAATCCAAAGTGGATTTCAAAGCCTATTATTATTATTATTATCCTTTTTGGTGATCTAAATATTATCGTAGCATTTATCTAAATATTAGTTGCCAAATTATACGACTACTCCTAGTCTTTTCAAATTATTATTTTACTAATATAGCTTCTTCTTCTTTTTCTAAAATATTATTTTGCAAAACTTAGAGTTTTAACTAAAACAAATTTTTTGAAAATAAATAGATATTATTTATGGTGTCTTATCTGTAGCTTCGACCTACATAATATAATTCAACGAAAGTTAGGTTTTTGCCTTAAAATAATTTTTCTATATTTGTCAAAAATATATGTTTTGGTAATAAAATATAGTTTTCGAATATTATAAATAGTTTTCTGAATTCGTAAATATATTATCTATCCAATTTTATTCAATTATCGTCCAGTCCATGACCAACCCCATTATTTTCGTTCCCTCACCAATTCTGTACTTCCGTATGTCTACCCTACCAAATTCAACTGTCCTGGACCATATGGAACTGTCCATGACACCATAAGAGGTCACCTTGTGTAGTTGTTACCCGAAGCCGTAGTTCGTGCCACTGTGATTATCGCAGCACACCAGGCGTACTACCAGGCAAGACACATTGCCATTTGTTGTTTACTTATTTTAGCTCATATTTTATGCATTGTTCATTATTTTCTTTATGAAAAATAAACTGTGATACATGGCATAACCTGTTAGAACTTACTGTTTATTTATATTTTCTGCTATGTATTATTTTTCTTACACATTAAACCTAGATTTAAGGGACAACCTTTGTGTGTTGCATTCATGGCCTTGACACGTTGTACCACGAAGTTGTGTGTCACATGTAGAACACGGACGTGCGTGATTGGCTGGCCACCAGTACGTACAAGCCGTACGATAGGAATAACCGCTAATAGAATTGTATGATAGTTTGACTTAGCGGTTATAGAGGTTAATGTTGTGGATACAACATAGTAGACATTGGGCGGGGAGGACAATTCCTTAGCGTATGGGCTTCGATGCACTTTCCCTTTTGTAACCCGTGAGCTCCGCCGGAGACGCGGGTCAGATTACCCATGATTACTGACGGCCACTGACGTTCTGCGGAACGTTATGCTTTTACTGATGGGGCCTCTGGTGTCCAAGGGGGGACTATGTCGATCCTATTCAGCTAGGGCCCATGCGTAGGAAGGATTGTTCTTAACTACATTTCACTTAGAATGGATAGGCACCTTTATCCGTTAGGTACGAGTACTTTTGGTTTGGGTACTTGTATTTGATCGTGGCTTGGAACAATAACTTGTCGCGGATTTGTTCGTCACATCTTGTCCTTGTTTGGTTGTAGGTGTGACTTACTACTTCGATGAGAAGGTATTGAACCTTGTTGGGGTCCGGATACCATATTGGATTCATAGCATGGAAAGATACGTCACCGTGAATTAGTTTACCATCTCCTGTCCTTGTTTGGTTGGGGGGATGGTACGCTCGTTCAATAGGTGTGTATTGGACCATGTTATAATTCAATTGACTTATTTATTTGAGCAATATTTATTCAGTTTATATGGCATGATATTATGTGTCTTGTTACGTCCCTCTGAGGATCTGGTTATCTCGCCAGGTGTGTGCTCTTGTATTTCGCAGGTATTCTAGCTCTAGCCGTGACCATCTCCATTCTTCGAGGATGATTGTGCTTGGATCGTCTTCGCTTCTGTCATGACCCAGAACCAGAATACTGGAGAGCAGGGGCAGACATAGCCATCTACGTATATGAAATGGATTCCATCTCGCTATACGGTCACGGCTGTCTAGATACATGAGGGTTTATCTACAAGCCAACAGTCTCTTAAGGTCATGAACAAGCCTAGTGTCTCAATCACAAGCAAGTAAGTAAAAGGTTACAAGAAGTATGATCATTAAATATATAATAGTAAGGCGTCCCAAACATTATATATTCAGCTGATCATGAAGCTAGTCGTTACAAAATGTCAGGACTAGCAAGAGTTTAGTTATACATGATCAACCCTAGGATCTGTCAATCATGTTACAGCCCGTAGGCAGACAGTAAGTAAAGTACAATCGAGCTAAACAGGTGCTCGTCGGCTAAACGCCTCAAAAGAATATTTTTACAATAAAGTGGAAGATCAAAAATAAACCCACTCGTTGCCAGAGTTCCGTCTAGTGGCCACCATCTGGCTGAAAGGTCGGTAGATCCTCTGGAGCTGCTCCGAAATCTGGCCAAACAAAACCAGCTTGGTCAGACCCCAGAAAGAGCAAGTACCACTAAGGAAGCTTCACTTAGGAACTAAAACCAGCAATCAACACAAGATATAAATAAAAGTAAGAGCTGGAAATAAAGAAAATACATCAGGATGATATACGACGAGATAACCATGGAACTGTTCAGATAACCAGGTTACAACCCGTAAACCAAACAAGGACCGGGGTTGTAACCCTTCGTCTGAACAGAACTTGGAATTCTCACCATTTATCGGTAAAATAAATACAAGCATTCTGGTCATTCAATAATCTAGAACAGGATCAGGGCAAGACTTGACTAGTTAGACTCCATCCAACCATTTCATGGCCACGCAAGAATTACGGCTTGATACTTTAACTAACTAGGGTTGTCACAAGCCTAATTACTAACAAGATGCAGTGAGATTATTCCACAGCCACAAGCCCTGCAGACCATCCAGGTTACCCGGGTTGAAGGATTTAGAGTTGAATTCAGGTGGGTACATTGTCCAGGAAACGAATGTACCCTTAGGTAGCTTGAAGGGTGAAACACATGACAGTGTGCTAGAAATGTGCCCTACTCGACGGCAGGCTACAGATCCCAAGGCGTGCCCAGGTAACGGGATTGCCTGTAGCTAGAAAATCTCTTCATGACTACTATGTAATTCTAGTTATTAACCTAGTCCAATTTATTAGGTACTCCTGACCGTGGTACTCAGGAGTCCCTGTCCTAGACATGATGCAAGACAGGACTAGTTTATTTGTACAAGCACAACCGCCTACGGTGTCCAGGTAATTTATACAGGTCATGTCACGTCAGGTAGAGCTTATCAAGATATGTCATGTCAGGTTTACTTATCAGGAGTGTGCCACGACGGACCGCTATCATGTCATGTCATGTTATTGTCGTATCTTGCCATGTCAATTCTTGCCACACCACGTCAAGTACAATAGTCGTTTCCATCATGTCAATCAAATCGTGATTTATCAAGTTTAGGACAAAAGGCGTAAGGATATAAAATGGGCGTAAAATATCTAAAAAAAGGAATAAATAGTACGCTATAGGAACCCAAGTTTACGCGTATACTACTACGCTAGGCCAATTAAACCCGAGCGTAAACAGCACTACGCAGACAAGAGCAAGGTAAGATAGCTTTACGCTAGCAAGGTGCATGCGAGAGGGGTTTTTACGCTAGTCGGATTGTACGTGCGTAAAACTCTCTGCAATTGAGATTCCATACGAGGAACGCTTGAGCATAACTTTTACGCTAGCAAGGGTTGGCTCGGGTCAAGGGTTAACGCTGGCAAGGCTTCATGCTAGCAGGATTTTACGCTGGCGGAAGAGTCCCGAGCGTAAAATCAGTCAGCGTAAGCAGAGCTCGATTTTACGCTAGCTCGATTTTACGCTTGCGGGTAAGCCCCGGGCATAAAATTCAAGCAGCATAAAACGAGGTACGCTGTCACGCGATGCGTGTGCGTAAAAGGGAACTACGCTAACACATTAAGACATGGGCGTAAAAGCTGAGGATTACGCTGGCACGCAATGCGTGGGCGTAAAAGCTGAGGAATATGCTGGCACGCAATACGTGGGCGTAAAACTCCATCTTCTCCACACGGTCAATGCAACCATGCGTAAAAGCTGATAAACTCCATCTCGGCCAGGGCTTGGTGAAATTCGGCCATCCCAAGACCCAAACTTGTGTAAAATCATGAGGCCTACTCCATGGAACTCTTAGTTTTCGAAAACAAGCCATTATAGTAGATCAAACCAAGAAATCCGAAAATGAAATAAACATAGATCTGCATGAAGTGAGCCATGGAAGTTGAAAACACTAAGTACTAAAGGGACTTAGAATCGTATGGAGAAGAAAATGAAACAAGAAAATGTGAGTTCCTCCATGAAGCAAATTGCACTTGCCGGTGGGGTTAAGTAGAGCTCTACGCTGTGTGGAGGAAGAAGAAGAAGAATAAATGCTGAGTTATGAGGAGAGAGAAAGGTGGTTGGGATATAAATGGGGGTAAGTGGTGGTAGGTAGGGGGTTTTCCTTTGGGTCATGATGAACCAAGAACAATCCCAAACCGAACCAAGCCAACCCAAACCAAGAACAAACCAAGCCTATGGAGGAAATTAAGCAAGGAAATCATGCAATACAAGAATAAATACGTACACGTATTCTAGAAATACGTAATACGAACCACAGGCATTACAACTCTACCCACCTTAAAAGAATTCCGTCCTCGGAATTTAATCAAGAGGCTAGAGGGGCAATGACAAGCTACATTAATCACATGCAAGCTATAAATAGGCAGACAATCACTCATTCAAGCAAGGAATCGAAGGCATGAGGCATAAGAAAGACATTATACCTCACGAGTCAAACAAGTCGGGATATCGCGATCGGATATCATCCTCACTCTCCCATGTTGACTCGCCCAAAGAGTGATGACCCCAAGCGACTCGGACTAATTTGATAGTCTAGTTCTTGAGGATCTTCTCTCTCCGGTCCAATATTGACACGGACCTCTCCTCATACGAAAGGTTGGTGCCAACAACCAATTCCAAATGATCTAGGATGTGGCTCGGGTCCGGGATATACCGTCGTAATTGGGATACATGGAACACGTCATGCACCTCGCTTAGCAACGGCGGAAGAGCGAGACGATAGGATACATCTCCTACTCGCTCCAGAATGTCAAACGGTCCTATATACCTAGGACTAAGCTTTCCCCGGACGCCGAAACGAATGACGCCACGGTTAGGCGAAATCCTCAGGAATACATGATCGTCGACCGAAAACTCGAGAGGGCGCCGATGAGAATCGGCCCAATGGCGCTGGCGATCTTGGGCAACTCGAAGATGGTCTCTGACTCGCCTAACTACTTCAACTGTCTGGGCAATCATTTCTAGACTGAGCATCTGTCTCTCTCCAACATCATCCTAGGCTAGCGGGGATCTGTACTTCCTACCATACAGTGCCTCAAACGGTGCCATCTGGATACTGGCCTGGAAACTGTTGTTGTACGAGAATTCTACCAGGTGCAAGTGATCTTCCCATGAACCTCCGAAGTCAAGTGTGCAAGACCGTAACATGTCTTCAAGAGTCTGGATCGTACGCTCCGACTGGCCATCTGTCTGCGGGTGATATGCTGAACTGAACTGGAGATGAGTTCCCAAACTCTCTTGTAAGCTACGCCAAAAGTACGACGTGAATCTTGAATCTCGGTCCGAGGTGATACTAACTGGCATACCGTGCAATCTGACAATCTTTCTGAGGTACATCTCTGCTAGCTGAGCCGTCGACTGACCAACTCTGAATGGAAGAAAGTGAGCCACTTTCGTGAGCCGATCAACTATAACCCAGATAGCATCTCTACTAGCTGGGGATCTAGGTAGTCCAGTCACAAAATCTATGGTCATATGCTCCCATTTCTATTCCGGAATCGGCAAGGGCTGAAGAAGTCCAGCCGGTCTCTGATGTTCAGCCTTAACTTGTTGGCAAACCAAACACCGAGAGACAAACCGAGCAATCTTCCGCTTTATGCCATTCCACCAGAAGTGCTGACGAATATCGTGGTACATCTTCGTACTGCCAGGATGGATGGAATATTGAGAACTGTGCGCTTCTGACATGATCTCCTGTCTGATATCTCTACTGGGTACACAAAGACAATTACCATATCGAAGGGTACCATCCTCATGAATGCATAACTCTGGTCTTCGTCCTGCCTCACACTTTGCTCTGAGTCGCTGAAGTTTGGAATCTGCTGACTGCGCCATCCGGATCCTCTCGACTATAGTAGACTGAACTTGCATGCTGGCCATCAATGCTACACTGGAAGGGAGAATAACTTCAATACCCATCTTCTGAAGATCTGTTAACAACTCTGGTTGTGCTGTTAGGAAATAAGCTCCGGCTCTCCTGCTTAATGCATCTGCAACAACGTTGGCCTTCCCAGGATGATACTGCAGGTTGACATCATAATCCACAAGCAGCTCCAGCCATCTTCTCTGACGCATGTTAAGATCCTTCTGAGTGAAAACATACTTCAGGCTCTTGTGGTCGGTGAAAATCTCCACCCTGTCTCCATACAGGTAGTGCCTCCACAACTTAAGTGCAAACACCACAGCTGCCAGCTCCAAGTCATGGGTTGGATGATTCCTCTCATGATCACGAAGTTGTCGTGACGCATAAGCTATTACCTTCCCATGCTGCATTAGAATACACCCTAAACCTCTGCCTGAAGCATCACAGTACACTGAGAATCCTCCGGTCCCATCTGGAAGCGTGAGAATAGGAGCTGTTATCAGGCCTCGTTTCAACTGCTCAAAAGAACTCTGACACTCTGCTGTCCAAGCAAACTGCGCATCCTCGCGGGTCAACTGCGTCAATGGCGCTGAAACTTGAGCAAAATTTGAAACAAACCGCCAGTAGTAGCCGGCCAATCCAAGAAAACTACGAACCTCTACAAATGTGCTGGGCACTGGCCATGACTCAATAGCCACAATCTTCTGGGGATCCACTTCTACTCCTCCTCTGGTGATGATATGACCCAAGTACGAAATGCGATCGAGCCAGAACTCGCATTTACTGAACTTGGCATATAACTGGTGCTCTCTGAGGATCTGAAGAACTATACGGAGATGCTGCTCATGCTCCGCCTCACTCTTGCTGTAGACCAGAATGTCATCCAAGAACACAATCACAAACTGATCCAAGTAAGGCATAAAGATGCGATTCATGAGGTCCATGAATACTGTCGGCGCATTGGTTGCTCCAAAAGGCATAACAAAGAATTCCCAATGCCCATATCTCGATCTAAAAGCTGTCTTCGGGATGTCCTGCTCTCTGACTCTGATATGATGATAACCTGAGCGCAAATCAATCTTCGAGAATACTGAAGCCCCCTTGAGTTGATCAAACAAGTCATCTATCTTCGGAAGAGGGTATCTGTTCTTGATTGTCACTGAGTTCAAGGTACGATAATCAACACATAACCTAGACGTACCATCCTTCTTTTTCACAAGAAGCATCGGGGCTCCCCAAGGCGATCTACTAGCACGAATGAATCCCTTGGTTCTAAGTTCTTCAATCATCTTGTACAATATCTCTAACTCTGACGGCGCCATCCTGTAGACTCTCTCTGACACTGGGGCTGTCCCAGGAATCAAGTCTATAGTGAACTAGATCTCCCGCTCCGGAGGCATACCTGGAAGTTCTTTTGGGAAAACATCTGAAAACTCCTCGACTATCCTGGGCAACTGAACTACTGCTACTGCCATCCGCAATACTGGAGGAGATGACTCAACTTTCCCTCGGGAGAAAGAAAACTCCGGCTCGCCTGGAATGCTAAAAACAACCCTGCCAATGTGGCAGTCTATCCTAGCATACTGGTTCCTCAACCAATCCATCCCTAGGACCACATCATAATCGGCCATCGGGAACTCTATCAATCTAGCGGAGAATTCTCTACCGCTAACTACGATCCGACACGAGGAAAACACTCTATCTACTCCCACAAGTCCGTTACCAGTAAGTATATTAAGCCTTACTGATAATGACTCGGGCTCCAATCCTACCCGTATCGCGAATCGTGCAGACATAAATGAATACGATGCTCCAGAATCAAATAAAGCTGAAGCTGGAAAGGAGTTGACGAGAATAGTACCTGCCACTACCTCTCCTGGTGCCAATCCTTCCTCTACGGTCATCACCATAGCCTGACCGTGCCCTCGGGGTGCTGGTCCCCTCTGGTGAAATCCTTGCTGCCTATTCTGACTCTGGACTTGGGCTTGTGCATACTGCTGGGGGTTCTGCTGCTGGAACACTTGGGTCTGAGGCGGCAAGGGCCTCGACAATGGATGCTGCTGCTGCTGGATCGGAGCTGGTCCTCCCACCGAAGAGCTAGAAAGGTTGGACGATGATGAACCACCCCTATTCGGGCAGGATCCAACCCTATGGTCTGGTGCTCCATAAGCCAGACACAATCCCTGTGCCCTGCGACATTCTGCCACCACATGGCCTGGCTTCCCACAATGAGAACAACCCACTGCAGAAGATTGCTTCTGTTTCTGCTGCTGAGGGTGCGTCGGAGTTGAATGCTGAACCGACGTTACTGAGGCCGCTCGCCTCGGAGCTCCAATAGTCAAAGCCCTGGCTGCCGGGGCCGGTGCTGAAGACTGATTCATCTGGCCGTGAGATCTCTTCCGACTTTCGGCCCTATCCACAATCCTCTGGGAGGTATACTCATGCCTCCGGGCTGCTTTCAAGACTGCATCAAAAGTCTGATGCTCAAACTGCTCAACTGCCAACAAGATCTTCAGGTGAAGTCCCTGCTGGAACCGCTGGGCTCTATCATACTCGGTTGCCACCAAAGTGGGAGCAAACCGACTGAGTCTGGAAAACTCGGCCGCATATCCGTCGACCGTCCTGCCTCCTTGCTTCAGATTGGTGAACCTCGTCTGTAGATCGTACTGAGCTACAACATCAAAATACTTGGTCTGGAATCTCTCTCTGAATACTGCCCAGGCAATAGGTGCCACTAATCCAAGGGCCTGCGCCGCCCACCAGCTGCGGGCAAGATCTAACAACTACAGGCGCACAACGGCTACCTTCTCGTTCTCTGGGGTCCTGGCTGCTTCTAGAATCACCTCTGTGTCCTGAAGCCATGCATCTGCTGCGATAGCATCTTCACTACCGTCGAAGAATGGAGGGTTCAAGCGCTTGAAGCTGTTGGCCGTGCTGTTACCCTGATGACCAACCCGGGTCAAAGCATCCGTTACTGCCTGGTGCAAGGCATCTCCACGCCGGTCTTGGGAAGCTATCAAGGTCCTGACGAGTCCTACTAATGTGCCATCATCAGGCTCGGCAGGCTGAACTGGCTGAACTGGTGGCTTTTCTCCAATAGGCTCGACTCTGGAGGCTACTCCGGAATGCTGGGCTTGATCTCCAGGTTGCGGCTGGTCTACGGGAGGTGCTCCGCCTTGCTGATCGGCAGATCTAGGAATGATACCGCTGAAGAAGATGACATAGGGAACAATAAGGAAGGACCAGGACAGATCAACGATACAAGCATATGATCGGGACAAGAATCCAGGGATTCAGATGATACGAGCAGAGATCAAAGGCGAATATTGATTGAGACATCTATCCGGTAAACTCTCACATATCTTGATTTACAAGACCTGCATGGGCCACCACTTAAACCATGTCACGCCCCAGAACTAGAATACTGGAGAGCGGGGGCAGACATAGCCAACTACGTATATGAAATAGATTCCATCTCGCTATACGGTCACGGCTGTCTAGATACATGAGGGTTTATCTACAAGCTAACAGTCTCTTAAGGTCATGAACAAGCCTAGTGTCTCAATCATAAGAAAGTAAATAAAAGGTTACAAGAAGTATGATCATTAAATATACAATAGTAAGACGTCCCAAACATTACATATTCAGCTGATCATGAAGCTAGTCGTTACAAAATGTCAGGACTAGCAAGAGTTTAGTCATACATGATCAACCCTAGGATCTGTCAATCATGTTACAGCCTGTAGGCAGACAGTAAGTAAAGTGCAATCGAGCTAAACAGGTGCTCGTCGGCTAAACGCCTCAAAAAAATATTTTTACAATAAAGTGGGAGATCAAAAATAAACCCACTCGTTGCCAGGGTTCCGTCTAGTGGCCACCATCTGGCTGAAAGGTCGGTAGATCCTCTGGAGCTGCTCCGAAATCTGGCCACACAAAACCAGCTGGATCAGACCCCAGAAAGAGCAAGTGCCACAAAGGAAGCTTCACTTAGGAACTAAAACCAGCAATCAACACAAGATATAAATAAAAGTAAGAGCTGGAAATAAAGAAAATACATCAGGATGATATACGACGAGATAACCATGGAACTATTCAGATAACCAGGTTACAACCCGTAAACCAAACAAGGACCGGGGTTGTAACCCTTCGTCTGACCAGAACTTGGAATTCTCACAATTTATCGGTAAAATAAATACAAGCATTCTGGTCATTCAATAATCTGGAATAGGATCAGGGCAAGACTTGACTAGTTAGACTCCATCCAATCGTTTCACGGCCAAGCAAGAATTACGGCTTGATACTTTAACTAACTAGGGTTGTCACAAACCTAATTACTAACAAGATGTAGTGAGATTATTCCACAGCCACAAGCCCTGCAGACCATCCAGGTTACCTGGGTTGAAGGATTTATAGTTGAATTCAGGTGGGTACATTGTCCAGGAAACGAATGTACCCTTAGGTAGCTTGAAGGGTGCAACACATGACAGTGTGCTGGAAATGTGCCCTATTCGACGGCAGGCTACAGATCCCAAGGCGTGTCCAGGTAACGGGATTGCCTGTAGCTGGAAAATCTCTTCATGACTACTGTGTAATTCTAGTTATTAACCTAGTCCAATTTATTAGGTACTCCTGACCGTGGTACTCAGGAGTCCCTGTCCTAGACATGATGCAAGACAGGACTGGTTTATTTGTACAAGCACAACCGCCCACGGTGTCCAGGTAATTTATGCAGGTCATGTCACGTCAGGTAGAGCTTATTAAGATATGTCATGTCAGGTTTACTTGTCAGGAGTGCGCCACGACGGGCCGCTATCATGTCATGTCATGTTATTGTCGTGCCTTGCCATGTCAATTCTTGCCACACCACGTCAAGTACAATAGTCGTTTCCATCATGTCAATCAAATCGTGATTTATCAAGTTTAGGACAAAAGGCGTAAGGATATAAAATGGGCGTAAAATATCTAAAAAATGGAATAAATAGTACGCTATAGGAACCCAAGTTTACGCGTGTACTACTATGCTAGGCTAATTAAACCCGAGCATAAACAGCACTACGCAGACAAGAGCAAGGTAAGATAGCTTTACGCTAGCAAGGTGCATGCGGGAGGGCTTTTTACGCTAGTCGGATTGTACGTGCGTAAAACTCTCTGCAATTGAGATTCCATACGAGGAACACTTGAGCATAACTTTTATGCTAGCAAGGGTTGGCTTGGGTCAAGGGTTTACGCTGGCAAGGCTTCACGCTAGCAGGATTTTACGCTGGCGGAAGAGTCCCGAGCGTAAAATCAGTCAGCATAAGCAGAGCTCGATTTTACGCTAGCTCGATTTTACGCTTGCGGGTAAGCCCCGGGCATAAAATTCAAGCAGCATAAAACGAGGTACACTGTCACGCGATGCGTGTGCGTAAGAGGGAACTAAGCTAACACGTTAAGACATGGGCGTAAAAGCTGAGGATTACGCTGGCACGTAATGCGTGGGCGTAAAAGCTGAGGAATATGCTGGCACGCAATACGTGGGCGTAAAACTCCATCTTCTCCACACGGTCAATGCAACCATGCGTAAAAGCTGATAAACTCCATCTCGGCCAGGACTTGGTGAAATCCGGCCATCCCAAGACCTAAACTGGTGTAAAATCATGAGTCCTACTCCATAGAACTCTTAGTTTTCGAAAACAAGCCATTATAGTAGATCAAACCAAGAAATCCGAAAATGAAATAAACATAGATCTGCATGAAGTGAGCCATGGAAGTTGAAAACACTAAGTACTAAAGGGACTTAGAATCGTATGGAGAAGAAAATGAAACAATAAAATGTGAGTTCCTCCATGAAGCAAGTTGTACTTGCCAGTGGGGTTAAGTAGAGCTCTACGCTGTGTGGAGAAAGAAGAAGAAGAATAAATACTGAGTTATGAGGAGAGAGAAAGGTGGTTGGGATATAAATGGGGGTAAGTGGTGGTAGGTAGGGGGTTTTCCTTTGGGTCATGATGAACCAAGAGCAATCCCAAACCGAACCAAGCCAACCCAAACCAAGAACAAACCAAGCCTAGGGAGGAAATTAAGCAAAGAAATCATGCAATACAAGAATAAATACGTACACGTATTCTAGAAATACGTAATACGAACCACAGGCATTATAGCTCCGCTCAAAATTATTTCTTCTCATGTATTTTTCCTTTACTTGTTGGTAGTAAATTTGTCTCCGCCCAACATATTGCATCAAGACAATTCGTTATCATTATGTATCTTTTATTCTTTGATTTTGTGGATGAGATTAGTTATGGTTCTACTGCATTTTACAGCTTACGTATATTTATTATACGGCTGGCATGTCTACCTAGTCCTACGTATTTTGGGACTGGGGCGTTACAAACTTCCCTGAAGAAGTCTACGAACTGCTGCATGTTTCTTTGAAAGTTGTAAGATCTCCGATCAAGGAGAAGATGAGAAAGGCAGAAGAACCATCTTCTTCTGTCTCTAAGAAGAAAACTGCTATAGACTCTTCGGAAAGTGTCACGACTCGATCTCAGTCTCGGCAGCAGGCTGAGTCCATCCACAGAGATGAGACGACGACCCCGACTTCCATCCAAAGACAAACACAAGCTGCAGACGTAGAGAGCCCTGAAGAACCTCTACGCAGGAAGAAAATAGCTTTTCGAAAGAAAGTGACCACTCCCCCAAAACCTATCCATACATCTGCCCTGATAAGTACTGCTGCCGGGGTTATGATGCCTTCATCTACGCCTGCTCCTGAGCCTAGGCCGGTGATAGATACACAAGAAGGAGCTACCAGTGCAGAGATAAGGGACAAGGTCGTAGACATAAGAGAAGAGACCGTGGAGGCAAAAGATGAGGCTGCAGAAAGAGAAGCGGCTGTAACTCCGACCCCAATCAATGAGTCGGAATCATCTGTCGAAGTATTGCCATCTCCCACACTTGCAATGGAAGCTGCTCACCTTCCAGCTACACCAAGATCGCGTCGAGCTGAAGAAGATCGATTGATGATCGAAGCTCTGGATGGGTGTGATTTTGGCTTCCATGACATAGATCCAGTCGATGCAAGTGATGATGAGGAAGTACAAGAAGAGGGAGCAGATGACGAGGAGACATCGACGGAGGATGTTAATGACCATCTTATTACGGAAGACGATGCTGTTGTCCTTGTATCTCAAGAGAAGAGTGCTGCTAATGAAGTAGCACCGGAGAAAGCTATTGTCATTGATCAAAGATGTATTGACTGATTTTGATAATCTTCATTTATAGATCAGATGATTGATATTTTAACTTTCATTCATGCAAAAATTCAACCTTCTCTGATTCTTTCGGTATGCACTGACATAGTGCAGACAAAGGCGATAGCCAGCAGCAGCCGTCATCTATCAGGCAGCTCCGAAGCGGGAAATAGTCAGGCAGTAATATCTGAAACTACTTCCGCGAGGCTCCAGCCTATTTCATTAAATGACAATCTTGTCCCTAAAGCCAATTTTGGTAAGATTTCCTTCATTTTGATCTTTTTTCTGATAGTTCTTAGTGACAGCAAACTGATGATGTTTACTTCATTTTGTAGAAGAACATCTAGGAGGGGCAACTAGCTCTACAATGGCTCCTTTACCAAAAGAGGCTACGATCGATGTTCAAGAAGCCGAACTTCTGCCTTCACAAGTGTCTGCTGTTGAAGCTTCTGTTGGAATAGCTGCTACACCTAGTACAGTAGCTACCAATAAGGGTTCTTTCACCAATTTCTTCTTTAGTTCCTTGGGACCTTTAGTAGAAAGGGTAATGGAGAAAGAAAATGTTGGCTTCATCACTGTCAGAAGTCCAACTTCTTATTTGATCGGCGGAATCCGAGATCAAGGTGACGAAGCTCAGGCTGCTTACCTTGAACATGTGCTGGATGAACTGGAGGAAACAATCAAGATTTACAAAGATCTTAACCGAGGGGAGGTAGAGCCACTGGTGAATGCCGAGTTCGAAAGGATGACTCGAGAAGCTGAGGTCACGAAAGCTGATTTCAAGAAATTTTTAGACACTTTTCCCACAAAATATTCAGAGTATGATTCTCGGATGGATATAGTAGTGGCTACTGCTGGAGAGAAAGAGAAGAAGGTTGCTGATCTGAAGACAGAGTTTGCTCGACTTCAAGAAGAGTTGAGAATCGTTCAACTTGCCCTGGAAGAAGAGACTACACAGCATCAAGCTGCAGTTCAGCAACTAGACATTCTGACCCATGAGAAGAATGAGTTTATGAAGTTTCATCAAGATAAAATCGCTCGCCGACTAGTGACCTTGCCAACATTTGACGCTGGATCTGGAATGGCAGAGGCTAGAAGACGGATGCTAGATTCTCGTGAAGAACGACTCCAAACCTTAAAGCAGCAAATAGCTAATCTGATGACCCCTCCGACTGAGTAAAAGAAAACCTTTTGTATTTTCTTCTTTGTGATATGTCTTTTTGTAACGTCTTTTATCTTGATCAATGAAAAGACATTATTTTGTGGATCTATTATTTGTTGCATATCCCGTTACGGATATAAATAATAGCAATAGAAAATATATTCAGAGGTTCAGGACATGATATATTTCATAGTTTAGAAAATAATTATATTTATTATATCTGCTCAGAGGTAATGTGGACATGGCAGAATATAATTTTCTTTTTGAATATCATTATTTCGGTAAACAACTTAATCAGAGGTAATAAGTATGTGATAAGTTGTTGATATAGATGAACGGATGAGTCGTCAGAATGTATGAACGAAGTGAATCGTCAGGATAAACGGATGAACCGTCAATTGGATGGCGTGAATAGGTGAATGGATGAACCGTCGGATGAATGGAATGAACGGATGAACCGTCGGATGAAATGGAATGAACGGATGAACCGTTAGGTGAATGGAATGAACGGATGAACCGTCAGATGAATGGAATGAACGAATGAACCGTCGGGTGAATGAAATGAACGGATGAACCGTCGGGTGAATGGAATGAACGGATGAACCGTCGTAATAAATGGAATGAACGGATGAACCGTCATAATAAATGGAATGAACGGATGAACCGTCAGATGAGTGGAATGAATGTTGTGAAGAATCCGTCGCTTTGGTTCACGTCGCTTCGGTTCGCATAATCGACCGTCTCAAGAATCTCTGTCTATAAGTAGAACAGAAATTTTAGATGGAGTGATCAGTTTCAATTGTAACACAAAATGTCGTCTGGAGATGCATTCGAGAAGGCTGAGGTCATCCCGAAGGTCGAAGAAGTCGCTGAGGAACGTCCAGCCGAGCCAACCTAGCCAAAGCAGACAGAGGCGGGCGAAGGTTCGTCTGCACCCAAACCATCACAGGATATCTTAGACTTCCTAATTGAGCCAGGGAAGACTGAAGAAGAGGAGGCTATGAGGATGGCCGCCTGCACGTTTCTAGTGAAATCGAGCAAGGATGTCCTTAGCTCTTTTGTCGACTTTATTTTTGAAAAGGACGGTAGTGGTCCTCGTCTTGTCTTTAAGAAGGACGATAGTGATTCTTGTTTTTGATATCATGTAACATTGTTTATGATAAAATAAAATCAAAATTTATTTATGAACTGTCTTGTCATATTTACAAGAAATTCCTTTTACATTCATACATGGTACTTTTTAAGGAATTTGCCATTGATAGGCATCATCGCAACTCGACCGTCCAGCTCTGTGAGTTGATAGGCTCCATTTGAGAAGACTTTACTCACGATATAAGGCCCTTCCCATTTTGCATCGAACTTGTCTTTGCTCATGTGAGTCATAGTCATGGGACGTCTGACTGTTAGAACGAGTTCTCCTTTCTGAAAGGCTCTGATTTTAACTTTGCGGTTAAAAGTCTTTGAGATACGGGCTTGATATAATTCAATATGTTGTTGAGCCAATAGCCGCTTCTCGTCGAGCGCCTCCAGTTCTTGAAGTCGAAGAAGATCATTATTCTCCGTAGTAAGTTCATTAGCGATGGCAATTCTCAAGGAAGTAATTTGAAGTTCCAGAGGTAAGACTGCTTCACAACCGTACACCAGAGAGAAGGGTGTACAGCCTGTGGGATTGCGGACCATAGTACGGTAAGCCCATAGACATTCTCTAAGCTTTTCACTCTAATTTCGTTTGTTAGTAGACACAAACTTCTTAAGAAGTTTGATAATAGTCTTGTTGAAGGCTTTAGCCAAGCCATTAGCAGCCGGATTGTAAGCTGTAGAAGCGATATTGTCAATCCGATGATCGCCACAGAACCTGGTGAACTTTTGACTGATGAACTGAGGTCCATTGTCATGAACGATTCGTCGAGGTACACCAAACTTGTAAATAACGTGGTGTTTGATGAAGTTGATGACGCTGCAAGTTTGACTTCAGCCAAAGGTATAGCTTTGGCCCACTTGGAGAAATAATCAGTTATTGCTAATATACACCGATGTTCCTTAGAAGAAGGAGGATTGATAGGACCTATAATATCCATACCCCAAGCTTCAGAAGGCCAAGAAGCAGCAGTCGGATGAAGGAATTCCGACAGTTGATGGATGAAATCTGTATGGATTTGACAAGCTCAACATTTTTTTGCATATTCGATGGCATCAGATACCATAAAGGGCTAATAGTAACCCATTCGTCGGATACGATCCAGTAGTTTAGGGCCAGGTTGATGTGCTCCGCAGACACCATCATGAGCTTCACGCAATACTTGTTTTGCTTTATCACCAGCAAGACAGCACAAAAGTAGGCCGTCATAAGTCCGTCGATAGAGAGTCTTGGTGGTCTGATTGTAGTAGAATCGAAGAGATTGTCGACGAATACTCGTAGCCTCCTTAGGATCTTTAGGAAGTATGTCATGAACTATGAAGTCGATGAAATGGGCTCTCCAATCTTCATTGATAACATTGACTTCGGCGAAATTACTGAACTCAATGTTAAGATTGTTTTCAATGCAGAACAACTCTCTGTTGGAAACAACAACCACTTGTTATCTTTTGACGGGAATTGCTAGGACTGCTGCGAGATTTGCTAAAGCATCTGCCTCTGTGTTACAAGCTCGTCGAACATATTCAATGAAGAAAGCCTTGAATGATGTAGGCATGTAAATTATAGCTTCATGATAGGACACTAGATCTTGATGCCGAACTTCGTATGTTGTAAACCCCCATAATTTATAATTAATTTTTTGTATTAAATTAAATTTTTATGCCTTTTATTAGATGTGGATTTAATTGCTACTCGTGTATTAGTATTATTAATGTATGTGTATATATATATATATATATATATATATATATATATATATATAAAAAAAAATATATATATATATATATATATATATATATATATATATATATTATGTGTGTGCACGTTCGTATTTCTAATAAATAAGGATCATAATAGAATCTAGAAATTTTTAGGAATTTATTGGTAAATTTTTAGAATTTATTGCTAGCTTAACATATATATATATATATATATATATATATATATATATATATATATATATATACTTATATTTTGATATAATATATATGTTTACATAAATAGTTATTGAAAAAAAAGAGGGTGGGGCCCGGCCAACACCCCAAAGGGGGCGGCCAGGCTGTGCCGAGAGTAAATGGTGTAAGGGCCATGTTAAAGAAAGTAGAGTAATAATAATATATACTTAATACTAGGCTACTTTAGCCTATGGGCTACAGTACCCACCAACCAGCATAGGACCCTTCCTCCCGAATACAAGTAGCAGCTACTACTCGTCGGCTAAAAATTTTCTTCTTTGCGAAGATTGATCTACATCAAATCTCACCCAAAAATTTCAAATAAAATATCTAGATAAACCCCACGAGATTCTCTTCTAGATGTACTCGGATTTAAACCCCATCCAAATCCAAAAATCCGAATTTAAATAGGAATTTAAACCTACTATATAGGATCGGGAATTTAGTTCTTGGCAAAAATTATCGATGGAACTCCTTCCCATCTCCTCTCCACCCTCAACCCCAAGGCCGCCATCTTCACGCGCACGCCCCCGACCATTCACCGTCGCCGACGTCGGGATCGCCGGAGAACTGCTCGCAGACGACCGAAAAACAGGAAATACTCTATTTGGTTCAGAAATTAGGTACCCATCTTTCGATTCAAATTTCCTTGTATCCATTCAACAAAAATTCGATCTATCAAATGCTGTGTGTAGTAGACATAACCCTTTTCAAAACTCTTCTGATAGAATCGAGCGAAACCCCATATATCTCTCGGTCTTTCGAACCAAATTTCCCGAAAAACTGTCGAAACAGAACAGTTTCAGGGCAGTCCCAAACCCATATTTGGAAGCCAAAATCTTGGCGATTCTTCGACTGTTTTATAAAACTAATTGAACACATGTGAAGACAACATAACCACGATTGAAACGCAACTTGTAGATCTATATTTCGATTTCTGTGTGAGAATTAAATCAGTGTTGAACTTGTGAGAAAAAAACTGCTTCAAAAGCATTAAAATTTTAGAATTTTGTCCGATACGACGTACGTTTCGACAAACCGGGCGACGTGGTCACGTGCTATATGCATCGAAAGGCGCATATGGACGTTGCGGACGTGTGGGAACTGACGGAACTCAGTTTTGTTGCGTGTGCGCGACGAAATCAACGTGTATCCGTCGATATACCACCGTATCGACGTTTTGCAAATTTGCCTATAACTTCGTGTATAGTCGTCGGATCGAGACGAAACTTACGCCAACAGGTCCGAATCAAAATTCTGGTCCTGTATGCCGAGTTTGGTTCGATTCTGAGAAGGTCGAATCGGAACCCATTTTTGGCGGGCCCGCGACCCACTCAAACGGGCGATTTTGTGCACGGCTCATCGGAGTCCAAAATTGGACATACCGTTGAGTTTCTCTCCTCAAACTGAAACCGTAGACATATAGTTTGACGACTTTAGAGACCATAGACTTTGGCACACGTTTTGGTGCAAAGCGAGTCCAACGGCGGACATCGTTTTGACCCAAAATTATGATTTTGCCCCTGTTCCAGAAATTGAATTTTGGACGGGCGTTTCCTAGGTATATCTTTTACACCGAGTGCGTTTTTGATATTTGTTTCAGCATCCGGAGTTGTTTGGAGATTGTGACGTTTCTTGGCTGACATTGTGATTACTTAGACTTGCCACTTTGCACCATCAGGCAAGATACCTTGCCATCTTACTCTGTGATTATTATATTTCTTATTTTCAGTTGTTATTTTTAGCATTTTTTATTTCTCGATATTTAAACTGTGCGTCCAAGTCACACTTGGGTGCAAGCGACTCTATTGGTCGTTTATCTTGTCTTATTTATTTCTCTTACATTGACTTAGTCTAGTGACCACCCATTGATGTTGAGGTATTGGTATATCTCATACGGCCTTGACACTTGTTGTATCACGTGATGTGAGTCACATGTAGGACACGTATCCTCGTAGTCGGCTGGCCACCGATACGTATGGAGCGTGCGACGGATAGGAGTAACTGCCAATAGAATTGCATGCTAGAAGACTTGGCGGTTATTAGAGGTACATGTCAGTCATGGAGATGATGATACTAGGCATTAGGTGGGAAGAACATTACCTGACGTATAGGCTTCGATTGCACTTCCCTTGTAACCCGGAAGCTCCGCTGGAGATACGGGTATGAGCCTCTCAGATTGGCCACTATCGTTTTTGAACGTCATGCTCTTGGTCACTGGTGCCCAAGAGGGGACTATACCGGATCCTATATTCAGCCAGGGCTCATGCGTCGAAGGAATGTATCTCAACTGCATATTCACAGTAGAATGGTCAGGAACCCGATTGCATGCATACCTTTTTCCTTATTATATTATCACAGTTTATATGGCATGGTCTTTTTTTGTATCTTGCTATGTCCCCTGAGGACCTGGTTATCTCTCCAGGTTTAGACGATTTTCCACAGGAGTATGGAGCGACGTTGGAGCTATCCTACATTGATGACGAGGCAGTCACTACTGATTTCTAGTCTATTCTATATTTGAGGCATTAGTGGACATTATTTTATATCTCTTTTCTTTCTATTTTGCGGAGGTTGGACTCCGATCTTGCGAGACTATTTTTTATAGCTGTTTGGAGTGAGTATGTTCACCCGGCTATCTTTTGATACTCTTATTTATTTATTTGGACTTCATTATCTTCTGTGTTGAGCTGTGATGAGATTAGATATGTTATTCTGGCCTGTGATTATTTTATTTACAGCTTATGTGCATATATGAGGATTCCATATATTAGAGAGTTCTTCGTATATGTGCAGCTAGCATGTTCACGTACTTGGTCATACGTATTTTGGGACTGGGGCGTTATATATTTTTGTGGTGGCCCATGCAGGTCTACGTTAATATTGTTGGGTTACATGACTGTTCCCAACAAGCCTGCATATAGGAATAGGAATATCTCATCCAGAACTACTCCTACCTCTTGACTTCCAATCTTTTCGAAACTTCCTTGATTATTTAATTTATCTCATATCTAGTCTTCCTAATATCAACTTAACTTCCTCGTACCAACAGTATGAATCTACAAAGTGGACGCACCATTACCTTGACCCCCAAAGCTGGTGTTACGACTACCCATGAGGAGCAGAATCCTCTAATAACTTCAGCGACACCATACCAGCTAGGACAGTCGTAGCCTACTACGACACCGACGATGGAGTACCCAGAGATCGTAGCACCCCCAGGCAGCTAGATTGGACAGACCCCTACCATACCACCGGAAGGGAGTGTACCACTACCTCTACCACCACCCTTCCCTCAGCAGTTTCCCCCGCAGTCGGGACCTCAGATGCCTCCATCACCGACGATGGTACACCCAAAGATTGCAGTACCCCTAGCCAACCATACTGGACAGACCACTACAGTATCCCTAGAAGAGAATGTGCCCTCTACTACACCCTTTCAGCCAAATTGTGTGACTCAACCAGATCAGAGAATCCCAGCTTCCCAGCAAGAATATATGCCACTTCCTCCCCGGTCCCCATCATCCATGCCGGTTCCTTACTCTAACGAGGCTTCAGCGTCAATGTTCTTGCTAAGGTTATTACAAGTGCAGCAACAACAGAATGAGTTTGCAAGGAGTATTATATCTATAGCCCTAAATAGGACTCTGTCTGCCTCGCCAGCCTCAGTGCCAGTTAGAGAGACTCAGAACGGGCCGAATAGACATTCCGAAGCACGACAACACCCTAGAGCATCACCCTATCCAGATATGGAGCTTTCTACATGTCGCTTCTGCCATAGGAAGGGTCACCTTGTGAAGGATTGTCGTCGTAGATTGGGACAGTGTATGATTTGCGGTTCTAATTATCACGAAGCCAAAAATTGTACGAGAACACCACATACCTCGCAGCAGGAGCAAGGAGAAGGACTATACCGGGCTCGAGAGAAGCCTACCTGCAACTACTGCGGAAAGAAGGGGCACATCAGTAGAGATTGTCAAATCTGTCATGGTTTATGCTTAAGATGCGGATCGAGACAACATATGATTAAAGATTGTCCCAAGCCACGAACTCAAGTACACGATCAGCAGACTCCCACGCCAACAGTCCCAACACTTCCCATACCTCGACCGGTTCAGCATGTGTCGAGGCTCATGACACCAACAGTAGGAGCAATACGTCCACCATTACCTCCACAACAATTGCAGTTCTACAGGGCGAGAGCACAGGGCCCTAGTCAGAGGCATGGGCAGGCCTTTCACTAGCGGTAGAGGGTACAAAATCCCTGAGAAAATTATAGCAGGTATGATTTTAGTTGCTACGTTCTTGCTACTTGCCTTATTTAACACTAGAGCCACGCTGCACTAGTTAATCACAAGCCTAGTCATGCATCTTCCATCTTACTCATCCTTTCCTAAAATATAGATCTATTGTTATTCTCTTTAAGTTGTTGTTAATGGTAAATGATCAGAACATATGACGACTTCAGAACTGGTATACTACTTTCCCTCAAGAAAACTGTGCTATCAATAGGTTCATAACTAATTAATTCTCACTTGGAGTTAGCCGTTTCGATTACGTTACTGTGCAAAATAGGCCTGCATATAAAACTAGAATCTAGGTACCTTATCCACATACTTGACCTCCAATCTTGATTTCTTTTGAACCCGTTGATTGTCTTTAATTACATATTGCCGGATTTTCGTTCTACTACAAATATTATCCTTTCTCCCCGTGATGATAGGCAGGTTAGGAAGATGACTCGTACTTGGTATACGCATTTTTATGCTGCTCAGACACGCTATTAGTTGAACCCTTATAAGTTGGGTAGAACACCTCATGATCTATCACCCTCCTTGTCCCGACGACCTTCTTTAAAGGGAACACTCAAAAGATTACCTAGACTGTGCTTATTAGTTCAATCAAATGCCTTAGATAAGAAACCAGTAGGACAACTGTAGAGGCACGATCATAGGTCGAGTCTTAGAGTTTGATAAACTTAAACTACTTGTGACTTCTTTCAACTATATATCTCGCGTACCTATGTTTTGAACTATCATGACTAAACACCGCTATTATAGCCTAGATTTTGCAAGCTTTTTCTTTATCAAGCTTGTTCAGGACATGTGTTTATTGGGGACGCCCACTAGCATATTGTCTAATTAGAATCGATGTACTATGGTCTGATCAACCTTAGTGCACACGGTTCGCTCTTCATATGATTATCCCACATGGATTGAGATATAGAAGTCCCTAGGATCTCAACCATAACTACTTTGACAACTCGCTGGTAATTATTCAATTCGCCCACGGAACCTCGTATTTGCAATCGATCCCCTCCCTCGAACTCCTTATTGTTCCTCTGCCCTTACTAAAAATCGGAAAAACAAACACTCATATTGAGAGACGATAGACACATAATGACCCCATAGTTCGCCGTACCACCTATGGCTACGAAGGCGATATATGTACAATTGTTTTGTATCCATTCAAAAAATAAGAAGGATCCTCATACTCGATCCATATCTACCATACCCTGCTACCTATTGCCTTGAGTATTATTCTTTTATAGTCATAGTCAAGATACAATATTGCTTACCTCATTAGTCCTAAAAATCGTGTCTTGGCTTCTAGAGTGAGTAGATTGTAAGACTTCTAAATTCTAAGCTACACTAGTACAAGTGATTGATTGGAATAAGTTGGTTTACATTAAGGTGTTAACTAGTGGCTCATGAACACCCACTTTCTATTTAGGTCAGTTGATGTCCCCTACCATGACATCGACATTCGAAGCACGAGACTAGCTGTTACCTTCCAACGAATTTCATATGCAAGACCTAGACAAGCCCCCTTCATCTAGGCATATCATGTCCCACTCAAACATGTCCCCTTGTACTCTATTTTATGATTCGATTCTGGATCATGAAGACCAAATATGAACCTTACCATAAAACTAGGGTACTATCCGACTTTGATTAGAGGCCCAACCTCGATCCAATTCGGAGGACGTGGCAAGTTGAGTCCAAGGTAAATCGGGCCTTTTGATGTCTTGGAACGTGTTGGAGAGGTTGTCTATAGATTGGCCTTGCCACCGTCGCTAGAGGGAGTGCATGACGTATTCCATGTATCTCAGTTGAGGAGGTACGTGGCGGACAACAATCATGTGCTTGATCACTCCAAAATCACAGTTGAACCGAGTTTGTCGTACGAAGAGCAACTAGTAGAAATTCTCGATCGTCGAGTGAAGGTGTTGCGAAATCAATCTATTCCATTGGTTCACGTGGCATAGAAGCATCACTCGCCAGGGGAGTCTACTTGGGAGCGCGATGACGACATCCGAAATTGCTACCCGCATTTGTTCAAAAACGAAGGTATGTCTTGCATTTTAAGTGCTATTATATTTCCTTGCATTGCATTTGATCCTCCGACCTTAGTTTAATTTTGAGGACGAAATTTTCTTTAAGTTGGGTAGGATGTAAACCCCCATAATTTATAATTAATTTTTTGTATTAAATTAAATTTTTATGCCTTTCATTAGATGTGGATTTATTGGTAAATTTTTAGGAATTTATTGGTAAATTTTATAATTTATTGCTAGCTTAACATATATATATATATATATATATATATATATATATATACTTATATTTTTATATAATATATACATGTTTATATAAATAGTTATTGAAAAAAAAAGAGGGTGGGGCCCGGCCAACACCCCAAAGGGGGCGGCCAGGCTGTGCCGAGAGCAAATGGTGTAAGGGCCATGTTAAAGAAAGTAGAGTAATAATAATATATACTTAATACTAGGCTACTTTAGCCTATGCGCTACAGTACCCACTAACCCGCTTAGGACCCTTCCTCCCAAATACAAGTAGCAGCTGCTACTCGCCGGCTAAAATTTTTCTTCTTTGCGAAGATTGATTTACATCAAATCTCACCCGAAAATTTTAAATAAAATATCTAGATAAACCCCACGAGATTCTCTTCTAGATGTACTCGGATTTAAACCCCATCCAAATCCAAAAATCCGAATTTAAATAGGAATTTAAACCTACTATATAGGATCGGAAATTTAGTTCTTGGCGAAAATTATCGATAGAACTCCTTCCCATCTCCTCTCCACCCTCAACCCCAAGGCCGCCATCTTCACGCGCACGCCCCCGACCATTCGCCGTCGCCGATGTCGGGATCGTCGGAGAACTGCTCGCAGACGACCGAAAAACAGGGAATACTCTGTTTGGTTTAGAACTCAGGTACCCATCTTTCGATTCAAATTTCCTTGTATCCATTCAACGAAAATTCGATCTATCGAATGCTGTGCATAGTAGACATAACCCTTTTCAAAACCCTTCTGATAGAATCGAGCGAAATCCCATATATCTCTCGGTCTTTCGAACCAAATTTTCCGAAAAACTGTCGAAACAGAACAGTTTCAGGACAGTCCCAAACCCATATTTGGAAGCCAAAATCTTGGCAATTCTTCGACTGTTTTGTAAAACTAATTGAACATGTGTGAAGACAACATAACCATGATTGAAACGCAACTTGTAGATCTATATTTTGATTTCTGTGTGAGAATTAAATCAGTGTTGAACTTGTGAGAAAAAAACTGCTTCAAAAGTATTAAAATTTTAGAATTTTGTCCGATACGACGTACGCCCCGACAAACCGGGCGACGTGGTCACGCGCTATATGCATCGAAAGGCGCATATGGACATTGCGGATGTGTGGGAACTGACGGAACTCAGTTTCGTTGCGTGTGCGCGACGAAATCAACGTGTATCCGTCGAGATACCACCGTATCGACGTTTTGCAAACTTAACTATAACTTCGTGTACAGTCGTCGAATCGAGACGAAACTTACGCCAACAGGTCCGGATCGAAATGCTGGTCCTGTATACCAAGTTTGGTTCGATTCTGAGAAGGTCAAATTGGAACCCATTTTTGGCGGGCCCTTGACACACTCAAACGGGCGATTTTGTGCACGGCTCATCGGAATCCAAAATTGGACATACCGTTGAGTTCCTCTCCTCAAACTGAAACCGTAGACATGTAGTTTGACGACTTTAGAGACCATAGACTTTGGCACGCATTTTGGTGCAAAGCGAGTCCAACAGCGGACATCGTTTTGACCCAAAATTACAATTTTCCCCTTGTTCCGGAAATTGACTTTTGGACAGGCATTTCCTAGGTATATCTTTTACACTGAGTGCATTTTTGATGTTTGTTTCAGCGTTCGGAGTTGTTTGGAGATTGTGACGTTTCTTGGCTGACATTGTGATTACTTAGACTTGCCACTTTGTACCATCAGGCAAGATACCTTGCCACCTTACTCTGTGATTATTATATTTCTTATTTTTAGTTGTTATTTTTAGCATTTCTTATTTCTCGATATTTAATCTGTGCGTCCAAGTCACACTTGGGTGCAAGCGACTCTATCGGTCGTTTATCTTGTCTTATTTATTTCTCTTACATTGACTTAGTCTAGTGACCACCCATTGATGTTGAGGTATTGTTATATCTCATACGGCCTTGACACTTGTTGTATCACGTGATGTGAGTCACATGTAGGACACGTATTCGCGTAGTCGGCTGGCCACCAATACGTATGGAGCGTGCGACGGATAGGAGTAACTGCCAATAGAATTGCATGCTAGAAGACTTGGCGGTTATTAGAGGTACATGTCAGTCATGGAGATGATGATACTAGGCATTGGATGGGAAGAACATTACCTGACGTATGGGCTTCGATTGTACTTTCCTTGTAACCCGGAAGCTCCGCTGGAGATACGGGTATGAGCCTCTCAGGTTGGCCACTGTCGTTTTTGAACGTCATGCTCTTGGTCACTCATGCCCAAGAGGGGACTATACCGGATCCTATATTCAGCCAGGGCTCATGCGTCGAAGGAATGTATCTCAACTGCATATTCACAGTAGAATGGTCAGGAACCCGATTGCATGCATACCTTTTTTCTTATTATATTATCACAGTTTATATGGCATGGTGTTTTCTTGTATCTTGCTATGTCCCTGAGGACCTGGTTATCTCTCCAGGTTTAGACAATTTTCCACAGGAGTATGAAGCGGCGTTGGAGCTATCCTACATTGATGACGAGGCAGTCACTACTGATTTCTAGTCTGTTATATATTTAAGACATTAGTGGACATTATTTTACATCTCTTTTCTTTCTATTTTGCGGAGGTTGGACTCCGATCTTGCGAGACTATTTTTATAGCTGTTTGGAGTGAGTATGTTCACCCGGCTATCTTTTGATACTCTTATTTATTTATTTGGACTTCATTATCTTCTGTGTTGAGCTGTGATGAGATTAGATATGTTATTCTGGCCTGTAATTATTTTATTTACAGCTTATGTGCATATATGAGGATTCCATATATTGGAGTGTTCTTCGTATATGTGCAGCTGGCATGTTCACGTACTTGGTCCTACGTATTTTGGGATTGGGGCGTTACATATGTTCTTCTAACCTGATTGACAACCAGTTTAGAATCGCCGTAGACTTCAAGATATTCGACTTCCAACTGTTTTGCTAATTGGAGTCCAATGAGCAAGGCATTGTATTCAGCCACATTGTTAGAGCATGGCTGATCTAAAGAATAAGCTCGTTGGATAGCTAATCCTTCTGGAAAGACTAGTACAATTCCAACTCCTGCAACAATGGTCCCATTTGGTCCAATCCGGGATGCTCCGTCGAAGAACAGATGCTAGGTATAAAATTCTTCAGATCATGTTTGATTCCAATGTTTCATCTGGAATTTTGTCATAAAGCTTAGATGTCTCCGGAACAGGATGAGCTGCTAAAAAGTCAGCCAGTGCTTGACCTTTAACAGACTTTTGTGGAACATAAACCATGTCATATTGGGCTAACAGGATGGCCCATATAGCCAGTCGAGAATTGAGTGTGCTGGGCTTCTTCATCAGTACCCGAAGAGGATTAACTCGGGAAATGACGTGAATGGTTTGGCCAATAATATAATGTCGAGTCTTTTGAACAGCGAACATAAGAGCTAGGTATTCTTTCTCAACCGGACTATAACGATGTTCATCACCGATCATAGTATGACTAAGATAGTAGATGGCTCGTTCATGGCCTTCTTTGTTCTTCTGGGCAAGTAAAGCACCAATAAATAATCCATAGCACGGACATATATTAAGAATGGTATGCCTGAGATTGGTGGCACTAAGACTGGCGGGTTCATCAGATACCGCTTTATATCATCGAATGTTCGTTGACATTCTTCGGTCCAAATGAAAGATATACCCTTTTTTATTAACTGAGTAAACGATCTACAGCGTCCAGACAGATTTGAAATGAACCTCCTGATGTACGTTAGTCGACCTTGGAATCCTCATAGCTCTTTTAAGTTGCGTGGAGGACGCATCTCTTGAATGGCTTTAATCTTCTTGGGATCCATGTGTATACCTTTAGAGGTAATGACGAAGCCGAGAAATTTACCACTAGAGACACCCAAGAATGACTTGGTGGGATTCATTTTTAACTGATGTTGGCGCATTAGATTGAAGATAGTTCTTAAATCTTGGATGTGATCTTCCTTTAGACGACTCTTGACAGCAATATCGTCGACATAGCATTCGATAGTTTTGCGTAGATGATCTCGAAAGATGGTACTCATAGCTCGTTGGTAAGTTGCACCAGCGTTCTTGAGACCAAATAACATCACATTGTAACAATAAACTCCGCGAGAAGTGTGGAAAGAAGTATGTTTTTCATCTTTACGGTTCATCCGAATCTGATTGTATCTAGAAAATCCATCCATGAAGGATATCCTTTCGAACTCGCAAGTGTTGTCGATCATGACATCTGTAATAGGGATAGGAAATTCGTCCTTTGGATAAGCTTCATTAAGATCCCGAATGTCAATACAAACTCAAACTTTGCCAGTTTTCTTCAAGACTGGAACAACGTTGGCTACCCAATCAGGATGTTGTTCTTCTCGAATAAAGCCACAAGCTATGAGCTTTTTGACCTCATTATCTATTGCGTCCATCATTTTTGGCTTGAATTGCCTTTGCTGCTGTTTGATTGGCTTTGCATTAGGTAAAATATTCAATTTATGAGTAGCAACTTTGGGATCTAAACCGTACATGTCTTCATAGTTCCAAGCAAAGACATCAATATATTCTCGGATAAGAAGAATTAATTCTTGTCTATCTGCCTCTGGGAGGTTCTTGCTGATGAATATTGGACGAGGTGACCCATTTTTTCCTACATCAATTTGAACCAATTGATCTTCGGTAGGAGGTTCTCGTTGTTCGAATCGGAGTTCCCATTGGGTATCCATTCGTTGAGCCCAAGGATCAGTTTCAGGATTTTCTTCTATGTCTTCATCATAGCCTTCTGGGAGTTCAGCGAAGACCATATTAGAAGATACGATCAATCGATGAACTTGACCGATGCTAGTATCAGAATCCCATGATCTGGAACCAGAAGAGTTAGAGCGTTCTTCATTATCGGATTTAGAGACTTCTGGAGATAAGACCGGAGGTGAAGTATATCCGAGACCTCTTTTCGTCCTGCTGTAGTACATCTCTGATTTTCCTTTCGGAACAACCGTACAGATAGGAGTTCGTCTACCCTTGCCATAATTGAGGCCATTCTTGAAGTCATGACCCATCTTTCGGATGATGTCTTTTGATTGTTGACTGTAACGACGAAGTTGGAGACGTCCCATATCGTTACTTTTGCTATCATCCGTATAGCTGAATTTTTGTTCTGGTCCTTTACTAAAAAGTATTGGACTCTCACCTCTATTTCGAGAAGGGACAACAAAATATGAGTCATTTGGATGTTCAAATAATACTTCCGTCTGAAGGGATTGTACGACTATTGTAAATAACTGAAAGCTGTCTAGCATATCCAAATAGCATTTAGTATGATAAATGACATCAGTATACTAGAAAATAGATGCTTTTTTATTGATTTGTACATCCATATTTACAATAGGACCTTTAGCCTTAGCCGGCTTAGTCAGATCGATTACAAGAGGAGGAACAGAAGAGTAAGGAGGTTTAGGCTTGTTGCGATGAAGGTCGATACCAAGCGGCTCAGAAGAGGTGAGCTCCCTTTTATCCTTGTTACGACGTAAGTCGATAACCAGTGGCTCAGAAGAGGTGAGCTCCCTTTTATCCTTGTTACGACGTAAGTCGATAACCAGTGGCTCAGAAGAGGTGAGCTCCCTTTTATCTTGGTTATCACCCATTGATTGCTTTCGGGCTGGCAGATGAATGGCCAGTGGTTTGGAGGATTGAGGATGAGACACACGCCCTTTGACAGGTATAATGAGAGTGTCATTGGGCACTGCTTCTTGTTCTTCCTCATCGTCCATGGCTAATACTACCTTCATAAACTCTTCTTTGTACATGCGAGCATTATTGCAATATGCTTCAACGCCTTTAAACGGGTAGAGATCCACAACTTTTTTTTGGACTTCTCCTTTTTCATCAACATATTTGAAGCATTGATGGAGAGTAGAAAGAACAATGTTGTGTTCATGAAGGAATGGTCTCCCTAGAAGAGCATTGTATGAACAACCATGGTTGTCTATAATGTAGAAAGTCACCTTCGTGCGAAGATTTCCAATTTGGAGCTTTAAGCGTATCTTGCCTAAAGGTTCACTTCTTTCCTGGTTGAATCCCAGGATGGTGGTGATAGTATCGGAGAGGCTATACACTGGAATCTTCAGAGCATCCAACATCGTCTTAGGCATGATGCTGAGTGCTGACCCTGGATCTATCAGAATACGATCGACCTTCATGGTGTCGACATATCCTGTAAAGTAGAGAGGACGGTCATGTCGATTGTCTTCCATCAACATGTCATCCTGCGTGAAGGTGATGTTTGGAATTAATTCCAGCACACTGTGACAGTGGAGACAAGAGACAGGTTCTGACTCAGGTTTCTTGAGAAGAGTTAGACAAGTGTTTGCCTGCATCAAAGCCTCACTCAGTATTTCTCGAGTCTCTTTAGAGAGGCGTAAGTGCTCGAAGATGGATAGCCTGGCTGGTGTGTTGGCTAATTGAGCCAATATGTCAAAGTTATATGGCTTTTCAAGTCCAGAAGGGAAAGACGTCTTCAAAACTTTGTCGAAGCGGACTTGTTGATTGCCTTTGTCAGCTGCTGTCGGTTTAGGAAGAGTTGGTTCCACAACCGGTAATGATGTAGAGGGGATGCCCTCTGTAGAGACAGGCTGTACTGGAACAGCTTCGGAAGACGAAGCAAGATCCTCCTGAGTTTTGGGATGCTCCCGTAGATTGGTTTTTCCTGACCTGGTGCCCAATAGGATCTCTTCTTCAACTATGGGATCAAAAGACACCATATTGCAGCTCTTTGTCTTGCCCTTAGAGCGTTCCTTTTGCTTGGAGGAAGAAGGAATTTTGAAATCTGAAACAAGATCAGGATGAATCCATATAATCTCGCCATTATCGAGGGATAAGGGGACAAGACCTTCACTTCGTGGAGGAGAAAGATTCTCAATCTCCAGAGTGGCCCTGGGAATGGGGATGATGCCGCTCTGCACCACTTGTGGCAAGAAGTCACCGAACTGTACAGAAATCATATTGGCCGTAATAGTCTTTTCATCCTGCTGGAGAGTGATGACACCGGCGTTGACCAACTCTTGAATCTTGCCTTTGAGCACATAGCATGCCCGAGTAGGATGCCCTATGAACCTGTGATAAACACAGTACTTAGGGTGGTCAGTTTTACCGACTTCGTCAGGCTTCTTCGGGTCAGGGAGTTGCAACTTATTACTTTTAAGCAAACAGTCGAAGATGCTCGCGGTATCATTTTCATCAAAGGAATACTCTACTTTTGGACGAGGTTCCTTCGGTGGAGGTACAGAAGGAGTAGAGGTAGACGTGGGTTGAGCCACGTTAACAACTAAAGATTCCTTGCTCTTGAGGTTGATGTCCAAGGTTTCTTTGCCCTTGCGGTTATTTTGACAATTACCACTACCAGATGGAGAAGACTCATCTCGATCAGGGTTAGACATGTGTACCCCCAACTGTTTGAACTTTTTAGCGCTAACTTTGGCTGCTTTAGCATTGACGATGAATGACGGCCAGTCCTGGAACTGTGTTGACCCCGTCCACATGCTGATGATAGGCAACAAGTTTGACTTACAAGTGTCTATCGTCACGACAGATGGGGTCTCGGAAGGCATTTTGAGTGCTTTTCGGCAAAATCGTTCAATAAAACTCTTAGTAGTTTCATTATATCTTTGCTTGATCTTGTTGAGGGCGGATATAGTCATATCGTTGATACCCTCGTAGAATCATTCCAAGAACATCTGCTTGAGTCCGCAAAGGAAGTGATAGAGCCATCAGGCAGGCTGCGGTACCAATCATATGCCGTGCCGGCTAAGCAGCCGACGAAGACTCTGGTAAGAAGAGCATCACTTGGTTGGAGCTGTACAGTCATTACCTCAAAATGGTTAATGAACTGACTCGGAGAAGTGCTGCTGTCAAATAGAGTGATTGTAGGAATTTTGTACTTTGAAGGGAATGGAACTTCCTTCCACTCCACTGGGTAAGGTTGTTTGATCCCCAACCTCTGTAGACCGTCTTTCTCTTTGAAGGCCTCGAACTGATTACGTAGCAATTTTATAGCCTCATTGGCATCTCCTGAGGATGGAGAAGTAATAGGCTGGCTTACCGAGTTAGGAGGAGGAACAACATGGTAAGCACTACCCCCAGCCCCTGAATGACTGGGTGTAACTTGGATAGGTATTGAGGCTACTGGAGGAGACGGTACCCCCAGACCTGCATTGACAGGCACCGATGATGCTATAATCTCAGGATTGACAGCAGGTGCAGTCGGTGATACTGTATGTTGAGCTATGATAACAGTATGCATACTTGCGATCATTTCAGCCATGGTCTCCAACTTATCTTCCAGTACGGCGATTCGTTGCTCTTGACTTGCCGAACAAGAAGCGTCTGGATCTTCAGTAACAACATAGGCTGACACTTCTCTGGGTACAGTAGAAGACACTGTCTGCTCAGAGCTTTTGCTATATATGTCATAATCAGAGAAAGAATCATCCCCTGAATGAGAAATTGAGAAGTGACCAGAGGGATCTTGGAGAAGATCCCTATGACCGACTATATCTCGACTTCGTGATCGGGTGTGTCGGAATACTCCTTCAGAGGATTCATGGAGTAAATCCAGATACCTTGACTGGGCTTGCGGGGTTTGCTGTGCTTTGAGCACTTCCTACCCCCAGTGTCTCGGGAAGCCATATTCACAGAGGCATAGAGCACCTCGTCTTCGTCTTTTGACATTGGTTGAGAAGTTAAACGATCGAAGACAGATCGTTTTGTCGTCTGGCAACAACACTTGATAACCACCTGGTGATTACAATGGTGTTCCAATGGTTGAATCGGAGGTGTTGAGGTGTTGTCCCGCTTCTGCTTGAGGTATTCCCGAAGATCAGGGATATATTCTTTGACGACATTTGGAACATGATTCCGATTCTTCAGATGCTTTGTCCCGTGAGTATACAGAGAAGTACTCAACTCGTTGGCATAAGTGTCAGGATTTTCCCTCCTGGAAGTTTGCTTCTGATGCAAGTTCACCTTTGGCATTGGTTGCTTGCGTTTCATAGAAACTGGTCTATTGAGATAAGTTCATATATCGACAAGTTCACCCCCAGGGGCCTCCATCTGAGACACTAGCAATTTTCCTTGCTTTGATCGGGATATCCGAAGAGTTGGAAGATCTTGGAAGTGTGCTACTGGAGTAGGCAAGATGTCTCTCTGGTCAATAGTTTTTCCTTTAGCAGGGAGAGAAAAATTCTTATTTGAGAGAGTTTTTGTACTGTTTGGTGCCGAGGCACGTTCAGATGGATCTTCCGAGGTAAAAACTGGGGAAGACTGAGAAAAGACCAAAGGACCTTTTCCTTTATTTTGTGAAGAAGGGTTGGCTAAAGAGCATTTTCCTATGTTGTTTTCCAAGTTTTGGACTATGGACGATTGAGAAAAGACCAAGGGGCCTTTCTGTTTGTGCTGAGATGGAGGAAGAATAGTCAAAAGACTACCCCCTGTGGGTTGCACAAGAATAGAAGAGGCAGCAACTTTCTCTTTGAAGGAGATGCCAGATGGCTCCTTGGCCATAGAACAAGCAGGAGGTGCAACCTGGGTTCTTGAAGAAGCAGCAAGTGAAGCCTTGGCTACAGAGGGCTTAAGTTGCGCTCTGGTTGAAGGAGTGGTGGATTGTGCAGGAGGGAAAGAGACCGCCAATTGCGCCAGAGGGAGAGGAGTCTTGGACTTTGCCATAGCAGCATAAGTCATAGATTATGCTGTGGCAAGGGGAGCAGTGTGCTGCGCATGGGCTGTAGGAGCTCTGGATTGCGCTTTAGCAGAAAGGGTGATGGATTGCGCAGGAGCAGAAGTGGATACTGGCCTCCTGTCAGAAGAAACCACAGGCTGCGCAGAGGACTTCGGGGTCCACACTGAATGGACCTTGCTCTTGGCAGAGGTCACAGTGCGCCGAGTAGCCCCTGAGTTGATCATCGCTTCGTAGGCAGTCTGGTGGACCTTTACAACCAGCGTCTTCTATGTCTTTCCGATAGACGCAGCGTCACATTGAGTTGTCACTTCCTCGTCGGAGGAGAAAGTCGTCTCCAACAGAGTCGCCATTTTTTTGCAAAAATAAAAGTCTTTTTATTTCACAAACTTTAAAGAATAGTACAAGAGTACAATAAATTCTGGAAAAGTACAACTATAGGAATCCGATCTGAAGACGATCGCTTTATCTCTTGGACGATGTGAACTTTGAAGACGATAGCCTCTGAAGAATGCAGCAGCACTTAGAAAAAAACTCCTGATCTCTGATGATCTTGAATAATGATCCCCCATAATGAAGAACTTGAAACTCTATTTATAGAGTTCTAGAAATAACTATTTTATAGTTATTCTGGATTGCGCACAATGAACTGCGCTGGAGACAGACTGTGCTGACTGCAAATTGTGCTGGCCATTGGGCAGTTGCTCGATCGTGGGCTAACCGTATTCAGACGCGTGGCATTGTTTGATTGAAATACGCTTGATCGTGTATAGGTGGTTGCCATGTGGCGAACAATTGATGGCATGTAAGCCACGTATTAAATATCAGTTATCTTTAATAAATTTGATGGATCACGCCACTTGAATAGCGCTAGCTTCAGACTGCGCTCCTTTCTAGTCATTAGATAGCGCTAGGATTCAGACTTGGTCAAACTGCGCTGAGGTTGAACTGGCAGACTGCGCTCTTGTTGGATGGGCAGACAACGCTGGACTGTACAGCTGTTCTCGAGCGCCATGCTGCAGAAGAAACGAACAAACTCCTCGCTTTTCGGGCTATCAGGCTGTCAGAAGATTTGATCTTCCTGTCAGGTAATGATGGCGTTGCCACGTCAGCGTAGCGCGCTCGGGCGTTAGCGCAGTTCAGCCTCGCACGTTTGATTTGTAGCGTAGTCTGTCTATAGCGCAATTCATTTAAGGGTGCACAATTTAGACTTCTCTGCCTATTTGATGGATGCAACTTGATTTTTAGGACTTACATCATACAGCAGAAATTTAGAACAAAACACAAGTCATTGCCAAAAACTCTTTATTGATATTGGAACAAAGATTACAATGGGGCACAAGGCCAAGATTACAATCACTCAAGCTCACTCTTCTCATATTTTACAAGCTCACTCAGCTCTCTCTCATCTCTCAATACATGTCTCGAGCCAGCGGATGCTTCGGAAGGCAACGTCCATACATTATGTCCCGTATAAGTCTTGACTTCATGCGGCCGCACGCTTCGAATCGCCAAGGAACTCCGTACCTCGACACAACCAAGCGAGATCCGCGCCACGAGCTTCTACCTGTGCCTGCACATAAAAACTATATGGGTGTCAGTACCCAACTGTACTGGTGGAGTGAGCTCCTCGCCCACCCATACAAAACTGACACGTTCATTTACTTTATGCAACATATCCTTTAACGATTGTCTTTCTATTCTTGCCTTAGGATCAATTTTAGGACCGACGCCTTGGCCTATTTTGTGTCTCTAGACCATCACCGTGCTATCGCACCGATAACTTCCTTATCCTTGCCTCAAGACCTTTCTCGTGCTTGCAATGTCAATGCAACGACTCATACTTATCTTTCATGCCATACGCTGTGACGTAACGACTCGATCGTGCCATGAACTCGATTCGTGCTTTAATATCTCTGAGGCAGTACCTCCTCGCTTAGTCTTGCCTATACTTTGGTTGTGACAACGTGTTCGTGCCTCACATTTCGAGGTCGTGCCCAGCAACTCAACGTAACTTCACCCAACTTGTCCTACGGCCTTTCTCAACTTAACTCGCAACAACCCAAGTCTAACTAATGCAACTCTATGCCAACGACTTAACACACGATACCACATCTCGTGTCGAAGCACGTCGCCTTCGTTGTAGCCAAATCCTAGGCCCAGACATTGTGTTCTAACTGTGTACACCATCAACTCGACTCCATCCAAAGGTACACATGCGGATTGCCGCCCATGCCGACCCATCTATATGAATGTCACTGGCATTAACTAGCCATCGTGGATATAGCCTGGCAAATGGGATCCTTGCACCGCAAGTAGCGATCTCCGATGCAAGTCCTCGAACTACTATTGCCTATTACCCAGCTCGGCTATTACCGTATTTCTTCCTAGGCCAAGTCGGTCCCGTGGCCCCGGGATGCCGCTCGAAGAAACAATCGCCCTTGTCGACAAGTTGTCCATGACCGTGCACCTACGCTAACTTCTAGACTTAACGTAACTGTATGGTCCCATCATCATCACTTAGTTCCTTTTCTTTACTCCTTCCACTTTTCACACTTCTTTTGTAGAGCCCAAACCAGGGTTGCCTCGGTGACAGACCTACAGTCCCGAGATATTTCCTCTCAGCGACTAACCATCGCTTAGACTTAACATTCTTTGAACTCCGGGAACGACTACTGTATAGCCTTCCCACTTAACTTGAACATAACGTGTTCCTTAAGTATCGACAGACCGTGGCTAACTTTCTACTGAACCAACTGTTGCTCGTGCCTTAAACCAACTCGTGTTCTACGCAACGCTATCGCCCAAGTCATACCTCATATGACGGGCCTTGGGATCGTGGGAATATTTAACTTGACAACCGCAGAAAGAGCGAGACAGCACTTGGAATGACTTAGGTCGACCGGCATAACTTTGCCTAACTTTCAAGCCTACAACTTAACCCGAGGGACGAGCAAAGGCTATGCCAAGCCTTGCGCAGTGGAAGCGTGCATGCTTTATCGAGCATTTACGCGGGCAATGCCTATGACTTAGGCAAGTTCCTAGTTTTGTGTCGAAGACCAACTTTCCTTCTCCCAAACCACGGGACGAAGGACCCAGTGTCATTTTCAAAGCACGTCGTGCACCAACTCTAAGCCGACCGTTGGACCTTTCCATATTCTAACTCAGTTCGACCTGTCGGGATTATTCCCTTAGCTATGTGGATTCGTCTCTTTTATTATCAAGCCTACTTGTGCAAGTTGAAAACATGCGATTTATTATGTGAAGACTAAAATGAGGCAAGTTCACCGAAACTACCCCACTTGAGCGAGGAGCCACCTCGGACGAGCGAGCCTTCGAGCAGACGTTGCAAGGCTAAGACCGAATGCTGTCGGCATTTTGATTCCTCCGATTGACTTTGCAGGACGGGGCACTACAACATATACCACTCAGAATAAGTCTCGTCCTCGAGACTTTCCTGAAGGAAAGCCATCCTGCCATTTCTATGGCCAAGACTTAATCGTGCCTAGACACAGAACCATAACAGTCGTGCTAGGTACGCCATAATTTATTGTACAGACTCCGCCTATGCATTTCTTCGTTTCCGAGCCACGCTCGCACTATTATCAATCTTTTCTTTAACATGATTTCAAATTTTCGACACTCTTCTATTCCTCAAGTCTTGCTTGAACTCAACGTATCACTTGGTTGGATCGTGCACGCATTCCAGGTGTCCCCAAAATACATGCATTCAGCCAAGCCGCATGATAGAGAATTTGTTATTCTTACTCGGGTTGCATCGTGCACATACTCAGGCGTTCCTGAAACATATGCATGTCAGCCAAATCTCGTGAGGGTCATTCCTATTTTCTTGATTCAGTTTATCCATCAATACCAATCCTCAAGATCAATCTTTCAATTTCTAACTCTTACAACATGGACATCTCGCCTAGCCGTTAGGCCATCTCTTCAGGCTAAAGTCAATTGTCAGTATTGGAATCATAGTTCCCAAACAACAACAATATCAACACTGACCCCATCCTAAGGTCAAACCAAGTTGATTGTACGAGATTTTCTACCCATGCTGGCATCACTCTGATTTTTACACATCGAACATCGATTCCCTACACACATCCCAATATTTTGTCGCACGGGGTCTGAGTCATTCAGCAAAACTATCCTACGATAACTCATGTTTCAACCAATTCCTTGACATACCAATATCACTCGTTCATCAAGCCCTTTCGCACAGTCTATCTCTTCGAACACGTTCGACATACTCCGCCTATCAATCCTTCCAAGTCAAGCACGCTACGACACAATTCACCGCTAAACCATAATTCATATTTTATATTCCCTAAGTCATTTATCCCAATTCACGTATTCGATCATGAGGTTGTAGAAGCATAGAATTTCAGGAGCATCTATAGGCCAGAATTCCGATGTGCTTAACAAACATGCGTCAGGGAGCTCAAACGAAGTACTTGGCACAACAAAGGACGACAAAAGTATATACATCAAAAGAAGATTTTTATTTCATATAAAAGTCTATTACATGTCTAAAGAAAGGCTTTACAAAAGGAAAACTTCTACAAAAAGAAATATCCTAAGACTACAGCCAGGCGCAGCAAACTGCCATGCGCCCCTTGCCAGGAGCATCCTCCGTCAGGCGCATCTCTTCAGCGTCTCGGTCAGGCGCGTCCCTTCAGCGTCTCAGTCAAGCGCATCTTCTCGACGTCTCAGTCAGGCGCATCATGAAGTCTCAGCATATGCGCTCCACTTCGATCCGATCAAGTGCTTCGGCTAAAGGAGCAGCTTTGAGCATAACAAGAGCGGGCGATCAACCCCACTCTAGCTGGAGGAAGAGCTCTCCAAATCCCAAGGAAGAGGAGAGCACCGTAATTTCGATCTGCGGCTCTTTCAGCATAACAAAGACGGGACTCTAACGTCCCGATCTTTGGATGCAACAGGCAACTTCGGCCTGCATCGGGACCCTACGATCCCGACTTTTGGATGTAACAGTCACCTTCACGAGTGCATACGAAGACGACTCGACGCATCTTCACCTTGGAGAGCGTCTTGGCAACAGAATGTGCTCGGGCAAAGAAGTTCATCTTCGTCGAGAAGTCAAGGGAGAGACAACAAAACTCTCTCAAATTGTTGCTATTTATAGGCCAGGGCAAATCAAACCCATGCACAAAGTGGCAACCTTTCCGAAGTTAGTGCAATGAACTTGCATTTACGATGATGAATTTGCCTCTTCGAATTCAGCTAAGTCAGAGAGTCATTAAATGACCCAAAGAACTCAACAGACAGACCAATAAGGATGCGCCATCAGCACCAAGCACCCCGTATGGATGTGCCCAACAAAGCACAGATCCATGCGTCCTGGTGAACACGGACCTATGCGCCTAGTGGGGTACAAATCGATGCGCCCACTTCGGCTCGTCACCTACCAAGCAATTAATGCGAAAGTGACAGAGTTGGCAGCACGTCCCCCGAGGACTGAACAGTCGACAGCTTTCTGCAGAAAATGAAGCGCCACAGTCGTCAGCGTCATCATTACTCTCCTCTGACGGTTACAAGCCACGTGGTCGACCAACCACACGCATGCGCCTCCGCCGCCATGTGCCCAAAGATTCGCATGCGCCTCAAAATCCATGCGCCCAGACTGGTTCATGACTCCAGAAGGTTATGAGCCAAAGTCTTCTCATGCGTCCAAGCACATCCTGTCAGATCACTGTCCACCAAATCCGAGATCTTTGAGCTACGGACATGCACCACGTGTCCCTTGAGTCAGTTCAAGCCACGAAGGGATACTAACCACCCAAGATCTCAGCAACCGAAGAATCCTCTCAGTCGCCACGTGTCAGCTCTTCCGCAGCACCACAGGCATAACAGGATGGATTCAATCCCCAAATCAGGGCGTATCAACCATGCGCCCCCGCCAGCATCAGCCACGTGGCGTTCCCATGACCAGGCGCATCCGATATATGCACACATGAGCAGCTCAACCTGCTGCTTATAAATAGAGGGATCATTTCCTTCTTCCACACACACACAGAGATATACAGACATACACCGTCAAAGACAGAGGTAACCAGATCATCAGAGTTACAGAGACGCACGTCTACTTACAGGGATCGGAAGAGACACTCAACGTCTTCTTTCCCTCCGCATGCTCTGGCATCCAGAGCAACCCAGACCTTCAGAGAAACTAAAACCGTCGTAAGATCATCAACGGAGTCAACGTATTACCACTCGCTCCACCGACACAGGACCTAGATAAAAAACAAAAGTGTACTCCTAGGACTACATCTAAGTCCTATATTGTAACACTGTTCTGTTTGTATTTGAAATTCCAATCAAATATTTTAATGGCAAACAAGCTGGCGACTCTGCTGGGGACCTTTTTCTCCTTCGATGAGAAAGTTGTGTCGCAATCTGACGATATGAAGGTGGGCTCCTCCCATAAGACACTAGTCGTATGCCTCAATCAATAGGCGTATGAGGAGTTCATCTCTGAAGACAGCGCAAGTCCTTCGAAGCAGCTGTCGAAGCCGAAGAAAACTCGCCAAGCCTGGGTGGGCAAGGTGGAGGCCCCTGGCACCATCACTGAAGGGGATGCGCTGATGCAACCTACCCTTCTCGTTGACGCCCTCAGCAGCCAGGAAGTGCCCACGGGTGCAGCACATCTCTCAAAAAAATGTGGTGCCGACCACATTCCCGAACCATCTCCTTCTCAGTCAAGGAAGATTCGCCGACGGAGCAGGGGCGCGTCTAACGCCCTGCGCATGAACTCTGGTGCGCCGCAGAAGGCCTCTATTTTTGACAGACTCACTCGCTATCATGGCGAAGATAATTTGGACTCTAAGTACTATACGCCCCAGCGGGCTGGTACGAAGAGGTCCAAGACGGCACGGGCCATGCGCCTCAAACATGCTATGCCAATGACAAACCAGAAGCATGCACTCACAATCACGTGCGCTGCTGATGGTAAGCTGTATAAAGTTGACTCGGGTGCTTCAGCGCCAAAAATGAGCCGACCGTCAAAGTCCTTGTCTCACTTGGGCGCATATGCTGCGTTCGCAACCAAGTCGTGCAAGGCAAACTCTGTGGTCTTGAACCCCCGCACCTACATTGGTTGTGCGTCTGAGGCTGGTTCAAGCCACCCTAAATGTTGCTCCCCTACTATTGATTTGGGCGCATCTTTTGCGCTGGATCAGGGGGTACAACATTTACTTGACCACCCCAGCGCTTGGCCTTGCCATGCGCCAGATGGGGGTGTGAAGGTGGCACTCTCCCCTAACAATTTGTGTAATATGATCATTCACAAACGCCGATCAGGAGAGTTGACTGACAAGCCCAATACACCCCTCACAGGGCACACCTCACAGGGCACACCTGTGCTGTGGTCACCATCAACTGTTGTTGCAAAACAACAGTACCACCATAAAGGCAGTTTGTGTTCCAGCGGCTGCAATCATCAGCACCCCTCCAATGTCGCATCGGGAAGAAGGTGCCGATTAAAGAGGAGCCAGAACTAAAGGTTGCTTCTTGCAACGTAGTCTCTAACTCCTCATCAATCCGAAAGGCGACTGGCAACTCCTCGAACTCGTCCTCATCCAAGAGCCAGCCATGGAAGACCAAGGTGACTGTCCCATCCTCAGGAGTATTTGAAGGCACCCGGAGGAGGAAGACGATCTCAGAGGAAGCTGGGGGTAGTCAGGCCCTTGTTGATTCTCCTCCCGAAGACGAAGATATCCTCCAGAACATAGCTGGGGGTAGCCAAGACGAAACTCCAGGAGAAGCGACTCTTCTACAGGAGAGCGAGGTTGAAAGTGAAGCTTCAACCGATCCATCCACTTCCAGTCACGTCATGACAGTATACATGATAGGAGGTGGTGATACGGAGTCTGATGCTCCGCCAGCAGACCTCGTTCAGCGCATGGATACTTTGGAGGGAGGACTCAAAACCCTCTCTGCCTCCATGCAAATACTGACTCAAGAAGTGTTTGAGATACGGTCAGCTTAGGCTAGAGCACCTTCCACCAATCCGGACCCAGGAGCTAATGGGGAATCAAGTGTGCCCCTTTAACGGGCATCCTTGAATATCGATTGCCGCAAAGCACCTCGGGTATCGAAACCTTCAAATGTATAACTCCAGACTGTACTGCCTTCTCTGACTCCCAGCTCCACGGAGGACGTGGTTGAGATGATCAGGGACTTGCGTGAGCGCTTCGAGTCAAAGAACAGACAGGAGGAGCGCCAGAAGATGGGGATCCCACAACCATACCCCCTCGAATGAAACAAAGTGGTATATCCTCCCAAGTATAAACCACAAACGTTGACGCCATACGACGGAAAGGACTCTCCACGCCGTTATCTGACTTACTTCCAGTCTCAAACGGGACATCTTCCGAAGGAAGACGCGCTATTCACCAGCATATTTGTCGGGGCATTGAAAGGAGTGGCTTACGACTGGTACTGCAGTCTTCCTGACAACTCCATATCCTCCTTTGATGACTTGACACGCCTCTTCCTCGATCATTTTTATGACGGAGGGAAAGACATGACGATGGCGTCCCTTATAGAGGTACGTCAGAAGGAAAAAGAGACGGCTCGAGCATGCATCGAATGATTCCGACAAGCCTGCTTCAGACTGCCCCCGGGTATGCCAGAACATTCACTCCTCTTCTCTTGCAGCATGAACATGCTTCATACGGTTAAGTTCTGGCTCAACTCCATTCCTTCTCCCGACTGGAGTTCATTGATTATTGAGGCCGAAGCAGCTGAAAAGAAGGCATGCAATGCTCGTCTTCTGGGAGTCAGTTTCTCTGCCTTTGAAAATAAGGAAAAACGACCCGCTGCCAGCAATTCTGGATACGGGATGAAGGAAAAGCAGGCATTGACTGTCAATGCCTCTAAAGGTGTACAAGCACCTACTCAGAAGCCTCCGCTTGCACCAAGGCCAAAGGAGGTATATTCTTTTAATGATAAAGACACCTTGTAACTCTTCGAGAAGTTGAAGCAGGGTGACAAGATTAAGTTACTGTACCCGAAGCGTCCCGACGAGGTTGGAAGAGTTGACAATCCGAGGTACTGTCACTACAATCGGTTTGTAGGACATCCAACTCAGGACTGCTACGTCCTCAAGAATTACATGCAGCGCATGATCAATGCGAATGCCATCTCCGTCGATTACGAGGAGAAGACAGTCTCGGCCAACCTGGTGTCGCTCTAATTTGGCACCTTGCCGCAAACCACAGCACAAGATGGCGTCATCTCCATCCCAAAGGCGACAATGGAGGTGGTCAACCTACCACCTACCCGTGACAACGTGAGTGGACTCATCCCACTCACCACATCTCAGGGAGAGGTCTTATGGGTTCACCCAGACCTTGTCTCTGAACTTACTCAACCGGGGGTACCCTCTGTCTTCAAAACCAAGGGCAAGAAGATCAAGTCTTGCCGCATGGTCTCTTCCTCTGCGGAAGAGGCACTTCCTGTACAAACGCGTTCGCAGCAGAACGCCCAACCCGACGAAGCTGCCGTCGAGGTGGTGCCTCCCTGTACCGCCCCTGCTACCCAGGAAGAGGGCCCATCCAGACCTCCAGCAGCCAATAAATAGAAGCACGTTGAGGCCCGTTTCGACAAGCCTTTACGAAGAAAAAATGCTTCGGGGCTAGCCAAGCCCCACAACTTCGACATATTGGCACAACTTGCCGGTACTCCTGTCCGCTTATCTCTGTTCGAGCTTTTTCGTCTTTTAAAGACACCCGCGAAGCTCTCTGTGAAGCCTTGAAGGATGCTGAGTCCTTCATCAGTCAGGTTAAGCAGCCTGAGGACCTTCCAACAACATGTGCATACTGCTACTGTGCGGAGGAGGTCATCCCCAATATAACCTTCACCCAACAAGACATGCTGCTCAAGCACAACCGGCACAACAGGCCACTGTATTACACAGGGTATGTGGGTTCCGTCAAGGTGAAGCGAATTCAGATTGATCCAGGATCTTCCCTCAGCATCATCCCTAGGACTCTGCTCTCAATACTGGGGATTCTGATTCACTGTCTGGCGCCTTCCAATACTACAATCAGCGACTTCAATGCCAGCAAAAGTAAACCGCTTGGGAAAATTCGACTGAAATGTCATATCGGTAATCTCTGAACCGAAGTGACTTGCTATGTCATGGACGCCGACGTCAACGTCAACTACAACCTCCTGCTGGGTCGTCCATGGCTGTACGAGTACATGGTGGTGCCATCTACACTCTACCAATGTATAAAGTACGTGTCCACCAACGGTATCATCCGGACATAGTTCGCGGACATTGCCCCTTTCAAGGGGGTCGAAGCCTACTTTACCGATGCTAGCTTATATAAGTCGCTCGATGAAGGGGAAGCCAATGATGCTGATGATGAAGCAGAAACAGTGACAGAGACGGACATGGAGCTAAAGATGATTTCCGATGCTCCTTTGAAAATTTGACTCAAAGGAAAACCGTCCCAGATGCTGCCTTCCATGGCGATCAAGCTACCTGGAAAAGCACCGACTTCTCTAGTTAGAACACCCACTGAAGCATCCTTGAAGATACGGCTCAAGGGAAGACCTCCTCAAACATCGGCTCCCCTTATGGAAAAACTACAGGGGAAGGCACCGGTCACCGAAGGCGCAGTTGAGGTACCCCTGAAGGTGCGTCTTAAAGGCAAGTCCCCACAATCTTCCGCCTCACTCAAGCTGCAAGAGAAGGCCATATAGCCCTCTCGGATCCCAAGGTCAAATCTGCGATGAGCTCTCTCGAACCAGCCCCAGTGCTCACGGATGAAGAGTTAGGAGAATACATATCTGCTGACATAAATGCACCTTCTCTTGACAATGTAATCCCACGAGACAAAATCTCGTGTTTTATCAATAATAGAGTGCCTTTCAATTATTCTAGTCTTCCATATTGGAATGCCATGTATATACTGGATAACGCTCTATGGTCGTTACAAACACAAATAACGACCGTCAATCATATAAATCGAGTAGTCCCGTCCCAAGGAGTCTGTTTTATAGTCCTACCGCAGAACCGGGACGAAGAATCCATCATCTTCGGCAAAGTCGAGCGTCATCAAGACCTCCCGCCACTCGAGCCAGAACCGGATACTGACAGAATACAAGTCTATCGGTACACAGACAAGGCAAAGTACCTCATCCAAAAGATGGGTTACGATCTAAAAGGCAACAAGGGCCTAAACTAGGGCAAAGGTCGGCGTCTTCCCCTCCGACTCCCAACACCTAAAGGAAAGCTGCAGGACTACTATCATCGTACTCGACGGGGGATGGGCTATGTCACGCCACCGACAACTCCAGAGAGTTCGGAGGCAGAAGATGTGGAACACTCTCATTCATCTAAAGTATCAACTTGGGATTCCGATACCAGTATCGGCTCAGTCTTTAGGAAGGTGCTATCAGTCAACATGGCATCTGCACAATCTCGAGAGGATGAAAGCAAAGACCAAAAGCCAGAATTCTTCGAGGAAGAACCATGGACTCAACGCCTAGGAGCGCAGTAGGAGTCTCATTTTGAATTACGCGAACCCCCTACCGAAGACGAAGTCGAGCAGATCAACCTTGGGGACGAGTCTTCTTCCAAATCTATCTTCATCAGCAAGAGTCTAAAGGGAAAAGATCGGGAGTCCTTAGTCCAATTGGCCAAAGAATACATCGACGTCTTCGCCTGGAGCTATAAAGATATGTCGGGACTTGATCCCCAGATCGCGATGCATAGACTTAATATCTTACCTGATGCTAAGCCTATAAAGCAACAAGAACGACGTTTTCATTCTAATATTATGAACGCTATCGATCAAGAGGTAGACAAACTCTTGAGCAGCGGGTTCATTCGTGAAGAGCAACATCCGGATTGGGTGGCCAATGTCGTCCTTGTCACCAAGAAGAATAGAAAGATACGAGTCTGTATCGACTTTAGTGATCTCAATACTGCTTGTCTGAAGGACAAATTCCCGCTTCACTGACGTGATGATCGACAATACATATGGCTTCGAATGCATGTCTTTCATGGACGGGTACTCGGGCTACAACCAGATCAAAATGTTCCCTGATGATGTAAAACATACGTCATTTAGGACACCAAAAGGGATTTTCTGCTACACAGTGATGCCCTTTGGCTTGAAGAACGCTGGTGCTACATACCAACGAGCTATGAGTACCATCTTCCGTCAATATCCACGCAAAATAGTTGAGTGCTATGTTGATGATATCGCTGTCAAGAGCCGTCTCAAAGGTGATCACCTACAAGACCTAAAGACAGTCTTCGATCTCATGCGAGCGCATCAACTCAAGATGAACCCCGCTAAATCCTTCCTTGGGGTTTCTAGCGGAAAGTTCTTGGGCTTCATTATCACGGCGAAAGGCGTTCATGTCGACCCCGAGAAGACCAAAGCCATCCTTGACATGGACCCTCCGAAGAACCTCCGAGAACTTCGAGGCCTGCAAGGGCATCTTGCATACATCCGAAGGTTTATAGCAAATCTTTCCGAAAAATGTCAACCCTTCACCCAGCTCAAGAAGAATGGAGTCTCCTACGTCTGGACAGAAGAATGCCAGAAAGCTTTCGATGATATAAAAGCTTACCTGACGAGCCCGCCAGTCCTGGTGGCACCCGTCGCAGGCAAATCTCCTCTACGTCCGTGCCATGGATCATTCCCTCGGTGCTTTGTTGGCTCAGAACAACGATGCAGGCTACGAGCAAGCTATCTACTACCTTAGTAGGACAATGATTGGAGCTGAACATCGGTACAACCCCGTTGAAAAGGAATGTTTGGCTTTGGTGTTCGCCATCCAGAAGACTCGTCATTACGTTTCGGGCCAGAAAATTCATGTCATCTTCCGAGTCAATCCACTCAGGGTTCTCATGACAAAGTCAAGATCATTGAACTCCCGACTAGCTACATGGAAAATCCTGTTGACACTGTATAACATGGTATTTGTTCCACAAAAAGCCGTCAAGGGTCAAGCCCTAGCCGACTTTTTAGCCGCGCACCCCATCCTAGAGTCTTCCAGACTCTATGAAGACATCCCGGATGAGGTCCAAGAATCAAATATCACCGAAGAAAGCACCGTCTGGCGGGTATTTTTCGATGGCGCTTCGAGAACAGGCCCCAAAGGCTAAATCATCGCAGGAGTGGGGATGGTCCTAGTCTCCCCCGATCGGCTGATCATCCAGCGTACTTACTCCCTTTCAAAGCTGTGCTCCAACAATGTTGCTGAGTAAAACGCTCTCATCATGGGACTACAGTTGGTGCGACAACTGGGGATGGATCATCTGGAAGCTTACGATGACTCAAAACTCGTTGTTAATCAAATCCGAGGACAGTACGAAGTTCGCCATGAAGATCTGGTTCCTTACCATAAAGTTGTATTGAATGTTATTTCAACCTTCACTAAGTTCTTCATAGAACATGTACCTCGGCTATAAAACCTGGAGGCTGACGCTCTGGCTGGCCTCGCAGCTTCATTATCGGCACCCCTCGGAACTCAATACTACGTTATGATAGTAGGACGAGACTTGGTCTGTCCTAAAAACAATCTATGCACACAGATGGCCTATGCCATGACGACAAGTACCGGTGTTAATGTCCGAGACTTGAGGTTCCCGTTCATCGACTTCGTAGTCTATAGAATTCTCCCAAAAAACCCGAAAGAAGCCGTCTCGGTCAGAAGGTGTTCCTTTCGGTTTTATTATGATACAGCAACTAAAACGCTGTACCGACGTTCCTACGACGGACTTCTCTTTCGATGTCTATCCAACGAAGAAGCAGCCGAAGCCTTTCGAAAAGCTCATGACGAAACTTACGGGGCTTATCAACCTGGCCCTAAGTTGCAGGATCGACTGCGATGCATGGGTTGCTACTGACCAACTATGGCAGCGCGATGCCGTCGACTATGCTAAAAAGTGCCATGCTTGCCAGCTTCACGCCGACTTTATCCATACACCATCGGAACTACTACATCCTACGGTCGCTTCCTGGCCCTTTGAAGCTTGGGGCATGGACATTGTGGGACCTATCACCCCTCCTTCATCGAAGGGACACCGCTTCAGCCTAGCCATCATCGACTACTTCTCCAAATGGGCAGAGGCAGTTCCACTGACGGAAGTGAAAAGCTCTAGGGTGATCAGCTTCATCAAGCATCATGTCATCTACCGTTTTGGGGTACCCCATAGGATTATCCACGATAATGGTCCATAGTTCATCATCCATGTTTTCAGCAGATTCTGTGACAAGAATCGTATTCAGAACGTGGCATCAACCGCCTACAATCCGGCAGCGAACGGATTGGTCGAGGCTTTTAATAAGACTATTATCAGGCTACTCAAAAAGGTCGTATCATCCAACAAATGCGACTGGGATGAAAAGCTCGGCGAATGCCTTTGGGCCTACCGTACAACGGTACGGACTCCTACGGGCAATACACCATTCTCCTTAGTCTACGGGAGCGAAGCGGTACTGCCTCTTAAGATCCAGATACCCTCACTCCGTGTAGCGATCACAAATCAATTGACAGAAGAAGATAATCAATGCTGCCGTGTGCAAAAATTGGAGACACTTGACGAAAAATGCCTCCTAGGTCAGCAGCGCATTCAACTCTAACAAGCCCGTATATCACAGGTTTTTAACAAAAAACTCAAGCAAAGGACATTCCAAGTAGGCAACTTGGTTCTGGCAGTCAGGAGGCCAATGGTGTTGACTCACAAAATACCAAAAAAGTTTGAGCCCAAGTGGGAGGGACCTTTCATCATAGAGACGGTATACTCAAAGGGTGCTTACCGTCTCGCCCGACCAAATGGAGAGTTGTTCATGATGCCCATCAACGACAAGTTCCTAAAGAAGTACTACTCTTGACATCTTTCAGATATGTACTTCCATCTCTACCTAGCAAGGGAATCAGTGGACCTGATCATCAGAGCTCACATACACCTCCCTTTCACAAAATCTTATGCTTTTGGAACCCAGTTGTTCCATGGTATTCTATCTCCAGTAGAAGAACAACCACGTCCACATTACCTCTGAGTTGCTCCTCTACGCCCTGCAAAGCAAAATCTTACACTCCGTAAGATTTTGCTAACTATCATGTTTACCACGTCCACATTACCTCTGAGTAAACATCCCGTACAAACAACCCCCGCGTTGCCGTACATCGATCGCATAACTTCCATGTCCATATTACCTCTGAGTAGTTCCGCGTATCCTCCCAGAGTCACTCCTACCACGTCCATAACACCTCTGAGTAGGAAGACTTCATCATTTGAACCCCATATTTGCCACGTCCATATTACCTCTGAGCAAATATATCGGTCCCCTCAAACTTATTATCTGTACCTAACCAAGGTGCGCAAAAGATAATAGGTCCACACAAATCACTAGTTCATGACAGTAAAGATGAACACACCAAATTTTTTTTTTATTTTGCACTCAAAAGTAAAGGATTACATCCCCAGCAAAGTTGCCAATATATATATATATATATATATATATATATATATATATATATATATATAACAAAAAAAGAAGAGAGACTACATTCCCTAAGCATCATTGGGATTGGCAGAAAGCTCTTCGATCCGATGCTTCAAGTCTTCAGCCCGAGTCTCCACAGTCGCCAAGACTCAGCGTTCAGCTTTTTGACTTATCACTTCCACAGCCTCAGGAGCAGTATCATTCTCATGCTTCGCGTCCAACTCTTGCCACTGGCAGGTCAGAGAAAGAATATGGCGGGTGACAACTGCTTCTTCCTCCTTAGACGATATGTGCTCAGCCTGGGCTTTCTCAGCATCTAACAAAAGTTAGGCCTACTGGTCTTCAAGAAGGCGAATCATGGCTGTGATCTCCGCTATACTAGCATCCAATGAGGCCCGCAGCTCCACCTTCTCCTGCGTAGACTGTGACTGTCTCTCCATCGCAGCCTCAGCTTCGGCCACCTCGCAATCCCAGATGGCCACTGTGGCCTGATAGGACGACTCAACTTCAGCTATTAATTTCTCCTTTTCTGCTTCTATCAGAGCAGAAAAGTTATTTCGCCGAATACTCTGAAGTTCAGAAAGATGCTGGTCGAGTTCAGCCACCGACGCCTCCAGAATCTCGGTCATATGATCATGGCCCCGGTGGGAACGTATCAGACTAATATAAGGGAGCGCCATGGCTTTTGCCATTGTGAAACTCCTATTTGCATTCAGCACTATCGATACGCCCTTCTATATCATTTTATACACTGCCTCAACGGTAAACTGCACATACTCATCCGTATCAGCCAATACTTGAGGCGTCATAACAGGAGTTGGATGAGCTACTGTGGACGACGGACCTGAAGAAGACCCACCGACCTCAATCTGGAAGGCTGGAACCTTAATAACAGCGGACCCTCCCCTGTTGGGGACTTGAACTTCGTCGCTAGCCCGAGGAGCCAAGTGGAGGGAAGGAGCCGAATAGGGTGTCGATATCGTTCCCCAAGAAGGAGGAACAACAGAAGGTTCTTGCACCAGCAAACCCTTACCCTTTTCAAGACCACCAACGTCTGGAATTCTACCTGCAGCCAGCACAGGGCCCTCCTCCTCCGACAAGGCAGCAGGATCATCACCCGTTTCCTGACTCAGTATTTCCTCTGGAGTCGGGCTCGGCAGACGAATCATGTCTCTTTTATCAAAACCCTCCGCGGGAATGGAGTCTGCCAGTACCTCCTGGGCGTCAGCCAGCTCGACTTCCACTGTTAGGTCTGGGGTAGGGCTCGACAACGGTATGGCCGACCTCCCTTTATCATGACGATGAGATAAATCACCCCTCTCCTCTGATACAACCGCGCCTGTTACTCCGACTGTAGGCTCAGGGACCTCTGGAGGAACGTCATCCGAAGAAGACGAACTCCATTCCTCTTCCTCATCCAAAAGCACGGCTTCTGCTGGAACCTCGATACCAGAAGCCCCCATGGCAACTTGTATCTCCACAGAAGTCAGATCATCAGGGTTCTCCTCCACAAAAGACATCACAATCGACAGAATGCGCTCATCAGATGAGACCGCCACCTTTGGTTTGTTAGCACCCGATCTCGGAGCTCGGGGTCTCCTCTTCAGCGGCTCCTAAAAAAAGAGAGAAAGCATATGTTACAAGAATGGTAGAATAGACCAGACTATGTGGGACGCCCTTACCTCCACAGGAGCCGTTTCCGTTGACACTACCGGTAACACCGCTTTCCTCTACCTCTTCGGCACAAAAGAACCGGCCTCTGTGTCGGCACATCTCTTCGGGTGATCAGCCGAGGGCTCTGCCTGAGTACCCTCCGAGGATACGACAGGGGTATCTCGATAACCTGTAACCTCTGGTAGAAAATATGATCGGGCTACCGCCAGCATATTTTTCGTTACCTCTAGCTGAGTGCCAATAATGAAACTAGTCTTCCTGTCATATTTTGGGGACACAGTATTCATGGCACAATACAGCTTAACAGCCGAATACAAGATCTGCGGCCGAGGGTTGTGAACTCGCGTAGTGAAATAAACTCCAATACATCCGGCGTTACAATATAGCCAACCCCGGGCTCCATCCAGTAAACTCTCGACAAACCCCAGACTACTACTGGGGTTCCTCAATATTAGCTGGGTGTAACGAACTGACGTACAAACCGGCTCAGCAAATACGGTTCCAGATAACACCTATTCTTGTTGCGATATACCAAATGGGAAGGCCGAATACTCTGCAACCAGCAAAATCCCCATGTCGGCAGGGCGATCGCATCCTCACCGAAGTCTTCCAATTCTTGGTCAGCCTCGAAATCTATGAAGACGGGACTGACCTTGGTGATCTCCCACCCCTGAAGATAAGACAAAACCCTCATACATACAGGGACACCGATGTGCAGCCACTTCCTCTTACAGAAGCGACGGATAAAGGCGTCACCTTCAACATGATCATCTTTAGGGCCTGTGCTCATCACATTTGGATGATGCAGAATCAACCATCCCATCAGATAATGGAATGGTAGCTCAGCTCGGGGAAAGTTGTCTTTCTTGCCCCTCTTATGGACCACATCGTCGGCAAAATCTCTCAAACCCCACAGCAAGTTACACACCATCGCAGGAAGAAGAGCCAGAGGACAACCAAAAATCAGTTTTATTGCTGGCAAAATGAGGTTCCTGCTTACTCTCTCTACAGATCCAGATCCGCCCGAGAACACATAGTCCCGGAGCCATATCATCAAGTATGCAGTCAACACTGCCTTGGAAGACATCCGGTGCACGCAAAGCCAGAAATAACTGTATACGTTATTACCACTCTCGTTTGAACGAGGAGTCTTCTCGCCTAGTCGGGTCATGTCGGAGGTCACCTCCGTGTGACTTAGTCCCTGCGGAGTCGCAAACCGAATCTTAGAAGGGTCCGTCAGGTCCTGCTTGAAGACATAATCCCTCCAAGCAGTCACATGGGGCTGTGACCCGTCCTTCTCCCTCCGTTGCATCAGATAATGGTGGCTCGCCACCTCCTTGAAAACAACTATTATTTTTGAGTCCTTGTCTTCCAGAACTTGGATCTCTTCATTTGTCGAGAAATATTCTTCATATGGCTCAGAGCCCCAGGAAAGCTTGGACATCTCATACATCTTATGGAGGACAAATCCTAACTCCCCCACCGGAGTAAAAAAGGTGCCAGTTTGGGTGTTAAACATTTCCAGGAGAGCAAGAAACATATGTCGATTAAGGTCGACACCTGCTTGGGTGGCGCGAAGAGCAGCGGTCAGCCCAATCGCTTTCAGCTCAGTCTTGAACTTCGTCAAAACCCAAAGGGTCAGCTCGTCCCACTTTGATACGTGGTGACACCAGCCCTCAACCCGAAAACCTCCTTTCGGATACATAACCTTCGATGTTAGAATACGGCTTGCAAAGGTCGAAGCACCAAAGGCAAAAGTGTTAGGGGGAATATTACTATAAATGCTCCCAAGACGCAAAGTTCGGCAATGATACGAGGTCCCGGCTCGCGAAGAGGCCAAGGTATCCCTTTGTCAATACGAAGGGTACCCCCACTGCCCTTCCTTGAGAATGAGTAAGTTCCTATGGCATCCTCTTCTTGGAAGCCAAACGATAGAAAGCTGTCGGTGGCAGTTGACGCTCAAACTGTTACATGTACAGGGCCACACCCTTTTCCGTAAAGAACCAGTCCTCCTTGATCTTCAGTATCTTCGCTTCAGGGGAGATCAAGCGGTCACCAAACAGAAAGACCGGTTTCAAGAAAGTCACATTCTCGGATTCAGCAGATTTCAGTTTGCCGCTCTCCATCATACTTTGGAGAAAAACAGGTGACTGATCCCAGATTTACAACATCCTCTTAGGAGGCTGATCCAGCATGATGGCAGCCTTCGCTGGGTTAATAACTTCTTCGTTGAAGTCAACCCCATATGGCAAAGGAAAGCATCCAGAATGACTTCGTTTAGCAAGAGGATAGTCATCGACACTAACATAGGAAAAATAAGTCAGGCAGCAAGAAAAAATTTAACATCTGGGGCGCATCAGCAGCCTGGCGCATAATCAGGGCCCAAGCCCATGCGCATCAACATTGAAGCTTCGACGCATAATCAGGGGCTAAACCCATATGCGTTAGCTGTAAAGCTCCGGCACATAATTAGGGGCTAAACCCATGCGCGTCAGCAGTAAAGCTTCGACGCATAATCAGGGGCTAAACCCATGAGCGTCAGCAGTAAAGCTTTAACGTATAATCAGGGCCCAAGCCCATGTGCGTCAGCAGCAAAGCCTCAGCGCATAATCAGTGCCTAAACCCATGCGCGTCAGCAGAATAGCCTTAACACATCATCAGGACAGAAGTCCATGCACGTCAGCAACAAGGAGTTAGGGCACAACAACAGGATGCAACTCATCCGTATGCCCCAAACTCGTCTAAAAAAAGTTGGGAACCACAAAGTCAGAAGACACCCACCCGTCACCGCTGGTCGAACGTAGGCGGGAGTCATAGTGACGATAGGAGCGTCCTTCTCGTCGAACTCCATTGGCTCCTTACCCCGGCCTTGTCCTCGGCCAGCACCACCGCGAGGAGTTTTGGGAGCCATCTCGTAAAAAAGAAGTTAAGGTTTTTTTTGAAAGAAGAACTCTAAAGAAGAATAAAGCAAAGAGAAGAAAAACTCTCTCTCTTCATCAGACGCCTATTTATAGGCTTGGGCATACACGAAAACCAATAAAGAGTGACGTCAGCCACCGCTTGTGGTTCTACAAAATTATAACTGCAAATAATCCAAAAAGATCATCATTAATCTTTTTTGTTTATTTTGAAGCGTTATCATTTGCATTTAAAACTGAGAGGAGCATACGCCTCATCACAGATACACGGAGCAATCATGCGTCCCGAACAGTCATGCTCCCTATTGAAGACCCTACTATGCTTCTTATTCAAAGTATTCCAAAACTTGACAAAAAGTTTTGAAAACTTTGAAGGGGGTCTTGTAGAAGCATGGAATTCAGGAGCATCTATAGGCCAAATTTCCTATGCACTTAACAAACATGCGCCCGGGAGCTCAAACGAAGTACTTAGCACAACAAAGGACGACAAAAGTATAGACATCAAAAAAAGATTTTTATTTCATATAAAAGTCTATTACATGTCTAAAGAAAGGCTTTCCAAAAGAATAACTTCTACAAAAAGAAATATCCTAAGACTACAGTCAGGCGCAGCAAACTGCCATGCGCCCCCTGTCAGGCACATCCTCCGTCAGGCGTATCTCTTCAGCGTCTCAGTCAGGCACGGCCCTTCAGCGTCTCAGTCAAGCGCATCTCCTCGACGTCTCAGTCAGGCGCATCATGAAGTCTTAGCATATGCGCTCCACTTTGATCCGATCAAGTGCTTCGGCTAAAGGAACAGCTTTGAGCATAACAAGAGCAGGAGATCAACCCCACTCTAGCTGGAGGAAGAGCTCTCCAAAGCTCAAGGAAGAGGAGAGCACCACAATTCCGTTCTGCGGCTCTTTCAGCATAACAAAGACGGGCCTCTAACGTCCCGATCTTTGGATGCAACAGGCACCTTCGGCCTGCGTCGGGACCATGCGATTCTGACTTTTGGATGTAACAGTCACCTTCACGAGTGCATACGAAGACGTCTCGATGCATCTTCTCCTTAGGGAGCGTCTTGGCAACATAATGTGCTCGGGCAAAGAAGTTCATCTTCGTCGAGAAGTCAAGATGAGACAACAAAACTCTCTCAAATTGTTGCTATTTATAGGCTAGGGCAAATTAAACCCATGCGCCAAGTGGCAACCTTCCCGAAGTTAGTGAAATGAACTTGCATTTACGATGATGAATTTGCCTCTTCGAATCAGCTAAGTCAGAGAGTCACTAAATGACCCGAAGAACTCAACAGACAGACCAATAAGGATACGCCATCAGCACCAAGCACCCCGTATGGATGCGTCCAACAAAGCACAGATCCATGCGTCCTGGTGAACACGAACCTATGCACCTAGTGGGGTACAAATTGATGCGCCCACTTTGGCTCATTACCTACCAAGCAATTAATGCGAAAGTGACAGAGTTGGCAGCACGTCCCACGAGGACTGAACAATCGACAGATTCTGCTAAAAATGAAGAGCCGCAGACGTCAGCGTCATCATTACTCTCTTCTGACGGTTACAAGCCACGTGGTTGACCAACCACTCGTATGCGCCTCCGCAGCCATGCGCCCGAAGATTCGCATGCGCCTCAAAAGCTATGCGCCCAGACTGGTTCATGACTCCTGAAGGTTACGAGCTAAAGTCATCTCATGCGCCCAGGCACATCCTGTCAGATGACTCTCCACCAAATCCGAGATATTTGAGCTACGGACATGCACCACGTCTCCCTTGACTCAGTTCAATCCACGAAGGGGTGCTAACCACCCAAGATCTCAGCAACCGAAGAATCCTCTCAGTCGTCACGTGTCAGCTCTTCCGTAGCACCACATGCATAACAGGAAGGATTCAATCCCCAAATCAGGGCGCATCAACCATGCTCCCCCGCCAGCATCAGCCACGTGGCGTTCCCACGACCAGGTGCATCTGACATATGCGCGCATGAGTAGCTCAACCTGCTGCTTATAAATAGAGGGATCATTTCCTTCTTCCACACACACACACAGATATACAGACATACACCGTCAAAGACAAAGGTAACCAGATCATCAGAGTTACAGAGACATACGTCTACCTACAGGGATCGGAAGAGACACTCAACGTCTTTTTCCCCTCCGCAAGCTCTGGCATCTAGAGCAACCCAGACCTTCAAAGAACCTAAAATCGTCGTCAGATCGTCAACGGAGTCAACGTATTACCACACGCTCCACCGACACAGGACCCAGATAAAAAATAAAAGTGTACTCCTAGGACTACATCTAAGTCCTACATTGTAACACTGTTCTGTTTGTAATTAAAATTCCAATCAAAGATTTTAATGGCAAACAGAGGTCGTCTAGCTTCAATATGTTGTGCCCCGATCTCACACGATAGATATTATCCACGATAGGCATGAATCACCATGCACGCTTCCGCAGAATAATCATCCTCATCGGGACGTAACTCTTATTTTGTGTCTAGACTAATTCATTCTCGATGTGCGGATTGGTCCTACTCAATCCTTAAGTTTCATTCATTCGTCAATCACAAGTCCTACAAATTCTCGAATTCACCTTCGCAATAAGCTAACAAGTCAAAGCAATCCAAATTGCCACGTCCAAATTTTCCGAGTTTCGATCATTCCCACGACATGAATCATAATGTCAGCGCTCACGCGGAACGATCGCCCCAAATCTGACGCAACGTATGTGTGAGGCTAGAGTTGTGCTCGCGCAAGACAAGATCATCGACGTTGTGATTATCAACGTAACCATCAAGACACTTCTGTTTTCCTCCACATTCGTCTCAATCAAAATCCTAAGTATAGCATCCAACTGAACAATAACACTTGCACGATCGTCATTCGCCGAGTGAGATTACCTCCGAGTTATCGTATATCGATCTTTGATACACCTCAATACCATCGACATATGCATAACCTGACGTTCTTCCTTTGAAACCAATTTCGTCGTACGAATGATGATATCGTTCGACTGGATAATCATCTCAACATTCAAATTCAAGTTCGATCATTATCCCTCGATTCATTCACAACATCAAATTCCTCAAACTCAATTTCACGTATCGTTCATCCGTCTATCTTAAGTCATCGACCAACGTATTTCCTCAATTCACATCATTCCTTGCTAACTCAAATCATCGAGCAACATCTATTCTAATCCTCAGAGTCATTTTTAAACATTCGAATCAAACTTTTTATGCACGCAAACTTTTCGTATACGATCCGTATCAATTTCCTCGATCAAGTCATCCATTTGTACACCCTAACCTTCCCTCGATTCGATTTCACCTACTCAATCATTTTGCATTTCATACCCGCGCAATCCTCAATTCCGTGCACGTTCCGTGCACGTCAATTTCTAGGTTGTTCGAATCGACTCTACAAAATCTTCAAGACTATATTTTGCTCAATCATATTCAATCTATGGCTTTACATACACGCGACGCTTGCTGATAGATTCACCGACACCCCTCATCCTCAATCGATCGACCGACATTCCTGAGGCTATCGCATACACCACTTAGGGATGAAGTCATTCGACAAATCCTTAACTATCATTCGAATCAAAATCGACTTCTCTAAATTCTCCGTTCGAACCATTCCTTTAATTCCAAGCATGCTCATCTATATCACATCGACGTTATCGTCGCTCAATAGTACCCCTATCGATAATCATATCACTTTACTCAATCGAGTTCAACTCATTCTTGCTCGACACCATTCAATTTCCGCACTCGACTTTTCTAAGGTCGACGCAACTTTGGTGTATCTGTCCAGCCCGACTTAGCCAACCATGCTTACGTGAACCATCTTTTTATTTCTTATAAAAAACTGTTCTTCTATGTTTTATAAAATAGATAGACTTATTATATGGACATCCCGTGGGACATTTGAGAGAGAGCGCACCAACGATATCAACTTTACGGAAGCAACACTTTAGTGTTTGCGGAAACAACGGAGTTAAAGAATTCAATCGATAGTCCAAGGACGTAAAGCCGTGCTCTGATACCATTATGTCACGCCCCGCTCCCGTAGGAGTGATCGTCCTCGCTAAGGCGTGATGCCGCACGAGCCTAGATTGTGCTCATACAAGGCGGGTTCCATAACGGCCGATTATAGCGGCTGCGACGGGGTCGTCGTACAGAATTCCCGAGCAGAGACATTGAATCATGCAGCAGAAATTTAGAATAAAACACAAGTCATTACAAAATACTCTTTATTGATATTAGAAAAAAGATTACAATAGGACGCAAGGCCAAGATTACAATCACTCAAGCTCACTCTTCTCACATTTTACAAGCTCACTCAGCTCTCTCTCTCATCTTTTAATACATATCTCGAGTCAACGGATGCTTCGGAAGGCGATGTCCATACATTATGTCCCGTATAAGTCTTGACTTCATGCGGCCGCACGCTTCAAATCGCCAAGGAACTCCGTGCCTCGACGCAACCAAGCGATCTCCGTGGCACAAGCTTCTACCTGTGCCTGCACATAAAAACTATGTGGGTGTCAGTACCTAACTGTAGTGGTGGAGTGATCTCCTCACCCAGCCATACAAAACCGACACGTTCATTTACTTTGTGCAACATATCCTTTCACGATTGTCTTTCTGTTCTTGCCTTAGGATCAATTTTAGGACCGACGCCTTGGCCTATTTTGTGTCTCTAGACTATCACCGTACTATTGTACCGATAACTTCCTTATCCTTACCTCAAAACCTTTTTCGTGCTTGTAATGTCAATGCACCGACTCATACTTGTCTTTCGTACCATACTCTGTAACGTAACGACTCGGTCGTGCCATGAACTCGATTCGTGCTTCAATATCTCTGAGGCAGTACCTCCTCGCTTAGTCTTGCCTATACTTTGGTTGTGACAATGTGGCCGTGCCTCACATTTCGAGATCGTGCCCAGCAACTCAACGTAACTTCATCCAACTTTCCCTACGGCCCTTCTCAACTTAACTCGCAATATCCTAAGTCTAACTAATGCAACTCTATGCCAACGACTTAACACACGATGCCACATCTCGTGCCGAAGCACGTCGCCTTTGTTTTAGCCAAATCTTAGGCCCAGACATTGTGTTCTAACTGTGTACACCATCAACTCGACTCCATCCAAAGGTACACACGCGGATTATCGCCCGTGCCGACCCATCTATATGAATGGTCACTGGCATTAACTAGCCATCTTGGACATAGCCTGGCAAACAGGATCCTTGCACCGCAAGTAGCGATCTCTGAAGCAAGTCCCCAAACTACCATTGCCTATTACCCAGCTCGGCTATTACCGTGTTTCTTCCTAGGCCGAGTCAGTCCCATGGCCCCGGGGTGCCGTTCGAAGAAACTATCGCCCTTGTCGACAAGTTGTCCATAACCGTGCACATACGCTAACTTCTAGAATTAACGTAACTGCATGGTCCCATCATCATCACTTAGTTCCTTTTCTTTACTCCTTCTACTTTTTACACTTCTTTTGCAGAGCCCAAACCAGGGTTGCCTCGGCGACTGACCTACAGTCCCGACATATTTCCTCTCGACGACTAACCATCGCTTAGACTTAACATTCTTTGAACTCTGAAAACGGCTACTGCATATCCTTTCCACTTAACTTGAACATAACGTATTCCTTAAGTATTGACAGACCGTGGCTAACTTTCTACAGAACCAACTGTGGCTCGTGCCTTAAACCAACTCGTGTTCTACGTAACGCTATCGCCCAAGTCATACCTTATATGACGGGCCTTGGGATCGTGAGACTATTTAACTTGACAACCGCAGAAAGAGCAGGACAGTACTTGGAACGACTTAGGTCGACCGACATAACTTTCTCTAACTTACTCAAGCCTACAACTTAACCCGAGGGACGAGCAAAGGCTATGCCAAGCCTTGCGCAGTGGAAGCATGTATGCTTTATCGAGCATTTACGCGGGCAACGCCTATGACTTAGGCAAGTTTCTAGTTTTGTGTCGAAGACCAACTTTTCTTCTCCCAAGCCACGAGACGAATGACCCAATGTCATTTTCAAAGCACATCGTGCACCAACTCTAAGCCGACTGTTGGACCTTTCCATATTCTAACTCAGTTCGACCTGTCGAGATTATTCCCTTAGTAATGTGGATTCGTCTATTTTATTATCAAGCCTACTTGTGCAAGTTAAAAATATGCGATTTATTATGTGAAGGCTAAGATGAGGCAAGTTCACCGAAACTATCCCACCTGAGCGAGGAGCCGCCTCGGACGAGCGAGCCTTCGAGCAGCCGTTGCAAGGATAAGACCGAATGCTGTCGGCGTTTTGATTCCTCCGATTAAATTTGTGGGACGGGGCACTACAACGCCGCCCCAACCAAACATAGCCGCCTACCAAACCATCGCTGTCACCACCAGCATTAACACCGACACCACAGCAGCCACGTCGTCATCATCATCGACTCCCCTAGCCACCGGGGCCGGTCAAACCGTCAGAGCCCGACCATAACCTACCAAAACATCACCATACCATCGTTATCACCAGCAGCAACATCACTAGTTCCCACTTTCTCTAGTCCCAAGCCCGGCCAACCAAGCCAGACCATCGCGACCGACCGCCATCGTGATCGGCCGATCCCCCCAAAAACCACAAATTAAAAACCATTACCACTACCTTACCTCGGGTCGCTGTGCTTCATCTGTCGCAGCGACCAACCCGCCTCCATCTCCGTCAGCCCTCGGCTCCCCAATCGCCACCTGCCGTCTTCCTCCGGCCATCTTGTCCTGACCGCTGTATCCCCGCAGAACAAGCCAAGCTGACCTCGTACCCGATCTACGTCAGCCCCACGTCGTCGGCCGCCACCAATGCGTCATTGTGTTTCTGACGCGAGCGCCCACTCCGCGGTACGCTCCCCGCTGCCAGGTCACCGTCGTGTCGACTGCCCCGATCCACGAAGCTCCAGAGCATCGAGACCCCTCGACCTTCCCTGTCCGTCGTAGCGCCACGACTGTGACTCCCGACCGCCTCCCGCTTCCTGTTCTCTCTCCTTCTCCCCCTCCGTTCACTTCTTCCCTTCTCTCTCTGATTTTCTTTAATGTTTACTCTCTCTCTCTTTTTATCTCTCTCCCTCTTGTTCTTAAGATTGGTGCCTTGTCTTTTGGTTTTGTGAGAGAAACAACAATGTGCTGCTAGTTTTTTTGGTGGGATTATTATTATTATTTTATTTTTTATACAATATAATATATAGTGTAAAAAATAATTATATTACTAGTATATAAATTGTTACAAGTGTTTATCATTAAAATTATTATTATTGTATTAATTAGTTTTTATTAAATAAATAGATAACTAATAGTTTCTAAAATTATTTTTTATAAAACTCAGTAGCCCTACAATATTTTCTAGATTTGTCACGACCCGCACCCACTGTTTGGGTACGAGAATGTAACAACGCCCAGCCTACGCTGCAGTGTCGGCGGTAGAACGTTGTCCTAGGTCATAACATCTAACAATATAATGCTAAGCAGTTATACTCCCCGAATGGGGGTGACATAGCAGATACAGTCTCAATCACATCTAAGGCAGAGCATGATAATGATAGATAAAATATGAAATCCAAAAGAGATACAGGAGATAGAAGTCTAAGTGTCTAAGATACTTAAACCCAGGAATACATCTCAAAACTCAAATACAGTAATCCACAAATCAAGTACAACTCCAGACAAATGAAATAACTATCTAAACATCCTCTAATGTGTCTCCTCTAGGCTAGCAGGCACCTCCAGGCTATTTGTAAAATTTATCAGCAGGTCCAGTCAGGACTGGAGCGAGTACAGTACATCTCAACAGATCATAGCAGGTTAGAAAATATAATTATGCAGTAAAGTAAGATACAGGTACTGAAAGAAAACAATATGTAAACAGAGAGAGAACTGTAATAGAAATATCTACTATACATAGAGAACTAGCAGTGACTAGTGAGTCAGAGTACAACATGAACATATAAATGGCCTGGAATGATTCAATGAAGACACTACAGAATGATTCAATGAAGATACTACTGGTGTATTATTCACATGTCCACTTCTACTCCCCCGTATCCCCAATCAATACATAAGGGTCCAGCCATGTTATGTTATATGATTCCATACACGGCCCCCGAAGGGTGATACATGGATGTCCCATAAATGGGAAGTCTGGGGGTTACCCAACTGTGTAAGATTCAAGAGACTCTGTGATCATGAGGGTACATGTCATAAGTAATCAAGTGAACCAAGAAGCATAGTGATACGTCATGTAAGTGAAACGCACAGAACATAGAGTACCCAATGATCCCTAAGGATAACATCTCAAGAATGGATCCATATAGTACCAATCCGTGTGACCATCGTGACAGTACAAGTAATCTACTACAGAAAATAATTCTAAGCAGGATATGAAATGATCAGAGAATGTACTCGCCTGATATCTGAATGTCCAAGGTAAAGATACTGTCCGAGGAGAGGTGTCTGGCTCCTAATTAGAATAGCACAGGTCACAACAAGTCCAGAAGGGTAATATAAAGCACTATAATGCATTCTACATGAATCTAGGTCAAACTAGGCCAAAGTCAACCATTGGTCAACTCTGGTCAACTGCACTAGTCAAACTAGGTCAAACTAGGTCATGTCCTAACCCAGCAAGTCTTACTAGGCCTAACCAAGACAATCCTAGCAAGCACACATCAATACAAGGCTATACAAGCCAATATACACCCAACTCTATATAGCATGCAATTATTCAATACTCAAATAGGCAAGAATTCACATTGGATATACACTAGGTAATCTATTACTTTAAGCTATATATGTCTACACATATATACACATGCATATATTGGTATTCAACATTAGGTCTATAATCATGGCATTTCAAATGGTTATATAAACATATATATTACAACACAATATGCTAACATATATATAATATACATACATAGCTAAGTTAACTGTATTCATAAATACTTATTTAAGAGGCTATGTGTGTGTATGTGAACATGGCAAAGGGGCAAGTGAGGGTTAAATGGGCATACATAGTGTATACATATCAAAAAGTGTCAAAGTGTAAGTGAACAAAGTGTCAAGTGTGATAGTGTCAACATAGTGTAAGGGGTACATGAGGTAATATAGGATTTGTGTTAACATAGAATATTACATCTCATTAACTTGTATATTGTATACATTACATCTATTATTACATTACATTCATGCTTGCATTCATTCATCATTCATTTATTCTCTTGCACTATTATATGCACCATACATTACATACTATGGAACCTACATATTTATTACAAATCATACTTATACATGCTTATATTAGATAGGATACTTACACCTCATACATCATTTATTTAACCATTACTCATGCTTGCATTCTCTATTTAATTACATAATGTATATACATTAACATGGGTTAAAATCAAATAGAACATTATATTACACACAAGGGTGCACAAAATGCATATGCCGAATAGTAACTCCTACTAATAATCAATACTGTACCATCTCAACATGAATTAAAATCTAGGATTAAAGTATGTTATAGATGTATGTGTTAGCTTTCCGAAACTTCAAACGGATCGCGTTTTCGTTTCCGGAAACTCCCGGAATCGCGAAAACACCGAGAACGCGTTTGTCTTTCGTACAGCTGACACTCAAATAATTCTCCAAAAAGTTACAGAAAGAATTAGGCCTATTAATATATGTTTTTGGAAACCTAACTTCAATACGCTTCTTTTAAAAAAAAACGAAAGATTAAACCGAGCTTTGAGCTAGAAGTTATGACATTTCTAAGTTAGGGCTGAAATTAAAAACGTGGATAAAAATCATGACGTATTTGGGTAGTTTGAGACAAAAGAACACAAATATATAACATAATATATCAAGAACTCACTCTCTACACTAATATATATATGAGACACTATAAAACACATCTCCAATACAAAAATATGAGATTAAACATGTAATAATTCATTCATACATAACAACAACACATAGTGTGTCCAAATTTGGGATTTTCCCACATGAACACAACCACAACACAAAGGACACTCCTATGACCTCCAAATGGACACGAAATGGACACAAATGGAGATACAACCATGGGAGTTATTTCTATGGGTTCAAAATAGACCTATATGCGTGAGGAAATAAAAAGGAGAAGGAATTTATACCTCCCGGTAGATCGAATCGAAGAAAAGCCTTCCCGGAGCGACACCGACACGTAGAGATTCTAAAAGGACACGAACGAGCTCCGAATCCTCCCAAACTTGGGTAGCTTCCTTCTTGGCTAGAATGGAGAAGGAAAGAAGAAGATTTGGTGGCGAAATAGAAGGATTTGGTGGAGAAATTGCTAGGGATTGCTCTCTAGGAATTTGGGGAAGAACAAGAGAGAGAGTGTGGATGAGAATAATGAAATGAACTTGAGCCTATCCTCTCCCAAAGTGGCTGGCCATATGGAGCTATTTGTCCTATTATGGTAAGGTCTAAAATGCCCCCACTAACCTATTCCATGAGTATTAGGAAATGGCTAATTGGTCGGGGCTAAATTAGTCATTCTAAAGTCTCTAATCACACTAACCTTATCCATAATAATTAGTCTAACCTCTAACTAAAATATTTCTATCATGTGGACTAAAATTAATATCATGTGGACAATGCCTAACTAGTGTGTGGGTCCCACTAGAGTCAAACTACCCCCGGGTCCCTGTTTCAAGTCGGATTGAGTTGAAATTCGAACCCGACTCAAATAATCCCAAAACAATATCATAAATAATAAAATAATATCAAAATAATTCAAAGAGGTCAAATGCAAAAATATTCTTAGGCCAAAAATGACATTAAAATATCATAATCACATGGTTAGGCTCTAGGTCAAACAGTCTCTAAGGTTTCACTAGCAAAGCGTCAAAACCACAAGTCATTGATTTAAATAATTTTAAAATAATTTAAAATCACCAAAAATCATATCATGAATTAAATATCATTATTAAAATAATTATAAATACAAAATTTTAAAATTACCCTTATTTGGAAAACTGGGTGCTACAACTCTACCCACCTTAGAAAAATTTCGTCCTCGAAATTTAAGATCGATAGTACTCCTTCTAGAGCCTCTAACCTACCAAATATCTAAGGTAACACTTCTTAACACTGGAATAATAAACGGACATCTAAAAAGTGACAATCTAGGAATACCTCCAATACTGATCTGCTGTACGGCGGTAATGGAACTTCAATAAAATATGGACTGGAACCTATATCCAAGGGACTGGACCTATTTTAAAGTGGTCTTAACTAAGGATGAAAAGGAACTGATCATAGGCAATAGGTATGCTCAAACTATTATCTTCCTATTAACCATCTATTAATACATTCTATTACCATAGGAACGATGCATTACTAAGACATATAGGCCCCTATCTCTCATAACACATTTATACTTACCAAAAGACTAGTACATCCTATCAAGGCTGATACTATAATCTCTCATAAATCTCATAAGCTATATGTTTATAGACACACATCCCCACATCCAGGACTAACCTATATATATCTATAATTGATACTAATGGGATGACGTCCCTATTTCCCAACAATCAAGGTCTAATTTTTTTTTTATCTAAATCATGCAATTTGAAGAAATAGTATACAAGGTCAGGGCATACCGTAGCAGTTGGAAGTCTCACCTAGGTGCACTGGTCATTTTAGGTCAAAACAGTACTATGGTATCAACACACAAACAATCTAGGGTATCTTAATTGGGAAGGTAAGGGAACAACAATCATCAAGGTTGTAGGACTGTCTACCATCCTATATAAAAATTGGTCATTATCAAAATAAAATAAAGGCAACTACCAATTATTTAAAAAAAGGTACAGAAAATCAAATTTAAAAATTAAGGAATTGAAAATCACTTGCATTGAAATCCAATCACAATATATATATAGAGAGAGCGTTAGAGAGGGAAAAGCTAGCATTGTGTGTATGGGGACGTGTTCATATGGTTAGATAGTAGGCGTGTGTGTATGTGAATATACATGAAAGTGTATATGAGGATTTGGATTTCAAACAATAACTATCAAGTTACATTAATCATGGCATATGGGTTAACAATCTACAATATACAATCTATTTAATCACAACTTGCATGGCTAACCATATATACATATATATATATATATATATATATATATATATATATATATATATATATATATATATATATATATATATATATATATATATATATATATATAAAGGTAGAGACTTAGTTATGTATTTATATATTATAACATGTATGCCTAAGCTCTATATATATCTATCTAGATATATAATCATAACATAGAGGGGAAAAAGGGTTAGGTTACATGACAGTGTATACTAAGTTAGGGTGTGTGTCATTGTACAGGGTTATAGCTTAGTATTGAAAGGTTAAACCCAGTTTTAGTTCAGCATTTACATACAAAATCTGAAAAGATGCTAACATTTAAACCAGTGCAATATTAACATAACACAGTTTCAGATTTTAGGGTTTTGAATATCGCAACCAATCTCAATGGTCCCAATACATCCTAACATAATAGAAATGAAACCCTAACATACTATCCATACATTTATCTACGCATACAGTTCAATATTACATTTTAAATCTGAAATTGAACATTTGAAATCAATGTGAAAATGTTAACATATATTCAGTTTTCAGGATTTTGGAGAAATTTGAACATCAAAACCAACTCAATGTTTATCACAACCTATCATGTAAGAATATGAAACCTAATATTATATCCCTACAACAACAATGTACACAGCTCTAAATATTATATTTAAAACAACAATTTGAACTAACATTTAAAATCCAGTATTAAGGGTTAATATGCACACAGTCTCAGATTTGACAAATTTAAACACAAAACTCAACAATTTTTTTTAAATGAAACTCTAGGTATGACATACATGTGCAGTGATATAAACATAACTAATAACATGAAATTTATATTTAACTTACGAATTTAAATTGGAAAAGCAGAAAACCAAAAATATTGGGGTTTTGAAAATTTAACATCAACGACATATTAATATTTATTTAGATAGGTGGAAATCAAGTGTAGCATGCATAAGTGTCAGAAAAGTATCCACTATATATATTCATATATATATTCTCATGTCCCAATATAAAAATCAGATTCTATACCAAGACCAACATTAGATTCCTACCAATATTGCAAAACAGGTGATTGGTGTAATCAAGACGATTTATTATTATTTAATACAAGAATAATAGCAAAAAGGGAATAACGATAAAATCTATTTTGCTTATCTGTTTAAAAGAAGGAACCATTTTGAAATCCAGAGTTAAAATATCAAATCCAAGGTAAAGTCTAGCAAAATTATCGATTCATTATATTAAGAAGAAATTTATAGAAGAAGTTACACAAAGGTTTATAAAATAGCTAAAGTTACTCCTAAGCTAAATAATGAGAAGCAAAATAAAACAAAACAATTAATAATTCCCTTTTTTTTGAAGGACTGAAACAAAGTAGAGAAAATATGTTTGAAAATATTTAAGGTACAATATGATAATCATATGCGTCTATCCACAATCATGGTACTCTAAATCCTCGTCATACTAGTAAGCAAGGCTACGATAATCACAGAGCCCTTGACTTACGCACATATCTCTAGAATCATGGTATTTAACATTTTCGCGGTGTCGCTAGCTTGGCTACGAAAACCTTAAATTCCTACACCCGAGAAATATATCCAGAGTCAAACTATATGTCCTCACCATGCTGGCTAATGTGACTATAGAAGACTAGATTCCATAACATAGATGACCTAGCCCATATAATTTCATCTTGCCAAAAATTAAATTAAATCAACAATGAATACCCAAAAATCAAATCAAATTTATCAACGAACATCAAACTCAAAAATGAACAATATCCTTCAATCATATAAATACAAACTCGGATGCTACAGCTAATCGTCAAGATTCAAAATTCAACAATCTTCCATAAAACTAAATACAAACCCAAATTCAACAATAATCCATCAAATTCAACAACAGAAAATAAAGATAAAATAATCAAGGAAAAGAGAGTTTTCAAATCAAAGTTAAAATAAGATTCTCAAGGGTCGTCCCAGGAATCTCTCAAGGGCTCCTAACTGTGATTGAGTACATTCAAAATATATCCTAATCCTACTGCAGGCTGTAGTGGTACTCAAGTTCGAATACCACTACATAAACTCGACCTGCATGGGCCACCACTAAAAACGTGTCACGACTCGCACCCACTGTTTGGGTACGAGAATGTAACAACGCCCAACCTATGCCGCAGTGTCGGCGGTAGAACGCTGTCCTAGGTCACAACATCTAACAATATAATGCTAAGCAGTTATACTCTCCGAATGGGAGTGACATAGCAGATACGTCTCAATCACATCTAAGACAGAGCATGATAATGATAGATAAAACATGAAATCCAAAAGAGATACAGGAGATAGAAGTCTAAGTGTCTAAGATACTTAAACCCAGGAATACATCTCAAAACTCAAATACAGTAATCCACAAATCAAGTACAACTCCAGACAAATGAAATAACTATCTAAACATCCTCTAATGTGTCTCCTCTAGGCTAGCAGGCACCTCCAGGCTATCTGTAAAATTTATCAACAGGTCCAGTCAGGACTGGAGCGAGTACAGTACATCTCAACAGATCATAGCAGGTTAGAAAATATAATCATGCAGTAAAGTAAGATACAAGTACTGAAGGAAAACAATATGTAAACAGAGAGAGAACTGTAATAGAAATATCTACTATACATAGAGAACTAGCAGTGACTAGTGAGTCAGAGTACAACATGAACATGTAAATGGCCTGGGATGATTCAATGAAGACACTACAAAATGATTCAATAAAGATACTACTGGTGTATTATTCACATGTCCACTTCTACTCCCCCGTACCTCCAATCAATACACAAGGATCCAGCCAGGTTATGTTATATGATTCCATGCACGGCCCCCGAAAGGTGATACATGGATGTCCCATAAATGGGGAGTCTGGGGGTTACCCAACTGTATAAGATTCAAGAGACTCTATGATCATGAGGGTACATGTCACAAGTAATCAAGTGAACCAAGAAGCATAGTGATACGCTATGTAAGTGAAACGTACAGAACATAGAGTACCCGATGCTCCCTAAGGATAACATCTCAAGAAAGGATCTATATAGTACCAATCCGTGTGACCATCGTGACAGTACAAGTAAAGTAATCTACTACAGGAAATAATTCTAAGCAGGATATGAAATGATCAGAGAATGTACTCGCCTGATATCTGAATGTCCAAGGTAAAGATATTATCCGAGGAGAGGTATCTGGCTCCTAATTAGAACAACACAGGTCACAACATGTCCAGAAGGGTAATATAAAGCACTACAATGCATTCTACATGAATCTAGGTCAAACTAGGCCAAAGTCAACCCTTGGTCAACTCTGGTCAACTGCACTAGTCAAACTAGGTCAAACTAGGTCATGCCCTAACCCAGCAAGTCTTACTAGGCCTAACCAAGACTATCCTAGCAAGCACACATCAATACAAGGCTATACAAGCCAATATACACCCAACTCTATATAGCATGCAATTATTCAATACTCAAATAGGCAAGAATTCATATTGGATATACACTAGGTAATCTATTACTTTAAGCTATATATGTCTACACATATATACACATGCATATATTGGAATTCAACATTAGGTCTATAATCATGGCATTTCAAATGGTTATATAAACATATATATTACAACACAATATGCTAACATATATATAATATACATACATAGCTAAGTTAACTGTATTCATAAATACTTGTTTAAGAGGCTATGTGTGTGTCTGTGAACATGGCAAAGGGGCAAGTAAGGGTTAAATGGGCATACATAGTGTATACATATCAAAAAGTGTCAAAGTGTAAGTGAACAAAGTGTCAAGTGTGATAGTGTCAACATAGTGTAAGGGGTACATGAGGTAATATAGGATTTGTGTTAACATAGAATATTACATCTCATTAACTTGTATATTGCATACATTACATCTATTATTACATTACATTATATTCATGCTTGCATTCATTCATTATTCATTTATTCTCTTGCACTACTATATGCACCATACATTACATACTATGGAACCTACATATTCATTACAAGCCATACTTATACATACTTACATTAGATAGGATACTTACACCTTATACATCATTTATTTAACCATTTACTTATGCTTGCATTCTCTATTTAATTATATAATGTATATACATTAACATGGGTTAAAATCAAATAGAACATTATATTACACACAAGGGTGCACAAAATACATATGCCGAATAGTAACTCCTACTAATAATCAATACTATACCATCTCAGCATGAATTAAAATCTAGTATTAAAATATGTTATAGATCTATGTGTTAGCTTTCCGAAACTTCAAACGGATCGCGTTTTCGTTTCTGAAAACTCCCGGAATCGTGAAAACACCGAGAACGCGTTTGTCTTTCGTACAGCTGACACTCAAATAATTCTCCAGAAAGTTACAGAAAGAATTAGGCCTATTAATATATGTTTTTGGAAAGCTAACTTCAATACGCTTCTTTTAAAAAAAACAGGAGATTAAATCGAGCTTTGAGCTAGAAGTTATGACATTTCTAAGTTAGGGCTGAAATTAAAAACGTGGATAAAAATCATGACGGATTTGGGTAGTTTGAGACAAAAGAACACAAATATATAACATAATATATCAAGAACTCACTCTCTACACTAATATACATATATGAGACACTATAGAACACATCTCGAATACAAAAATATGAGATTAAACATGTAATAATTCATTCATACATAACAACAACACAGTGTGTCCAAATTTGGGATTTTCCCACATGAACACAACCACAACACAAAGGACACTCCTATGACCTCCAAATGGACACGAAATGGACACAAATGGAGATACAACCATGGGAATCATTTCTATGGGTTCAAAATAGACCTATATGCATGAAAAAATGAAAAGGAGAAGGGATTTATACCTTCCGGTAGATCGAATCGAAGAAAAGCCTTCCCGGAGCGACACCGACACGTAGAGATTCCAAAAGGACACGAACGAGCTCCGAATCCTCCCAAACTTGGGTAGCTTCCTCCTTGGCTAGAATGGGAAGAAGATTTGGTGGCAAAATGGAAGGATTTGGTGGAGAAATTGCTAGGAATTGTTCTCTAGGAATTTGGGTAAGAACAAGAGAGAGAGTGTGGATAAGAATAATGAAATGAACTAGAGCCTATCCTCTCCCAAAGTGGCTGGCCATATGGGGCTATTTGTCCTATTATGGTAAGGTCTAAAATGCCCCCACTAACCTATTCTATGAGTATTAGGAAAGGGCTAATTGGTTGGGGCTAAATTAGTCATTCTAAAGTCTCTAATCACACTAACCTTATCCATAATAATTAGTCTAACCTCTAACTAAAATATTTCTATAATGTGGACTAAAATTAATATTATGTGGGCCATGCCTAACTAGTGTGTGGGTCCCACTAGAGTCAAACTACCCCCGGGTCCCTGTTTCAAGTCGGATTGAGTTAAAATTCGAACCCGACTCAAATAACCCCAAAACAATATCATAAATAATAAAATAATATCAAAATAATTCAAAGAGGTCAAATACAAAAATATCCTTAGGCCAAAAATGACATTAAAATATCATAATCATATGGTTAGGCTCTAGGTCAAACAGTCTCTAGGGTTTCACTAGCAAAACGTCAAAACCACACGTCATTAATTTAAATAATTTTAAAATGATTTAAAATCACCAAAAATTATATTATGAATTAAATATCATTATTAAAATAATTATAAACATAAAATTTTAAAATTACCCTCATTTGGAAAACTGGGTGCTACAAGATTCTTATTAAATACGGTGACTAATGAAAAGTTAGTTTTCTACAAAATTTTATTTTTCTCCTAGCAAGATTCTTTGACTTCCAATATATCTTTACAAAGTTATAGTACTTTTTGGCCAAATGATTTAGTGATATTTTTCAAATATTTCTAAAATACCTTTTAATTGGTGAAATATAGTATTTTACCTAAAGTGCATATTTTACAACTTAGAGTTTTTGCCCGAAAATAATTTTTTCTTGACTTGTAAGTAATTTCTTATAAACTATTTAGACTCATAAAAACTAGTTTTCGAGTATTATAAATATTTTCAAAATAGTATATATATATTTATCTCTGCAAATTCTTCTCAAGTACCATCGTTGATCGTGACTAATTATACACTCATATTTTCTTTTGAATTTGGACCCATCCACCTCGACCTCGGCTATTGGACAAAACAGGACTTGTTGGGCCATTACACCACATATGGCATAACACCAGGCAAGACACCTTGCCTTTACTGTTTATTTAAATTGCTCTATATCATGCATGCTTTTACTTATTTCTAGCGAATATAAATTGTTCTTGCAAATTATTATATTTTAGTTATCTTATTTTGCATGTCAACCTTGTGTCAATTGACCACCCTATGAGAGTGGAAATATTTTCATATCCCCTATGGCCTTGACACATGTGTATCACGTGATGAGTGAGTTCATATAGGACACGGACCTGCGTACTCGACTGGCCATCGATACGTATGGATTGTGCGACGGTTAGGAGGAAACTGCTATTAGTGAGTCGAGTTAGAAGCCATAGCAAGTTGCCAACTGGACAGGTTGTGGATGTAATGCCCCGCTCCGTACGATGCATTATGATGAGTCGTTGACTCGAAGAGTTGCGTTGACCCGATGAAGTATCGATGCGAATCGATGCAAGAGTTACGTTGGCCAAAGGTAAGCTTTGAGTCGATTGGAATCTATGAATCGAATCGATGCAAAGGATAAGTCCCGTTTGAGCAAGTGCTGATTTTAGTTGATCTGGTGTGCAGGCTATGCTTTTACGCTGGACGATAAGAGGGCGGTATTTTGCCTTATTCAGAAAAGTGTCCGCGAAACCAAATCGTCGCCTTACAACAGAGTGTGGCAGGGGCGCGATAGGCTAAATCAACTGAGTAGTTCAAAGGAATAGCTAAGTCCGAGAGTTAGCTATGCGACCAAGTTATGGAATCGAGCCGCATCAACTCGACGAGGCGACAAGGCGTATCGGCTTAAGGTGGACGGGTTCTTGACTCTCTCTCCCTATTCTTTTACGTCTAATAAAATATATCATCATATGCGTAAGTTGCTATTGAGTTAACGAGCGTGGCTTGAATGGCTACGGGTCTAAGTATGTGTTGAACATTAATATAGAACATTGAACAATTGAAGCAACGTGCATCAAATGTACGGGTCGCGGTAGGGCGATGATGGTAGAACATTGAAAGATAATATCGAGATGTGCATCACGTGCACGACTCCGAGAACATTGAACACTAGGCCTAGAACATTGATTATGGCGCTGAGCGTGCCCTCGTGCACGGAAGCTACAAATGTTAAGTTACTACGGAACTAGGCTATGTAAATCCCTTATAAACGGAACGCGTTGAGTATGAGTACGAGATGTCTAAGCCGTTGGGCGTCGTACATCAATACGGATGTATTGGACATAATGCCGAAGAAACTTGAGATAGAGATGGATATGTTTATGTTTATGGAACGTGATATTGGTTGAAAGATATGACTTATTTGCTATGGCGCGTATTGCATGGTCAATGGACTCGGATGGACCGTGCACGGGTGCGGCTTCCCTCGGACGGTTACGACCGGGGAACCGAGATCGTTCGGCCTAGGAGGGAATTATGTATGGTATTTATGGTGCACATCATTAGGACGGATTGTGACCGTCCAGTACTGAAATAAGCTATGATATCAGTAAGTTTGGGATCCTTCGGATATTGGGCTAGCAACCCGTATCGAAGCGATCATAGGCTTACACATAAGAGATGCCAAGTTTATTACGGTGCGAAACACCATGACCTTCATATAGATAGGGCGGTGGGCTGAGATTAGAGCTGGGTGCAGGCGCAGGGCCTGCCACCCTTATGCATATGTCTAAGTTTATGATTGGTTGGTTGCATGAATTATATGTATACATATGCAAAGTTCTAACCATTGCAGGCTAGGCAAAGGGGGACGGAGATGTGTACGATCACTATATTTATGTTCAGATTATGTCTAACTGTATATGCTGTAGGAATACGATATCAGACACATTTATAATAAGTCGCTATACGTTGAATATTGCCATGAAACCGATCCTAAGGCTAAATAGAAAAGATCACCAAATTAAGATGCATGTTTCACTAAATATACTTAGTGTTTGGTTTGGGTGCGAGCGGGTCTTGATCAGTACGAGGCGAGGATGAAAGCACTAATCCCCTACTAGTTTGTGTGCAGGCTCAGGTTATGATCGGTTCGGGGCGGAGCTTGGCTTGGACGCGCCGAGGCATGGAGTCCTTAGCATTTCAAGGGAAGCACCGCATAGGCGTTCGAACTTGCAACATGGAGATGTTCGGCCGAAGACTACTTGTTGGCTATAAAGAGGCATAATATATGGAACAATGTATTCCTTTGTGAGCTAGAGAGATCATGAGTGTTGTAGCCAATTGGCATAACATGTTGGGCTATTCAGAGCCTTTGTAATCTTCAGTTTGTTATCAATAAAAGAGATTCTTATGTTATACTTTGTTTCCTTCCGCTGCTTATGTTATCAATTTGAGATAAACACAATGTAAACCTATTATCTTGCCTTACACGAGCACAACTCCAGGCTCGTGCGGTATCACGCCCCAGCGAGGACGATGATTCGGGTGAAATCTAGCGAGGATGAGCAATTTCTTGGATCGGGACGTGACAGTGGATACATCTTGGACATGAGCATTGGGGGGAGGGGACAACTATTAGCGTAGGGGCTACATTTACTTTTTACACACTTATGGGTGATAGTGACTCGGATGAGCACTACTTACTGCCCGACCGATAGTGTCTCGGATGAGCGCTACTTGACGGCCACTTTTTATTACTTGCGTGAATTCTTACCGCCCCTACGTAGAACGTTGTCCTCAAAAGTGCATGTTTCACATAGAATGGTTAAGGACCTTTATCTATTTAGGATTATGTATATTTGTTGAGGTTTATTTATTCAGTTATTGGCATAATATTATGTGTCTTGTTACGTCCCTTTGAGGACCTGGTGATCTCTCCAGGTGTACGTGTTTTGTAACTTCCTGCAGGTGCTCTAGCTAAGGCCAGTCTTCCTTCCTTCCCTCGTAATGATTACTCTTGGACTCGTCATTTGTTTCGCTCGACCAAATTATTTATTTGTATATTTCTTTCTTATTTAAACTTGTTGGTAGTGGATATGTCTCCGCCCAACGTTTGTACAAATGACTATTTGATTATATCATTAAAACTTCATATTTGTGGATGAAATTTAGTTTGAGCATGGCTTTCTACATTTTACAGCTTCTGTATATATACGAGCCTTTCATTTACTTATATGTATACAGCTGGCATGATACGTTTCTAGTCCTTCTATTTTGGGACTGGGGTATTACACACGATTCCAAATCTCACCCCTTTTGTTCCAAGGAGGCTAGAAGCTTGACATTGCTAAGGGAGCACTTGAGGAAGGAAGCTTGGTGTGGAGCTTGCTAGAGGAAGGTGTCCATCTACTTTCTTGTGTCCCCTTGGTGCACTACATTGAGAATCCATCTCCCAATAGGTAAAACACATGACGTTCTCTTAGTTTAAGACTCTATTTCATGTATGACACTAGTAGAAACACATCCATGGACTAGGGATACCCATAGGGAGAAGTGCAATGCCCTAACCATTATTTTGGTAGAAGTTATTAGGAGTTTTGTGTCATTTTTGGAGAAATTCGATGGTGGCACACCAAGTGTTTGTCAAAATAAAAAATTGGCCATTTTAGTTTTGATCTTCAGTTTTACTCCTATGAATGGTTTAGTTTGCTAATAGGATAGGTATATATGAGTTCTAAATAATTTATATATATATATATATATATATATATAAAATATATATATATATATATATATATATATATATATATATATATATATATATATATATTTTATATATATATATATATATATATATATATATATATATATATATATATATATATAAAATATATATATATATATATATATATATATATATATATATATATATATATATATATATATATATATATATACCTATGCATGTATATATACCTATGCATGTATATATAGTATATATATAATCATGGGTGTGTGTCAAGTAGGAGTGAGGGGACTGTCCACATGACAGTGGACTGTTACATGTGTGACTTCATCTTGTGATGACAGTAGCATAGAAGCATGTGTGTGTGTGTGTGTTATTAAATATATATTAGTGTTATATATAGATATGTATATGCCTATAGCATATGTTATAGACAAGGGGGAGGTTGGCCTACAGTCCTACAGGCAGGAAGACCTGCACCAAGACAGATTGGCATGTGCACCCCACAGGTAGTGTTACGCCCCGATTCAACAAACCGTTCGTCCCTGTTCCTATTATGTCGAATTGATCGTCCTTGCTAAGGCGTGATCTCGTACGAGTTTGGAGTTGCACTCGTACAAGGCAAGAACGTTATATTTGATCATTTTATTGAAACACCAAGTTGAAACTTCACAAATCAAATCAGAATTTAACACACAATTTAGGAAGATAGAAGTATGCTTTTCATTCATAGCTTACAATGAAGTACAAGTCGTAATTACATTGGATGTTGTTGCGGCTACATTGATTGAAACAAAAGAAATATACTCGATAAGCTGCCTGAACTAACACTTGTCGTTCAATACATTCGCCCTTTTATACATTGAAAGTCTTTGATAAATTGGCTTTAAAATACTTCAGAATAGGAAGAGCTTCAAAATGCCTCTCTGAACTTTAACTTTGGCTTAGCGACGTGCACCCCCAGTGTCCTCGTCACCTGTGGGATTGGGGATTAGTATATTAGGAAATGCACTAGTGAGCGGGACGAACCCACTTGTCTAAATCGACTCTGATTGTTAAGGTAGGCATGTATTGGAGTTTTCTTTCTATTTAGAACTAAATGAATTCAGTTCACATTGATAGCCTTCCATTTGAAACAGTAAAAACATACAATGAAACAAAACGATTTATCATAATTCTTACTACGATCATGCTCGTCCCTGCATAAAACAGAGATAATATTTATACCTGCATAAGACAATAGGTGAGCATGCTACTATCTTGTATGTGCGGTCATTGATGCTATGCACCATGAGGGACTTCTATATGGCATTGCAACGTGTCTGTTAGCTTGGGTTACAAGTCCTACTGGAGGTCCCGCAATGCCTCGCGCCGAAGCATGATTTTATATGTTCCCTCTAGGTCAATTCGGTTCTGATGCCCCAGATACCGCATCGAAGAAAGTTAAACTTGTGCACAAGTTGTCCATGACCATGCCAATGCGTGAATAGTTTAATATATGAAGCAAATGACATAGCGTGGACAGTATTGAGCAGCATTATCATTTTTTCCAACTCATGCAATAAATTAATTTTTCCAAATCCATACTTCTGATTTAGCGTCCCGTAGGCACCATATGCCGCAAGCATCGTTTCATCATTTTATTTTACAGATTGTGAAATAGTCTATCTCTTTTCTAGAAGCTTAAACTTTCTCATTTTGATGTGAAACTTATATTTTCAGAGTAAATTACTCTAAATCTATACATTTTTTTTCCAAGTTCTTGATCTTAGTGGATTGGCATGCATTTAACTTGGCATCGTCGATTTGAATAAGTTTGAGGCAAAGAATTTTGTTTGCGGGAAGGAATAGGAAAGAAGGGGCCGAACCACCCACCAAGTATTCGATCGTGATGATAGTCGGAGTGCTTTGCAACGTTCAAGCTTCAGTTACGTGAGCTCCTGCAATGGCACCAAAACTTAGTCATAATTTTTTCTTTAATCCTTCATTTCAAAATTCGTAGAATGCATTCAAAAAATGATACGAAAACACATTCATCAAAACCAAGCGGCAAAAGCTCCAAGAAAACCATACAACAGTCCAAAAAGGAATCGTGCAGACATAAATGAATACGATGCAAATCGTACCGCAAATCGTGCAGACATAAATGAATGCGATGCACCAGAGTCAAATAATTCTGAAGTCGGAAAGGAATTGACGAGAATAGTACATGCCACTACCTTACCTGGTCAAACCTTCCTCTCTCATGGTCAAAGCCAGCATTTGACCATGTCCTCTGGATGCGGGTCCCCTCTGCTAAAAATCTCTCTGTCTGCTCTGGATCAGGGCTTGGGCTTGGACATACTGCTGCGGTCTCTGCTGCTGGAATGCCTGGGCCTGCGTCAGCAATGGCCTCGGGAACGGGTACTGCTGCTGCTGCTGGACTGGCGCTGGTCCTCTCACCGAAGGACTAGAGAAGGCTGATGAAGATGAACTCCCCCTGTTCGGGCAGTTTCCAACCCTGTAGTTCGAGGCACCACAAACTAAGCACAAACCCTGTGCTCTGTGACACTCTGATACCACATGCCCTGGCTTCCCGCAGTGTGAACATCCCACTGCGGAAGAGTGCTTCTGCTTCTGTTGCTGAGGGTACGTCGAGGTTGAATGTTGAACCGACGTCACTGAGGCCATCCGCCTCGGAGCTCCAATGGTCAAAGCCCTAGCTGCCGGAGCTGGTGCTGAAGACTGATTCATCTGGCTATAGGATCGCTTCCGACCTCCGGTCCTATCCATGATCTTCTGGGAGGTATACTCGTGCTTCCTGGATGCTCTCAATACCGCATCGAAAGTCTGATGCTCAAACTGCTCTACTGCCAACAAAATCTCTAGATGAAGCCCCTGCTGGAACCGCTGGGCTCTGTCGAACTCGGTCGCTACCAAGGTGGAAACAAACTGACTAAGTCTCGAAAACTCGGTCGTATATCCGTCGACCATCCTGTCCATCTGCTTCAGATTGGTGAACCTCGTCTGTAGATCGTACCGAGCTACAGCATCAAAATACTTGGTCTGGAATCTCTTACGGAATACTGCCCAGGCAATAGGCGCCACTAATCCAACGGCCTGCGCCGCCCACCAGCTGCGGACAAGATCCAATAACTGTAGGCGCACCGCGGCCACCTTCTCGTTTCTTGGAGTCCTGGCTGCTTCTAGAATCACCTCTGTGTCCTGAAGCCAAGCGTCTGTGGCAATAGCATCCTCGCTACCATCGAAGATTAGAGAGTTAAAGCGCTTGAAGTTGTTAGCCGCATTGTTACCCTGATGACCTCCTCTGGTCAGAGCATCTGTCACTGCCTGGTGCAAGGCATCTCCTCGACGATCCCGAGAAGCTAAAAATGTCCTGATGAGACCTACCAAGGTGCCATCATCAGGCTCTGCAGGCTGGACGGGCTGAACTGGTGGCTCTGGATCCCTAGTAGGCATGACTCTGGAGGCTACTCCTGAATGCTGGGCTTGATCTCCTGGTTGCTGCTCGTCCACAGGAGGTGCTTCGCCTTGCCGATCGGTAGGACCAGGAACAATGCTGCTGAAGAAGATGACATAGGGAACAATAAGGAAGGACTAGGACAGATCAAAGATACAAGAATGTGATCAGGTCAAGATTTTAGGGATTTTAGAGGATACGAGCAGAGATCAAGGGCGAGTACTGATTGAGATATCTATTCGATAAACCCTCACATATCTTGATTTTCAAGACCTGCATGGGCCACCACTAAAACTATGTAACGCCCCAGAACCAGAATACTGGAGAGCGGGGGCGTACATAACCAGCTACGTATATTGAAGTGCAACCCACCTCACTATACAGTTACGGCTGTCTAGATACATGAGGGTTTAACTACAAGCCATCAGTCTCCTATGGTCATAAACAAGCCTATTGTCTCAATCTCAAGCAAGCGATAATAGTTACAAGATGTCAGAGCACCAAATATACAATAGTAAGACGTCCCGTACATTACATATTCGGATGATAATGAAGCTAGCCGTATAAAATGTCAAGGCTAGCAAGAGTTTCAGTCATACATGATCAACCCTAGGATTTGCCAATCATGTTACAGCCCGTAGGCAGACAGTAAATAAAGGTGCAATCAAGCTAACACGTGCTCGTCGGCTAAACGTCTCAAAAGAATATTTTTATAATAGAGTGAGAGAACAAAAGAAACCCATTCGTTGCCGGGGTTACGCCTAGTGGTCACCATCTGGCTGGAAGGTAGGTAGATCCTCTGGAGCTGCTCCGATATCTGGCCATACAAAACCAGCTGGGTCAGACCCCAGAAAGAGCAAGTGCCACAAAGGAGACTTTACTTAGGAACTAAACCAGCATAACATAAATAAATATTAAGATAATTATAAGGATACTAATAATAACAGAGATAACCATAATAAATTGAGTACGAGGAAAGCATCAAGTAGCCAGACTGCAACCCTTAAACCAAACAAGGACCGGGGTTGCAACCCTTCACCTGAATAGAACCCGTCTCAAATACTATTGATAAAGTGATAAGACAATAAACGAAGAGAGGACACAGAACTGCTCTGGAAACCAGGTTACAACCCTTAAACCAAACAAGGACCGGGGTTGTAACCCTTCGCCTGAACAGAACTGGACCCCTGATCTTTATTGTTAAGGCCAGTATAAATAATAATGCTATTGAAGTAAGGTAGAACATGACAAGCATGGCATGGGGCACAATAAGACAATAAACGAAGAGAGGACACATAACTGCTCTGGGAGCCAGGTTACAACCCTTAAACCAAACAAGGACCGGAGTTGTAACCCTTCGCCTGAACATAACTTGACCCCTGATCATTATTGTTAAGGCAAGCATACGTAATCATGTCATGTCAAAATCTTGTATATGATCAGGGCTAGACTCCATCCAATCAATCACGGCCAAGTAAGGAGTACATCTTGATACTTTATCTAACTAGGGTTATCACGGACCTAGTTACTAGCAAAATGCAATAAGATTATTTTAACATCCACAAGCCCTGCAGACCATCCAGGTTATCCAGGTCGAATATCCATTCCTGAAGGGGCAACACTTGACAGTATGCTAGAAATGTGCCCTACTCATCAGCAGGCTATAAGTCCACTTGAGCGCCTAGACAACGAGATTGCCTGTAGCTGGAAAATCTCTTCATGACTACTGATTTATTCTAGTTATTAGCCTTAGTGAATTTTCAGTAGGTACCCCTGACCGTGGTATTTAGGGATCCATACCCTAGACATGATACAAGACAATACTGGTTTATTTGTACAAATACAATCGTCTACGGTGTCCAAGCCATTTATTATAGTCATGTCATGCAAGCCGTCGCAACAGCTTTCAATAGTTACCATCATGCATGCTGTGAGCACCCTAAAATTTGGGTTTATTTTTTTTAAATTTTTTTGATTGATTTAGTTTTTAATAAATAATTTATTTTGTATTTTTTTCTTTAAGTGTACTTTTCCGTGCCATTGATATTTGGAGTGTCAGGGATGTTCAACTCTGGAAATCTTCTTCATGAGTTTTGGAGTGGACAGGATTACCTTCATGATGGTATACAGTGTCCCATCCAAACTTGTTCCCTTGTGCTCTTTTTGCTTCGCTGAACTTCGGGTCGATTTAGACCATTTGATTATTATTTATTTTTCCACTCTTTTTCTTGATCATTTTCAGCATGTTATCGTGACTTTTTAAATTGGGAGCGCAAGACCAGTCAGTTTCTTGAAACCAACTTCTCATTGATGATCTTCTCGAGACGCTCGTCACCTATGACCTTCGTGTCCCACTCAGACACGTCATTTTGTGCTCCATTTGCTTCGCACAACTTTCCTGACACGTGACCCGATTTTATTTCACTCCACGGTGTCATATTTATTTTCCAATTTGATTTGTGGGTCCCCTGTCGACCAAAACCTGTCAGTCCCAATTATGGACATGGCCCACATTGAGCCTACTACCCGTCCGCCACTTGTGTCCCATTTATTGGAATCTCTATGTGCTACTTATTCACTCATGATCATCAACGTCTATTTTTAATTCAATTATTGCATAATGTCCGGTTTTGGATCCAATCCGGCTCCACTGAACCCAACACCAGCTTTATTTTTTCTCTCTCATGGCGCCCTCAAAATTCTTGCCCAAAAATATCTAGTACTCATTTTACCTATTTTTAAATATTTAATGGGAAATTTTTCATTGATTTATTTCCCTTGGAATAACCTATTTCTCCATTTATTCCTAGCCATAGATCTCCCTACATTAATCCCATCCAATAATTCTCCATGAAACTTTTCCCAATCCCCTCACAGCCAACTAGCCGGCCCTAACTCCAATGGACAACATTTCTCTCTCTCTCTCATTAATTGTTCTTCTCTCTCTCCTTCCTTTTTTTCCATGCAAACAAACTCACCAACAACAACTTCAATAACACAGCAGCTAACCCGACACCACCTCCCATGGCTCGACCACCACCCGACCCCTCACTCCAGCCACCCTGGCCGAGCCCCCTGGCCGGCCAGCTCGCCATCTCCTCCTCCTTCTTCTCCACTTAGCCACACCACCATGGCCATCAAACCGCCATCACCACCAACCATTCCACCTTTCTGGCTACCACCTTCACATCATGGCGCCACCACATTTGCCGTGCCTCCGTCGGGCCAGGATGGCGGTGCAGCCGCACACGCTGCACAGTACAGCGCACTGTTGCTCGCGCGCATCAGCCGCGCGCCCCTTGCGCGCGCACGGGCGGTGCAGCGCCGCCGCTGGCCGTGCACCGGCGTGGTCGACCTCCCACATGGCTGGGTGCACCCCGGGGTTAGGTCCCCTGAAGGCCACCGTCCTCCGGGATGCGCCGTCGAGGCGATTCGTGCGTTTTGCACGACGTCCCGTCGTGACGTGCGCGAAATCAAGTTCATTTTGGCGCTCCGTCGCAGCAACTTCGTACACATTTTTTCGAAAATCCGACCGTTGGATCGACGAACACTGCCATTAGACTTGTGGCGTCGTTCTGGCATTGTTTCATATAAAAATTTGTTAGATTTGGAGAACGTGGGCCCTGACACTTTTTTCGGTGCAAAGTGGGTCCCACATTCTGGGTCAACAGGACTTTTTGACGCCGGCTCATCGGAATCCAATTTCGGAGATATCGTTGAGTTCGTATCGTCATTCTGGACTCGTTGACATATAATTTGCTAGGTTTTGCTGGACATTGGATCCGACACGCATTTCGGTGCAAGTCGGACACCAATATCCGGGTCAACGGGTCATTTTGAGATCTGCTCATCGGAATCCAATTCCGGAGATACCGTTGAGTTCGTATCATTATTCTGGACTCGTTGACATGTATTTTGCTGAGTTATGAGAACTTTGACTCCGGCACGTATTTCCGTACAAACCGGAATTCCAAGTTCTGGTCAACGGACCAAATTGAGATCGGGTCAACGGAATCCAATTCTGGAGATACCGTTGGGTTCGTATCGTCATTCTGGTTTCATGGGCATATAATTTGTTATATTTTATAGACTTGTTTTCTTGCACGTTTTTGGTACAAAACGGCTCCGACACGGACACCGTTTTGACCCGAAATTACCTTTTTGCCCTTGTGTCCAAATTGGACCGTTGGGTAGGTTATCCTAGCTAATTTGACCATTCTGGACACGTTGGCGATATTTATTTTATCGTCCGACAATGTTTGTTGATAATTTCTCTGAGTTTAACTTTTTTATAATTAATTAATAATTAATTCATATAATGTTCGTATTTCGGGATTAGTACAACGAAACTGAGATCAGCCAATTCCAGTGATCTTACATCGCTGAAATTGACAAGTTGGACACGTAGATCACTATAATAAGATTATCAATATTACCGATAATCTTCTTATCTCGATTTGCGTGTCGTAAGTTTTGACGTACAAATAACGAAGTACACTTTATATTAGACTAGAATTGACCCTGTTTGACCAGAGTTGACCAGTTGACCCAAAGTCAACTGTAAGTCAACGCTTGACCTAGTTTGACTAAATTATTGACCGGAGTTGACCTAGAGTTATTTTGACTTAGAAGAACCTAGGATAAAATAGATTGTTTGTGAATTCATTTATTACAACTTGAACACCTTGTAACCTGTGTTGCTTTAAATAGGACTCTGTGGCTTCAGTTGGACCCCCTATACTTATCGGCTATTCAGGTTATCAGGCGAGTACATTCTCTGACCATTTCATATCCTGCTTAGAACTATTTTCTGTAGTAGATTACTTTACTTGTACTGTCACGTTGGTCACACGGATTGGTACTATACGGATCCTTTCTTGAGATGTTATCCTTAGGGAGCATCGGGTACTACATGTTCTGTGCGTTTCACTTACATGTCGTATCACTATGCTTCACAGGTTCTTCGATCACTTGTGACATATACTCTTATGATCACAGAGTCTCCTAGAATCTCTTATCCCATTCACTGGGTATCCTAGAATCTCCTAGAATCCCTATTTTTGGGACTTCCATGTACCACCCTTCGGGAGCTTTGCGTGGAATCATAACATAACTTGGTTGGATCCTTGTGTACTGATTGGAGGTACGGGGGAGTAGAAGTAGACATGTGAATACTATCCAAGTAGTGTAGTATCAGAATCTCTTCCATAGTGTAGCATCAGAATCTCCTATGCCATTTACATGTCTATATTGTACTCTGACTCACTAGCCATATGTTAGTTCTCTATTTATAGTAGATATTTCTATTACAGCACTCTCTCTGTTTACATACAACATTTCTTTCAGTACCTGTATCTTACTTTACTGCATGATTATATTTTCTAACCTGCTATGAACTGTTGAGATGTAATGTGCTCGCTCTTGTCTTGACTGGACCTGTTGATAAATTTTACAGATAGCTTGGAGGTTGCCTGCTAGCCTAGAGGAGACACTTTAGAGGTTGTTTAGACAGTTATTTCATTTGTCTGGAGTTGTATTTACCTTGTGGATTACTGTATTTGAGTTCTGAGTTGTATTTCTGGGTTTATGTATCTTAGACACTTAGACTTCTATCTCCTGTATCTCTTTTGGATTTCATGTTTTATCTATCTTCCTTATCATGCTCTACCTTAGATGTGATTGAGACTGTATCTGCTATGTCACCCCCATTCGGGGAGTATAACTGCTTAGCATTATATTGTTAAATGTTGTGACCTAGGACAGCGTTCTACCGCCGATACTGCGGCGTAGGCTGGGCGTTGTTACGTTCTCGTACCCAAACAGTGGGTGCGGGTCATGACACATGCTTATCATATCTCGTTATGTCATGCTATGTCATGCCATGTCTTGTCATGCACCATTATTAGTCTGGTCATATCACTCAATTCGTGCTTGTCAATTCATGAACAGCACAAGACATAAAAGACAATCGGGTACACAAGGACTCAAGGCTCTACGCGAGTGAGCCTCTACGCTAGGCCGAGGGCCTCAAGCGTAAAGCGGCTCTATGCTAGCAAGGGCATGGGAAGGATAGTTCTACGCGAGTGAAGATGCACGTGGGTGGAGTTCTACGCTAGCCGGGCTATACGCAAGTGAATTTACGCGCACGTAAGAATTTTATGCGAGTAGAATTCTACGCGCGCAAAAACCCGAGCGAAAATCTACGCATGCGAGAGTCTACTCGAGACAAAGTCTACGCGAGTGAGACTCTACGCGAGTGGGAGGGTCCCGGCGTAGAGTTCGAATGCGCTAGCACGCAATTGCGTGTGCGTAAAAGGGGCACTACGCGGGCACGTTAAGACGTGAGCGTAAAGAAGCTGAACAATACGCTAGCACGCAATGCGTGGGCGTAAAAGGGCTAAACACCCCGCCAACACGTTAGAACGTGTACGTAAAACTCCATCTTCTTCCTATGGCCAAGACAAGTATGCGTAAAAGTTCAGGAACTCGAGAAACTCCATCTCGGCCAAGACTTGGTAAAGTCCGGCTGTCTCAAAACCAAACTTGCATAAAATCAAAATCCCTACTACATGGGACTCCCCAATTCGGAAACAACCAAGTTTAGAAGATCAAAACCAGGAAGATCAAAATACTAAAAACTTAGATCTACATGAAAAGAGCCATTGAATTCGAAAATGGTAAGTACTAAAGTGACTTAGGATCTTGTGGAGAAGAAAATGGAACAATAAAACTTGAGTTTCTCCATGAAGCAAGTTGCACTTGCCTAAACCTCCTGTTAGGTGGAAGAGAGTAATGGTGAGGAAGAAAAAGAGTAAATGCAAAGAAGTAATGAGGAGAGAGAAAAAGAGTGGGCGGCTAATAAAGGAAGGAAGGGGTGGTAGGTGGGGTTTGGTTCACATGAAGAACCAATCCAAACCAAACCAAGCCAACCAAGCCGAACCAAGCAATTGAAATACCAAGATAACCATGCAATGAGACATGCCATGAATCAAAATACGTATACTTATACAAAATACGTAATACGAACCACGATCGTTACAACTCTACCCACCTTAAAAAAATTCCGTCCTCAGAATTTAAATTAAGATTCTAGAGAAGCAAGGACAAGCTATGCTAATCACAGGCAAGCTATAACAAGGCAATCCATCAAGCAATCATTCCTTCAAGCAAGGAACTACGAGCATAAGGCATAAGGAAGACATTAAACCTTATGAGTCAAACAGGTCGAGATATCGCGATAGGATATCATCCTCACGCTTCCATGTTGACTCATCCAAAGAGTGATGACCCCAAGCAACACAGACTAAACTAATAGTCTTGTTCTTGAGTATCTTCTCTCTCTGGTCCAATATAGACACGGGCCTCTCCTCATACGAAATGTTGGTACCGACAACCAATTCTGAATGATCCAGGATGTGGCTCGGGTCTGGAATATACCGTCGTAGTTGGGATACATGGAACACGTCATGTACCTCACGTAACGATGGCGGAAGAGCGAGACGATAGGATACATCACCTACTCGGTCCAGAATGTCGAACGGCCCTACATACCTAGGACTAAGCTTTTTCCGTACGTCGAAACGAATGACGCCACGGTTAGGCAAAAACCTTAGGAATATATGGTCGTCGACAGAGAATTCAAGGGGGCGCCGATAGGAATCGGCCCAATGACGCTGACGATCTTGGGCAACTCGAAGATGATCCCTGACTCTTTTGACCACACTCAACTGTCTGAGCAATCATTTCTGGTCCGAGCATCTGTCTCTCTCCAATATCGTACTATGCTAGTGGGGATCGACACTTTCTACCATATAATGCTTCGAACGGTGCCATCTGGATACTGGCCTGGAAACTGTTATTGTACGAGAACTCTACCAGGTGTAGGTGATCTTCCCATGAACCACCGAAGTCGAGCGTGCAAGATCTCAACATATCTTCCAAGGTTCGTATGGTACGCTCTGACTGACCATCTGTCTGTGGATGATAAGCTGAGCTGAACTGGAGGTGAGTCCCCAAACTCTCTTGCAGACTACGCCAAAAGTGCGACGTAAATCTTGAATCTCTGTCCGAGGTGATACTGACTAGTACACAATGATATCCGACGATCTGCCTGAGGTACATCTCCGCTAGCTGAGCCGTCGACTGACCAACTCTGAACGAAAGAAAGTGAGCCACCTTCGTGAGCCTGTCTATAATAACCCATATAGCATCTCTACCGGCCGGGGACCTAGGTAATCCAGTCACGAAGTCCATGGTTATATACTCCCACTTCTATTCTGGAATTGGCAAGGGCTGAAGAAGTCCAGCTGGCCTCTGATGTTCAGCCTTAACTTGTTGGCAAACCAAACACCGAAAGATAAATCGGGCTATCTCCCTCTTCATGCCATTCCACCAAAAGTGCTGACGGATATTACGGTACATCTTCGTACCACTGGAGTGAATGGAATACTGAGAACTATGAGCCTCTGCCATGATCTCCTGTCTGACATCCCCACTGGGTATACAAAGACGCCTTCTATGTCGAAGCGTACCGTCCTCCTGAATGCATAACTCTGGTCTTCGTCCTGCCATACACTCTGCTCTGAGTCGCTGAAGCTTGGAATCTGCTGACTGAGCTAACTTGATCATTTCAACTATACTGGACTGGACTTGCATGCTGGCCATCAATGTCACACTGGTTGGAAGGACAACTTCTATTCCCATCTTCTGAAGATCTATTAACAACTCTGGTTGTGCTGTTAGGAAATAAACTCCGGCTCTCCTGCTCAATACATCTGCAACAACGTTGGCCTTCCCAGGATGATACAGCAGGTTGACATCATAGTCCACAAGCAGCTCTAGCCATCTTCTCTGACGTATGTTAAGATCCTTCTGGGTGAAAACATACTTCAGGCTCTTGTGGTCGGTGAAAATCTTTACCCTATCTCCATACAAGTAGTGCCTCCACAACTTAAGTGCAAACACTACTACCGCTAACTCCAAGTCATGGGTTGGGTAATTCTTTTCATGATCATGAAGTTGACGTGACACATAAGCTATTACCTTCCCATACTGCATCAGAACACATCCTAAACCTCTGCCTGAAGTATCACAATACACTGAGAATCCTTCGGTTCCATCTGGAAGCGTGAGAATGGAAGCCGTTATCAAGCCTCGCTTCAACTTCTTAAAAGAATCTTGGCACTCTACTGTCCAAGCAAACTGCACATCCTTGCGGGTCAACTGAGTCAATGGCACTGAAATCCGAGCAAAGGCTGAAACAAATCGCCGGTAGTAGCCGACCAATCCAAGAAAACTACAAAATTCTGCAACTGTGCTAGGCACTGGCCGTGTCTCAATGGCCACTATCTTCTGGAGATCCATTTTTACTCCTCCTCTGGTGATGATATGACCCAAATATGAAATGTGGTCGAGCCAGAACTCACATTTACTGAACTTGGCATACAACTGGTGCTTCCCGAGAATCTGAAGAACCATACGGAGATGCTGCTTATGCTCTGCCTCACTCTTGCTGTAGACCAGGATGTCGTCTATGAACACAATCACAAACTGATCCAAATAAGGCATAAAAATGCGATTCATAAAGTCCATAAATACAGCCGGCGCATTGGTTGCTCCAAATGGCATAACAAGGAACTCCCAATGCCCGTACCTTGATCTGAAAGCTGTCTTCGGGATGTCCTGCTCTCTGACTCTGATCTGATGGTATCCTGACCGCAAGTCAATCTTCGAGAACACTGCTGTCCCCTTGAGTTGATCAAATAAGTCATCTATCCTCGGGAGAGGGTATTTGTTCTTGATTGTTACTGAGTTCAAGGTACGATAATCTATACATAACCTGGATGTACCATCCTTATTTTTCATAAGAAGCATCGGGGCTCCCCAAAACGATCCACTAGCACGAATGAATCCCTTGGTCCTGAGTTCTGCAATCATCTTGTACAATATCTCTAGCTCTGACGGTGCCATCCTGTAGACTCTCTCTGACACTGGGGCTGTCCCGAGAATCAAGTCGAGAGTGAACTCGATCTTTCGCTTCGGCGACATACCTGGAAGCTCTTCTGGGAAAACATCTGAAAACTCCTCAACTATCCGGGATAACTACACTGCTGCCACTGCCATCCGCAATACTAGAGGAGAAGGGTCAACTTCGCCTCGAGAAAAAGAAAACTCTGGCCCGCCTGGAATGCTAAAAACAACCCTACCGATATGGCAGTCTATCCTAGCATACTGGTCTCTCAACCAATCCATCCCTAAGACCACATCATAATCGACCATCGAGAACTCTATCAATCTAGCGGGGAACTCTCTACCGCTAACTACGATCCGACACGAGGAAAACACTCTATCTACACCCACATGACCGTTATCAGTAAGTATATTGAGCCTTACTGATAATGACTCGGGCTCTAGTCGTATCTGTGTCGTAAATCGTGCAGACATAAATGAATGCGATGCACCAGAGTCAAATAATGCTGAAGCCGAAAAGGAATTGACGAGAATAGTACCTGTCACTACCTCACCTGGTGCCAAACCTTCCTCTCCCATGGTCAAAGCCAGCACTTGACCATGTCCTCTGGGTACGGGTCCCCTCTACTGAAAACCTCTCTATCTGCTCTGGATCAGGACTTGGGCTTGGGCATACTGTTGCGGTCTCTGCTGCTGGAATGCCTGGCCCTGCGTCAGCAATGGCCTCGAGAACGGGTACTGCTGCTGCTGCTGGACTGGCGCTGGTCCTGTCACCGAAGGACTAGAGAAAGCTGATGAAGATGAACTCCCCCTGTTTAGGCAGTTCCCAACCCAGCGGTCCGGGGCACCACAAACTAAGCACAAACCCTGTGGTCTCGACACTCTGATACCACATGCCCTGGCTTCCCGCAGTATGAACATCCCACTGCGGAAGAGTGCTTCTGCTTCTGTTGCTGAGGGTACGTCGGGGTTGAATGATGAACCGACGTCACTGAGGCCACCCGCCTCGAAGCTCCAATGGTCAAAGCCCTAGCTGTCGGGGAAGGTGCTGAAGACTGATTCAACTGGCTATGGGATCGCTTCTGACCTCCGGTCCTATCTACGATCCTCTGGAAGGTATACTCGTGCTTCCTGGCTGCTCTCAATACCGCATCGAAAGTCTGATGCTCAAACTTCTCTACTGCCAACAAAATCTCTAGATGGAGCCCCTGCTGGAACCGCTGGGCTCTGTCGAACTCGGTCGCTATCTAGGTGGGAACAAACCGACTAAGTCTTAAAAACTCGGTCGTATATCCGTCGACCGTCCTGCCCATCTGCTTCAGATTGGTGAACCTCGTCTGTAGATCGTATCGAGATACAGCATCAAAATACTTGGTCTGGAATCTCTCACAGAATACTATCCATGTAATAAGCGCCACTAATCCAACGGCCTACGCCGCCCACCAGCTGCGGGCAAGATCCAATAACTGTAGGCACACCACGGCTACCTTCTCATTTTCTGGAGTCCTGGCTTCTTCTAGAATCACCTCTGTGTCCTAAAGCCAAGCGTCTGCGGCAATAGCATCCTCGCTACCATCGAAGAATGGAGGGTTCAAGCGCTTGAAGCTGTTGGCCGCGTTGTTACCCTGATGACCTCCTCTGGTCAGAGCATCTGTCACTGTCTGGTGTAAGGCATCTCCTCGACGATCCTGAGAAGCTAACAATGTCCTGATGAGACCTACCAAGGTGCCATCATCAGGCCCTGCAGGCTGGACGGGCTGAACTGGTGGCTCTGGATCCCCAGTAGGCATGACTCTGGAGGCTACTCCTGAATGCTGGGCTTGATCTCCTGGTTGCTGCTGGTCCACAGGAGGTGCTCCGCCTTGCCGATCGGTAGGACCAGGAATAATGTTGCTGAAGAAGATGACATAGGGAACAATAAAGAAGGTCTAGGACAGATCAAAGATACAAGAATGTGATCAGGTCAAGATTTTAGAAATTTTAGAGGATACGAGCAGAGATCAAGGGCGAGTACTGATTGAGACATCTATTCGATAAACCCTCACATATCTTGATTTTTAAGACCTGTATGGGCCACCACTAAAACCATATAACGCCCCAGAACTAGAATACTGGAGAGCGGGGGCGTACATAGCCAGCTACGTATATTGAAGTGCAACCCACCTCGCTATACGGTCACGGCTGTCTAGATACATGAGGGTTTAACTACAAACCATCAGTGTCCTATGGTCATGAACAAGCCTATTATCTCAATCTCAAGCAAGCGATAATAGTTACAAGATGTCAGAGCACCAAATATACAATAGTAAAGCATCCCATACATTACATATTCGGATGATCATGAAGCTAGCCGTAAAAAATGTCAAGGCTAGTAAGAGTTTCAGTCATACATGATCAACCCTAGGATTTGCCAATCATGTTACAGCCCATAGGCAGACAGTAAATAAAGGTGCAAACGAGCTAACACGTGCTCATCGGCTAAATGCCTCAAAAGAATATTTTTACAATAGAGCGAAAGAATAAAAAAAACCCACTCGTTGCCAGGGTTACGCCTGGTGGTCACCATCTGGCTGGAAGGTAGGTAGATCCTCTGGAGCTGCTCCGATATCCGGCCATACAAAACCAGCTGGGTCAGACCCCAGAAAGAGCAAGTGCCACAAAGGAGGCTTCACTTAGGAACTAAACCAGTATAACATAAATGAATATTAAGATAATTATAAGGATATTGATAATAACAGAGATAACCATAATAAATTGAGTACGAGAAAACCATTCAAGTAGTCAGACTACAACCCTTAAACCAAACAAGGACCGGGGTTGCAACCCTTCACTTGAATAGAACCCGTCTCAAATACTATTAATAAAGTGATAAGACAATAAACGAAGCGAGGACACAGAACTGCTCCTGGAGCCAGTTACAACCCTTAAACCAAATAAGGATCGGGATTGTAACCCTTCGCCTGAACCGAACTGGACCCCTGATCTTTATTGTTAAGGCCAGTATAAATAATCATGCTATTGAAGTAAGGTAAAACTTGACGAGCATGGCATGGGGCACAATAAGACAATAAACGAAGATAGGACACAGAACTGCTCCGGAAGCCAGGTTACAACCCTTAAACCAAACAAGGACCGGGGTTGTAATCCTTCGCCTGAACAGAACTTGATCCCTGATCATTATTGTTAAGGCAAGCATACGTAATCATGTCATGTCAAAATCTTGTACAAGATCAGGGCTAGACTCCATCCAATCAATCACGGCCAAGCAAGGAGTACGGCTTGATACTTTATCTAACTAAGGTTATCACAGACCTAGTTACTTGCAAAATATAATAAGATTATTTCAGCAGCCACAAGCCCTGCAGACCATCCAGGTTATCCACTTCGAATATCCATTCCTGAAGGGGCAATACTTTACAGTGTGCTAGAAATATGCCCTATTCATCGGCAGGCTACAAGTCCACTTGAGCGCCTAGACAACGGGATTGCCTGTAGCTGGAAAATCTCTTCATGACTACTAATTTATTCTAATTATTAGCCTTAGTGAATTTTCAGTAGGTACCCCTGACCGTGGTATTCAGGGATCCATACCCTAGACATGATACAAGACAATACTGGTTTATTTATACAAACACAATCGTCCATGTTGTCCAAGCCATTTATTATAGTCATGTCATGCAAGCCGTCGCAACAGCTTTCAATAGTTACCATCATGCGTGCTTGTCATATCTCGTTATGTCATGCTATGTCATGCCATGTCTTGTCATGCACCATTATTAGTCTGGTCATATTACTCAATCCGTGCTTGTCAATTCATGAACATCGCAAGGCATAAAAGACAATCGGGTACACAAGGACTCAAGGCTCTACGCGAGTGAGCCTCTACGCTAGGCCGAGGGCCTCAAGAGTAAAGCGGCTCTATGCTAGCATGAGCAAGGGAGAGATAGCTCTACGCGAGTAAAGATGCACGTGGGTGGAGTTCTACGCTAGTCGGGCTATACACAAGTGAATTTACGCGCGCGTAAGAATTTTACGCGAGTAGAATTCTACGCGCGCAAACACCCGAGCGAAACTCTACGCATGCGAGAGTCTACTCGAGCCAAAGTCTACGCGAGTGCGACTCTACGTAAGTGGAAGGGTCCCGACGTAGAGTTCAAATGCACTAGCACGCAATTGCGTGTACGAAAAAGGGGTACTACGCGGGCATGTTAAGACGTGAGCGTAAAGAAGCTAAATAATACGCTGGCACGCAATGCATGGGCGTAAAAGGGCTAAACACTACGCCAACACGTTAGAACGTGTGCGTAAAACTCCGTCTTCTTCCTATGGCCAAGACAAGTATGCGTAAAAGTTCAGGAACTCGAGGAACTCCATCTCGACCAAGACTTGGTGAAGTCCGGCCGTCTCAAAACCAAACTTACGTAAAATCGAAATCCCTACTACATGGGACTCTCTAATTCGGAAATAACCAAGTTTAGAAGATCAAAACCATGAAGATCAAAATACTAAAAATTTAGATCTACATGAAAAGAGCCATTGAATTCGAAAATACTAAGTACTAAAGTGACTTAGAATTTTGTGGAGAAGAAAATGGAACAATAAAACTTGAGTTCCTCCATGAAACAAGTTGCACTTACCTAAACCTCCTGTTAGATGGAAGAGAGTAATAGTGAGCAAGAAGAAGAGTAAATGAAAAGAAGTAATGAGGAGAGAGAAAAAGAGTGGGCAGCTAATAAAGGAAGGAAGGGGTGGTAGGTGGGGTTTGGTTCACATGAAGAACCAATCCAAACCGAACCAAGCCAACGAAGCCGAACCAAGCAATTGAAATACCATGATAACCATGCAATAAGACATGCCATGAATCAAAATACATATACGTATACAAAATACGTAATACAAACCACGGTCGTTACAGTATGCGCCGCCCTCTTCTCGACGAGAGATGACAAACCTAGCTCTAGAAGGTGACCGAGAACGAACACTATAGAAGCTGACTTGATCTTCAATTGACTTGCGCCCCTCTCATTAGAGTGTTTGCCGCATCACGAACTCTGTGCCACCCCTTATTAGGGTGTGGTTGCTTTATCTGAGCACTGTTCATTCTTACGAACAGTGTTGCGCATACTATTATGCAACTCAGTTGTTTGTGCAATCGAGAATATTGTGCAACCAAGTTATGGCGCAACCTGTATGTAACGCAACATGAGACGTTACCTAACTTAGTTTTGTGCAACACAGTATGTCGCACAACCCAGAATGTTGCACAACCCAGGATGTTGTGCAACCTAAAATATTGCGCAATCCAGTAGGTCGAACAACCCAGAATGTTGCACAACTCAGGATGTTGTACAACTTAATTGTTGGCATAACCTAGGATGTTTGCACAACCTAAAATGTTGTGCAACCCAGAATGTAGCACAACTCAGGATGCTGCGCAACGTAATTGTTTGTGCAACTTAGGATGTAGTGTAACTTAACTATTTTTTTGCTCTTTATAAAGTTATACACTATTGTTGCTTCTAATTTTTGTTCATGTATGTCTTTGCAGTTGATCTCAGAAAAAACCCAAATGCTGAAAGATTTGCTTCAGCATTTAATATCCCAGAGTATAAGGAGAATTTATCTCATGTTACATTCCCTCAGTATGATGGCCCTGAAGCACGAAAGACCCTCCTCATGGCCCAAGAAAACCAAACCCTGTTGATGTAACTCCCCAGTCCCAAAATACGTAGGACTAGGAACGTAGACATGCCAGCTGTATTCATACGAAGTATACTCCAATATATGGAAGCCTCGTATAAATACATAAGCTGTATAAGGCAGTAGAACCATAACTAATCTCATCCACACAGAATAAATGAATAGAAGACGTCATATAATGAGAATAAATTTGTCTTGATACAATATATTGGGCGAAGACAAATCTACTACCAATAAAATAAGAAAAAGTACATAAAAAATAAAATGAGTGGCGAGCGAAGCGAAGACGATCCAAATGCAATCATCCTCGAAGAAATAGCGAAGATCACGGCTAGAGCTAGAACTCCTGCGAAAGACAATAGCACACACCTGGAGAGATAACCAGGTCCTCAGAAGGACGTAACAAGACACATAATATCATGCCATATCAACTAAATAAATATTGCTCAATAAATAAGTCAATTGAATTTATAACATGGTCTAATACGCACCTACTGAACGAGCGTACCATCCCCCCAACCAAACAAGGACAGGAGATGGTAAACTAATTAAAGGTAACGTATCTTTCTATGCTGATAATCCAATATGGTATCCGGACCCCAACAAGGTTCAATACCTTCTCATCGAAGTAGTAAGTCACACCTACAACCAAACAAGGACAAGATGTGACGAACTAATCCGCGACAAGTTATTGTTCCAAGTCACGGTCAGATACAAGTACCCAAACCAAAGGTACTCGTACCTAACGGATAAGGGCGCCTAACCAAATCTAGGTGAATTAAGTTTAAGAACAGTTCATGGTCGCATGACTATCCAGTCAAGTCGAGAAAATATCAATACAGTATCTCAGTAGCGAGTCACAACACCGTATACTATTCCTCAGTATCGAACGAGTCTATAGCATACAGTCTACCTATCGTTCCTCAGTAGCGAGCGAGTCTATGATAGATAGGGTGGTAGTCAACTTCCAATCATGTTCTTCCCGCCCAATGCTAACTCTATAACCACTAAGTCAAACTAGCATGCAACATCTATTAGCGGTTATTCCTATCGCACGGCTTGTACGTACTGGTGGCCAGCCAATCACGCACTTCCGTGTTCTACATGCGACACACAACTTCGTGGTACAATGTGTCAAGGCCATGAATGCAACACACAAAGGTGGTCCCTTAAATCGAGGTTTAATGTGTAAGAAAAATAATATATAGCAAGAAACTGAACAGTAAATTCTAACAGGTTATGCCATGTATCACAGTTTATTTTACATAAAAAAAATAATGAACATGTATGAAATATGAGCTAAAATAATTAAACAGCAAATGGCAAGGTGTCTTGCCTGGTAGGACGCCTGGTGTGCTGCGAATATCACGGTGGCACGAACTGCAATTTCGGTGTAACAACTGTACAAGGGGACCTCGGATGGTGGTACGGATCGTGTCATTGGGTCCAGAAGGGTTAATTTAGTAAGAGTGGACATAAGGTAGTCTCGAAATGGGCGAAAGAATAGGAACAATAGGACTTGGATACGGACAGGAGAAAATCAAAGAAAATAAATATTTATATATACGAGTTTTAGAAAATATTTATAATACCAAAAAACTAGTTTTCATGAGTCAAAAATATTCATAGGAAAAATACTTAAAATCAAGAAAAATTATTTTTGGCATGAATACTCAAAAATAACATTTTAGGTAGAAAGCTATATTTTTGTCAAAATAAGTAATTGAACAGGTACTAAACTTATTGTATATAAAATATATATATATATATATATATATATATATATATATATATATATATATATATATATATATATATATATATATATATATATATATATATATTTGAAGTGCTTATTATATAGTCATATCTTTTAAGGCTACTCTAACCTAGATTTGCAAATATTTTAGTTTTTTAAAAAGTAATTTGATATTGCTAACCCAATGATGAAAACAAAATATATCCACAATATTATGCCCATTTCAATGGTAAAAACTAATAGTACTAATAATTATAGTACTCTTTAAAAATAATATACATGTATACATACCACTGTATGTATAATCATAATAATATTAAATTTTCAAACATAATATAATTAAAATAAATTAAAATAAACTAATAAAACTAGTGTACTGCTGTACTGATAATAATAATAATAATAATATAATAACACAATTAATAACACAACAAAACGTACAAAGTAAAACAAAATAATAAATAATAAAAATACGAAAGGACAAAAAATCAGCAAAAATATTAAACTGCAGCAGTCAATTGACTGCTGCTGCCTTCGGTTTCAGAGAAAAGAAAGAAAAAAAACGAGGAAGGAAGGAGGAGGCAGAGAGAGGGAATCGAGAGAGAGAGGTGAGGAGAGAGCGGGAGGGTGAGGGAGCAACTGAGAGGGAAATAGAGGGCGGAGGGAGATCGGGGCTCGGACGACATGGAGGCGGTGGCGCGCGCTGGAGACAGAGGCGGAGGACACGGAGGTGCAGCACACGCGATGGTCGTTGAGGAGAGAGGGGGCTAGGGCTTAGGCGGGAAAAGGGAGGAGGAGAAGTCGCCGGTCTCGGCTGGGCTGGGGGTTTCGATGGCGGGTTTCCGGCGGAAGAGGGAGGAAGGACTCGTCGGCGGACGCGGATCTGGCGGAGCCGGGGAGGAGACAGGGCGGCGCCAGGAATCAGCGGCTGTAGGAGGTGGCGGAGAGGAAAATGAGGGTTTTTGGTCGGGCTCGTAGTCGGCGGCGGGCTGGGCGCTCAGGCGGTCTGCCGACGTGGGTTTAGCCGGAAAGAAAGAGCGGTCGGGAGGAGTGGACGCGCTGGCTAGGCTAGGCCGGCGGTCGACGGACTTGGCGAGGGAGCTGCAGCGCGAGAGCGGCATGGCGGAGAGGGGCGAGTCGCCCGCGTCGGCGCTCACGTCGCCTGGGCGGAGGCGCTGGGGTTTCCAGAAGACGGCGGCGACCTCAAGTGGAGGCGGGTGCACACACCTGCGGCGCGGCGGATGCACGCAGAGGGGCGTGGACTCCAGGCTAGAGCTGCCGCGCCTAGGCGGAGCTCGGGGGTGACGCGGTCGGGAAGAGGTAAGGGTTTGGTCTTCTTCTTTCCTATTGTTTTTGGCGGTTGGTGGTGACGACGAACTGTGGCATGGTGGTGGTAGATGTCGGTGGTGGTGTCGGGGTCGAATGTCCCTGTGTTGGGGTTCGGGTCTGTCGGGGATGGCGAGGTCGAACGGTGGTGTTGTAGGTGGTGGGAGGTGGTGGTTCTGTCGGAGTGCAGGGATGGGTGTTCGGGTGGTCGAGGCAGTGGGCCTGGCGGTGATGGTGGTTCTTGGTGGTGTCGGGGAGACGGGTTGGTCGGATCGGGAAGGAGGGTGGTTCTCAGGTGGTCCTGGTGGAGGTTGGCGGGTGAGCGGGGATTCGGGTATGTCGAACTGGTGGTGGCGTCGAGGAGACGAAATCATAGATTAGATTTTAATTGTGTCGGGTGTGTCCGATACGAGAATAATGTATATGTAATAATGATGGAATAAGATATTAGAATGACACCCGGGGTCGGACCCGAGGCCGTCACGGCTGACACGAGGATGGATGGAACACCGACACGAGGCACACCTATTTATGGTAGAATAATTTATGGAGACAATTTGGTGGATGATAAAATAAATTGGAGGAGTACCTGTCTATTTATAGGATGTGGAAATTCCCAATAAGATAAGGATTAGGATATTTAAAACCCAAGTAGATAATTCATGTATTAATTTAAAATCAATCAAATCAATTCAAATCCAAATCCAGTTAAATCTAATTTAATTCCATTTGTTTAAAATCAAATCAAATAATCAAATTTCAATTATTTAACTATTTAAATAAATTAATAAATTAAATCAAGATTTAAATGGCCACAATATCTTCCAAATATATTTTCCAAAAATACTATTAATAATAATTTCAAAAATTACATAATATTTAAAATAAACCAATAAATAATTACCAATATATATGTATACACAAATAATATTTTCATAATTATGTTTTTCTAGTATACAATAAAAATATTAATTATTCTTAATAATTGCATAAATGAAGGCTTTCAGTAAAAATAACAATTTGGTAATGATTGTAAAATAATTATTGTATATATTATTTTGAAACTATAAAATAATAAATAAAATATTTTTCTAAAATATGTACGCTTGCACATATTTGTATTCGTCGAACAAAAATAAAATTTCGTGCGCAACGTAAAACACGATTACGTGACGTACAATACAAAATTTTAAATCAGTACAAATTTTAAATAAAATAAAATAGTAGAAATTTAGGAGTTTTACAGTTGAGCTTTATGAACGGGGAACCTCTGGAAAGTCTTGATAGTGTGGTCTACAAGAAGCCTGCCTTCCTTTTTGGAGATGCCATCAAGAAGACTTCCCAACCCAAGACCAGGAAAGAAAAGAGAGTATTCATATGTGAAGACAAGATCATATACCTCACAAAAATATCGAGGTCTATGGCTTTATCACAATATGAATTTGCAAGCTATCCCAGAAGAATGTCATGGGATCTGACTCCAATCCAGCAGGCAAGATTCGGCAGAATCTGTTATAGAATGGGTCCACAGCACAAGGACCTCTTTTATAGTACTTCTGAGAAGTATAGCATCCACCTGAGAGGTTTGAAGCTGAGCTGTATTCCTCCCGAGGATTCCTCTTTGCTCCTTCCAGTGAGAATACCCATATTTGCGAACACATTCGCAAAGGCTGAAGGAAAATACCAAGATCGCGGTATGCGAATGACTAGGGCTGGCGATTTTGCCCCGGTATCCTCTACCCTAGTCGGGTACCCTACACCCTCAGGTGCCTACGGGTACCCTCTACCCTAGGAGGGCAAGCCCTACCTTTACCCTCTTGGAATTAGGGTAGGGTAAGGGTTTTATTCTGTTACCCTAGTATAATTACCTGGGTACCCGCCCTACCCGCCCTACCCTCTGTCCTATAACCCTATCCTGAACCCTACCCTACCCTAAATCACTACCCTACCCACTACCCGTTAACCCTCTAAAACCCTCGACGCTACCCTTCTTCCAACCCTGAACGGCTGAACCCTGACCTAGCCTCAGCAGTATATAAATTCTCCCAAACTCATTCACTAATCACTCCCAAACTCGAACAAAGCAAACCCTTTCTCCCAAACTCATGAATCACCCCATCTCTATCACAGTATCACTCTCCATCTTCGTTCTAAAAGCAAACTCATGAAACCCTTTCTCCTAAACTCATGAAACCCTTTCTCAATTGAACAAAGTAAACCCTAGATCCATCTCTATCACTCCATCTTTGATGAGTTCGATTTGAATTCTGAAACCCTAGTCTCTGTAACTTTTTGATTGAAGTCATCAACTGATTCGAAGTTTCGAACCATAGGTAATAATAATCTAACCTTCCTCTCTGTTTTAATATTTTTGAACTCTTCATCTTCCGGGATAGAAACCCTAGTTTCAGATTTGAAACTTTGGGGTTCAAGCTTCGACAGAAGGACGATCTGAACCAGTTACACCAACTACCCCAGTAACCTGAACCAATCTGACCTTTCTCTCTATTTGATGTCTTATTAGGTTCCATGGATCAACAAAACCAATCTGAACCAGTTACACTTACACCAACAACACCAGTAACAAAACCTGCAATAGCACCTATTGCTATTGAGGTTCCAGAAGGATAAGCTCCACAACCCTCATTAGAGAATAGTGACTCAACAGGTAGTGATACAGAGTCCTTGAAAAGGAGGCTCTCTTCTCCAGCCTTGGAGATCTTTGATCTTGTTCATGTACCTGATCCAATGAACAAGACCAAGATCTTGTAGAAGGCTAAGTGTAGGCAGTGTGGTCAGTTACTGAGCAAGGAGAAGGGGAATGGCACATCTAATCTGCTGAGGCACAGGGATTCATGCTGTAAGAGACTGAAGATTAACACTACACAGACCAGGATTGGTCGGCTTTCTACAGGTGGTATTTCTAACTTTCAGTTTACTCGATCTGGGTGTAGAAAGGCTATGTTGAAGCTGGTTGTAGAAGCGTAAATAAATTTCGAAGACCAAGTCAAAGAAATTGAGATACTTACGCAAAGACAGTTCCAGATTAGACTTTATGCAAAGGTCAAACTGGGTCAAACTCAAAACTCTACGCAAGTCTTAAATTCAGATTTTACGCGAAGAATGAGCTGTCCATGCTATTTATGCAAGGAATGAGCTGTCCATGCTGTATTAAATGCACAAAGATACTGTTCTGAAAGATTGATTTTTTGACAAATGATTGCACAGAAGCTAAGAAATTTTGTTGTTTAGCGTGCCAATGAGCTGTTTTACGCTTGAGGAACCACTTCCACTTTATGCGTAAGAGTTATTTGAGCTTTTACGCTCAAGGCTATCTCAGCTACTCTTTTTGCGCGCGTAGAGTTTATTGAGCCTTTATGCTTAAGGCTATTTTTAGCCACTTTACGCAGGGAGCTTACTATAAGCTATTTTATGCTCGGATATGTTTAACAACATCTTTTACGCACAGTTTGTCCTGATTATGTAGGAACGTAGTTTTCTGACGTGGCCTTCATGCCACACTTCTCGAAAAACGTGTGTATGTGCTCTCCTTATTTTATTGGATTATGGGACATGTGTCAACATACGTAGAGGCCATTTTCTATACATGGGTGACAGTTATCCTAACAGCCTGCGTAGAGACCCAATTGTGGTACTTTTTACCCATAGAAGACAAATCTATATAAAGACTTCTTTTTTAAGAAAGAGGTACAAGATTTTTGGAGACCAGATACTTTCAGAGCAAAGTGATTTTTAGAGTATTTTTTTCAACTTTTCTTCAAAAATAGAGTGAAGCAAAGCAGGAAAGCATTCGACTGTGCCATCAGTGCCAATTGTGTCGATACCTTTCTGGCGACTTAGTTCTTTCAGTTGTTCATCTCCAATCAGTTTTCTTTATCATCATCGTGTGGTCCAAGGAACAAAGTGATCACTCTCAGATCACTTCCATAGTAATACTTCCCAGAATTTACTTTTACTTTTGTATACTTTTTTTCGTTTTCTTTCAAAAGCCTAAAGGGCATTTTGTTAAGTGAAACAAAATGACGACTCTGCTGGGGACGACTTTCTCCTCTGACGAGAAAGTAATTGCTCAATACGACGATGTGTTGATTGGATCTACGAAGAAGACTCTGGTCGTTCAATTCGACCAGACTGCTTATGAAGAAATGCTCCAAACTGGGGGTAGTACTCGCTGCTCCAATGTTCAAAAATCATGAAAGGTGGGCAAAGTTTGGATTTCTAAGTCCAAAGCACCCTTTGATCTCTCCATTGTCTCTGAAGGCAAGGGAATTCTTCCCACTCCTGTTCTTGGGGCTTCCGTCTGTGACGAGGCAGTTCCTACTTCAGTGTTGCGCCCTGTGCGTAAAATTTAGTCTTCCGTTTGCGACGTGGTAGACAATCATGTCTTACTCTATACGCGTAAAGGTAAATCTTCCGTCTGTGACGTGGCAGATGTTTCTATTTTACGCCATACGCGTAAAGGTAAATCTCCTGTCCGTGACATGTAGATAAAGTTCATTATGGTGCTTTTGCATCTAAAGTGAACTTTCCTACACGCGTACAGCGTAAAAACAAGTCCTCTGTTACTACTATGGCGGATAATTCCTTTGGTTTATCCAAGAAATATAGAAATTTTGGCAAAACTTCTATTTTACGCCAACAATCCTCTAGTGCTGCTTTACGTAAAGTGCCTAATCTTAGGATTACGCGTAATGCTGATGGTGTTCTCAGTGCACAAAAATCAACTCAAGATTTGCACACACAACTTCAAGCGCGTAAAAATACACAACTTTTTTCTGCCAATGAAGCTAGTAACCTTCTGTTTACACAAGGGACTAAATATTTCTCTGTCCCAATTATAAAAAAGAAAATATTACCTTCTAATTCTTCTGATTTATGCGAGTTACTTGTACAAAAGTGTAAAAACAGAAAATCTCCTGTGACACTCCCTCAAGAAAACTATCATTGTGAATGTCACCAAATAGTGATCAAATGTTGTTGTTCTACTACTAAACGGTCAGTTTTCGACCGATTAAGCTACAACGTATCTTAGCAACAAATTGATGACCAAGAACATGAGTTGTCCTATGCATCAGTTAATATGGCATCTCCTATCAATAGAGGACGACGTTCAAGACGCAATTCATCCCGGACTCCAGGTCAACAACGGTTCAACCGAATCCTTGACTCTTTTGAAGGAGTACATCAACATACTCGGTCAAGAAGTCAACGACCTTTAAATATGCAGTCTTCAAATTTAGAGGCTGGGGGTACCCAGTATTTGGAGTCAGAAACTGATAGCATTAATTCATATCTTTACACCAATCCCTCTGTAAGTTCAAGAGAAGTTGAATCCTATGCTATCGGAGAAGAACATGAGATGTCTACTTCTCATACAAAACAGCGTCTTTCTGCGGTAGAACAATCGCTAAAGGATATGCTTGCAATGATGCAAAATATACATCAAATAATAATGAATCAGCAAACAGTCCAACCGGCAATGATAACACCAGTACAGGTAGCTGCACAAACTCAAGATAATCAAGGGATTGACATACCTTTGAATAATCTGAATCAAGAGCCTGTTATCAATCAAAACTCTGCATCTCCTGACCCTCTCATTCTGGAAGATGTATCACCTCCGATAGGGGTTACGGTACATCCAACCACTATTCAATCAAACATACTTTCTTAAACTAATGAAGCTATTCAAGCAGTTCGGGAGTTAAAAGCATAGTTTGAGGTTCTTAAGCACAAAGATCAGCTCCAGAAGTTGGGGATTAAGCAACCTTATCCTCCCCATTGGAATGATGTGCCCTTTCCTCCTAAATTCAAGCCACAATCTATGGTATATTTGATGGAAAGGCTTCTCCAAGTTAATATATTAATTATTTTGATATTATGACTGTGCATCTACAGAAGAATGATGCTCTTCTCACCCGAGTCTTCATTGGGTGTTTGACGGGTACAACATATGATTGGTATCACAGTCTACCCGATAATTGTATATCGTCTTTTGACGAGTTCAAGCAATGTTTCTTTCTCGTTTCTTTGAAGGAGGGATGGACATGAATATGTCTTCCTTAATAGAGATTAAACAAAAAGAGAAAAAAGATACTCGGACGTTTATTGAACGTTTCTGACATGCTACTTTAAAAATGCCTCCTGCTATGCCAGATTCAGCATTAATTGATACATGCAAAATGAATCTGCGACCAACCATTGCTGTTTTTACAGGCTCTCAATTTATAAATTGGGCCTCATTTATTATAGCAGCAGTTTCAGCTGTGACCAATGGTAGATTGGCTCGTAAACATGGGATGATCTTCACCTCAGAAGATAAAGAAAAGAAAGCCTCTTCAGGTAACAATTCTGGTAATCGCAATGGGGAAGGAAAGGAAACACTGGTGGTGAACCTTTCAAAATCTAAAACTACACCAAGTAATCCGGAGTCTTCTAAGCCGAAAGAAGAGTACTCTTTTGACGACAGTAATATTCCTGGAATATTCTAATGTCTCGTAAAAGTGATAAAATCCAGATTCTAGATCCAAAATGACCTAATGAGGTGGATTTGACTGATAATCCCAAGTATTGTATCTATCATAGATGCATAAATCATTCCACTAAGGCTTTCTATGTCTTGAAGAAGAAGATTCAAGAGTTGATAAATGCCAAAGCTATCGCTTTAACTAATGATGAGCATACAGTCACAACTAACATGATTTCTTTTTAATTTGGAGGTTTTCCTCCAAAGCAAGTTCCTGATGGGATTGTCCAGATTCCAAAGGCAACAATGAAGATTGTGAATCTTCCACCAGCCAGAGATCAAAGCAAAGGACTGTTGCCGCTTACCTTAAAAAATGATGAAATCATGTGGGTACATCCTGACTTAGTACCTGAAATGGAGCATGAAAGTAAAATTTTAAAATCCAAGAAAGGTCAAAAAGTCAAAACCTGCAACATGATTTCTCATGTTGTTACCCCAGATCATGATAATTTTGATCATCTGTGGGATGACATTCCTTTGGAAGATAGGCTAAGGGGTTTGAACATATACCCTCCAAGTTTGGCTCCTCCTACCAAACTAAATCTTACTCATCAGCAATGGTTAGCCATGAACAGTATCCCTTTGTAGAGGGCACAACAAGTTTTTGCTGCCTACGAGAAAGCTCCAGTTAGGATTTTAACTCCTACACCAAAAATTCCCACCCTTGTGACTACTGGGGTCTTCGTTCCTTCTTCATCTGTTGAACCGTCTATTGAAAGTCCACTACCCATTCGCATGTATAGTCAACAATCGATCCATCTCATAAAAAATATGGGCTATGACTTTCAAAAAGCGGAAGGCTTGAACAATGGTAAAGGTATGCAAGTTCCTTTACAAATTCAAGGTCAAATTTTTTTCGTCGGATTGGGATTTGAGGTCCCTCATAAAAATCCCCATAAGACGAAGACTAAGGGAAAGAAGACTAAATCCTGTAATATGGTACTTCATTCTCCTGAGTCTGAAGAAGAGGCTTTTGCTGGTACATGGTCTGGAAAAGACTACCACAAAGATTAAAGATTACGAGAGAACTTCCAAAGAAGCGGATGACGTCGCTGAAACACTACCGACTCAGTCATCTTCTATTCCTGCTGAAGCAAGACCTTCTAAACCACCAGTGGTTAAAAAAGGAAAACAGAAGGCAGTACGTTTCGACGTCCCGCTGAAATCTGGTTCAAATCAAGGGTTGATGAAACCCTATAAGTTTAACATTCTAGCCCAATTAGCTAATACTTCGGCTAGACTTTCCATCTTCGAGTTACTTTATCTCTCTAAAGAAAGTCGAGAAGCTTTGAGTGAAGCTTTGCTACAAGCAAATTCATGCTTAGCTCAGCTCAAAGTCCTAACAATACACCAGTGTCGTGTCCCCAATGCCACAGTGTGATGTTATCAATTCCTAACATTACTTTCACACAAGAGGATATGTTGTTGAAGCATAATCGACATGACAGACCTCTGTGTTACACAGGGTATATTGACTCTACCGAAATTGACAGGATTTACATCGATCCTGGGTCCTCTATTAGCATTATTCTTCAGAGTATGCTACGACCATTGAGGATTACTACCAGTGAGTTGACCTACACTAGTACGACAATTGTTGGTTTCAATTCTGGGAAGAGTAAACTATTGGGGAAAATTCATTTGAAGATTCAAATAGGTGATCTTCGAACCATGGTAACCTTCTATGTTATCAATTCATATGTATCTCACAATATCCTCCTCGAAAGACTATGGATACATGAGCATAAAATTGTACCTTTGCCTCTCCACCAATGCTTCAAGTATGTGGATTCTCAGGGGATCGTAAAGACTGAATTTGCAGATATTAATCCTTTTAAAGGTGTTGAAGCTTATTTCTCTGATTCAATACTCTACAAACAGGAGCATGCGACGGAAATATCCGACATGATTGAAGATCGATCGCCTTCAAAAGACCAATCACCCTCAGAAGACCAATCACCTTCAGAAGATCAACCTTTGAAGATTAAGGTTAAAGGTAGGATTCGATCCCAACTTGTCAATGATGAACCTTTGGTGATTAAAGTCAAAAGAAGAACTCAAGTTACGTCTGATAAATATATGAGAATTCCAGTCAAAAGTCGAGTTCAAGCCAACACTAGTAATCAGCCTCTCATGATCAAGGTTAAAGGATGTACTTCTCGTCCAACTGATTCAGAGCCACTAGTTATCAACCTTGGCAAGTCTACGCCGAAGACGGATGATGGTCCGTTAATGATTAATCCAAAGCGTAGTAATCAGTCTATCAATGATGTAAATATTGGTTAATCTGTATTTTTCTATTTTAATAAAGATTTTCTTTTGGAGTATATGGCTGTCAAATATATTGAAAGAATGACTTTTGATAATCAAAGTCATCAACATAAAACTGACATAATTACAGAGGCAACCTTATATATTAACCAAAAAGAGAATTCTTTTCCTCCTCATGTTGATGTTGGGCCCTACGCTTAGATGTTCCTAACATCTACTCCTTATTTTCTGCCCGTTGCCTCATTATCACAAGCTTGTGTGGTTTATAGACGTCACGAAGAATCTTATTTTGTGATCCCGTCAACTAAAAAAAATAAGCGTCCAATTATGTTTGGTTTGGCTAGAAATATTCCTGTTATCCAGACAGATAATCTTGAAGAGAAAGATTAAGGAAAAATCAGAATTGACAAATATAGTCAACAATCTCTTAAGATTATTAAAAATATGGGATATGACTTAAAAACCATGTCAGGTCTCAATCAGGGCAAAGGTAGACGATTACCATTATGTGGTGATCCGTTTTATCAATGAACCCATCATGGTTTAGGATACGATACATCCTACATGTTTAAGAAAGATATAGAACAAGAATTTTCTTCCAGTTCTTCACAATCCTCAGATTCTGAAAGAGTCCAGTATTTGAATCTGAACATATCTTTTTAGTTAATATGGTTCAAACAGATGATGAGTCTGAATCATTTGAAAATGACCCTTGGGCACAACAAATGGATACTCAGTAGGAGCTTCGGTTTGAGCAGTGACAGCCACCCACAGAAGATAAATTTATCCAAATTGATGTTGGAGACGAGACTACGTCAAAGCCAATATTATCAGCAAAAACCTTTCTGAAGATGAAAAAGAAGATTTGATAAAGCTGATAAAAGAATATATTGATATCTTTGCATGGAGCTATGAAGATATGCCAGGTTTGGATCCTAAAGTAGCTACCCATAAACTCAATATTCTTTCTAATGCCAAACCTGTAAAACAACAGCAGCGACATTTTTGACCAGATATGATGGATACAATTAAAACAGAAGTTAAGAAGCTGATTACATGTAGCTTTGTTCGTAAAGAACAACACCCAGATTGGGTTGCCAATATTGTTTCTGTCATGAAAAAGAATGGAAAAGTTCGAGTTTGCATAGATTTTCGAGATATCAATACAGCTTGTCCAAAAGATGAATTTCTACTTCCTATCACTGATGTCATGATAGACAATACATGTGGTTTTGAACGTATGTCCTTCATGGATAGATTTTCAGGATATAACCAAATTAAGATGCACCCAGGAGATGAAAAGCACACTACTTTCCATACATCCCTTGGAGTTTACTGCTACACGGTTATGCCTTTTGGTCTAAAAAATGTCGGTGCTACATATCAACGGGCCATGAGCAATATCTTTCAAGAACATCTGCAAAAAATAGTTGAATGTTACGTGGATGATATCGCTGTCAAAAGTCAGGTAAAGGATGATCATATTCAAGATTTGAAGATAATATTCGAGTTGATGCGTCGACATCAACTAAAGATGAACCCCACTAAATCTTTCTTAGGGGTCTCCAGTGGCAAATTTTTGGGATTTGTCATCACTTCTCAAGGTATCCATGTTGATCCTGATAAAGTCAAAGCCATTCTTGAAATGCGTCCTCCATCTAATCTGAAAGAGCTTCGTGGCTTTCAGGGTCGCGTTGCTTATATCAGGAGATTTATATCAAATCTTTCTGGAAGATGTCAACCTTTCTCGTGTTTGCTGAAGAAGGGTGTGTCATTTGTTTGGGATAAAGCATGTCAAAAAACATTCAATGACATCAAGCAATACCTTACAAATCTACCTGTTTTAGTACCCCCAGTAGTGGGAAGACCATTTTTGCTGTATGTTCGAGCATTAGATCATTCTCTTGGTGCTCTTCTTGCACAGAAAAGTGATCAGGGTCATGAACATGCAATTTATTATCTCAGTCGAATGATGGTTGGAGCTGAACACATGTATACTCCTGTGAAAAAAGAATGTCTAGCCTTGGTTTTTGCCATGCAAAAGACGCGACATTATGTATCGGGACAGACTATCCATATCATATCCAGAATAAATCCTATTCGGATATTAATAAAAAAGCCGAGTATTCTTAACTCCCGATTAGCGACCTGGGCAATGTTGCTTACTCCTTATGATATGGTCTACATACCTCAAAAATTGGTGAAGGGTCAAGCGTTAGCTGACTTCTTAGCAGCTCATCCTATACCTAAAACTTCTAAGCTATATGACGACATTCCAGATGAAGTCGTAGATTGTAACATGACTTTAAGGGATGATATTTGGCAACTATACTTTGATGGAGCATCACGAGTTGGACCTAAAGATAATATTATCTCCGGAGTAGGCATTGTCTTAGTTTCTCCTAATAAAATAGTTATATACCGTGCTTATTCCCTCAATGAACTATGTTCCAATAATGTGGCAGAATATAATGCTCTACTAATTGGTCTTCAAGTAGCAAAACAATTGGACATTGAGTTCTTGGAAGCCTATGGAGACTCTCAGCTGATCGTCAATCAGGTCAGAGGGACATATGAAGTCAGAAATCCTGACCTCATTCCCTATCATCAAGTGGTAATCGAATTAGCTCTTTCATTCAAAGGGTTCTTCATTAAATTTGTACCATGTTCTCAAAATTTGAAAGCTGACGCTCTTGCTAGTTTAGCTGCAGACTTAGCAGTTCCAATCAGAAGACAAAATACCATAACTTTGTTGGATCGAGACCTATTTTGTATCAAGAATAATTTGCACATTGAACAAAGTTATGCTATCGAATCAAATTTTCAGCAAAAGGATTGGAGAAGTCCATTTATTGATTATGCGATCTATAGGATTTTACCTAAAGCTCCAAAAGAAGCTGCATCAATCAAAAGACGATCATTTCAATTTTACTATGATACTTCTATGCACATGTTGTATCGTCGTTCTTATGACGGGCTTTTACTGTGTTGTCTTTCGGAAAGCGAAGCTAAGCAAACACTTCGTGAAGCTAATGATGGAGTTTGTGGTGCACATCATCCAGGTCCAAAATTACAGGACCGTATTCGAAGAATGGGTTATTATTAGCCTTCTATGATAGCAGACGCTGTGGATTATGCCAGACGGTGTAAAGCATGCCAGATTTATGCTGATTTTATTTATCAACCTTCTGAATTTCTACATCCTGCAGGAGCTTCCTGGCCTTCTGAAGCTTGGGGTATGGATATTATTGGTCCAATTAATCCCCTTTCTGTCAAAGGACATCGGTTTATCCTGGCTATAACTGATTATTTTTCTAAATGGGCAGAAGCAGTTCCTCTTGTTGAAGTAAAAACGTCTAATGTGGTTAACTTCATCAAACATCATGTCATTTATCGTTTCGGGATTCTCCGAAGGATAATCTATGATAATGGACTATAATTTGCCACTCAGGCGTTTTATCGATTTTGTGACAAGAATCGAATCCAGAACTTATCTTCTACAGCTTACAATCCAACTGCTAATGGTTTAGCAGAAGCTTTCAACAAAACAATTATTAAACTTCTCAAAAAGTTTGTCTCTTCTAATAAACGTGATTGGAATGAGAAACTTGGAGAATGTTTATGGGCTTATCGAACAACAGTCAGAATGCCAACTGGTTTTACACCATTCTTATTGGTTTACGGATGTGAAGCTGTTCTTCCACTGGAGATCCAAATACCATCTCTTAGAATAGCTATTGCTAATGAGCTAACTACGAAGAATAATGACCGCTTAATACTCTAAGAACTTGAAGGTTTGGATGAGAAGCGTCTTCAAGTGCAACAGCACATTGAACTGTGTCAAACCCGCATATCTCGAGCTTTCAATCGTAAAGTTAAAGAAAGGGTATTTAAAGTAGGAGAGCTAGTTCTAGCTGTCCGAAGACCTATGATTATGACTCATAAGGGTAAAGACAAGTTCCAAGCTAAATGGGAAGGTCCTTATGTAGTCGAAATCATATTTTCTAATGGTGCTTATAGGTTGTCTAAACCTAATGGAGATTTACTCATGATACCAATTAACGGTAAATTCTTGAAGAAATACTATGTTTGAATCTCTTCTTCATTCCCCAGCTACCAAGGTTTGGTTAAGCTGATTGAATATTCTCCTAAAAGAGAATTTTGGTTTTTCTGTCTTACCAGCTGATTTCAGAAAGAAAAAAAGATTTATTATCTATCATGTCCTCATTACCTCTGAATATATATTAAATCTACTTCTTTTTATTATTATCTATCATGTCCATATTACCTCTGAAGAGATATTAATCTATTTTTTTGAGTTATTATGATCTATCATGTTCATTTTAACTCTGATAGTATTGTACACTCTAAAAAGAAAACAAGATTTATCATCTATCATATCCATATTACCTCTGGATAGATATAATCTACTTTGTTGAGTTTTGAAGACTTATCATGTCTATATTACCTCTGATAATTGTTTTCTATCTCATACATATTTTTTTAAAAAGAAGAATATAAAAAATATTTTATTTATTTCATGATTGGAAATAGTACATCAGCAAAATGAAGGAAATGACAGAAGATAAAAATTCTTTATTGAGTACAAAAATTTCTAAGGTGGAGCAGACAGATCTTCAATCATTTTCTGTAGTTCTGCCAAACGCTTTTCGTAAGAGCCCAGTACAGTTGTGTATGCTATGGATCTTCGAGCTTCCGCTGTACAAAAGTGGGAGAGTTCGACAAAGGCAGCTATCATTTTGTCTTTGGCCTCTTCAAGGGTTTTGATATTAGATTCAGAACCAAAGATCCATTCTTCCAAAATAGAGCTTTGCCTCAAATATTGATCTCTATCTGTCGTAATCCGGTTTTGCTCTTCCTTTAATCGAGCCAACTCAGCCTCGACTTCACGAATTCTATCATTTTGTTGATGACTTTTGATATTCATTGAGTCATAGGCTTGTTGATGCTGCTCCAACAAGGGTTTATTTTCTCTTAAAAAGGTCCTTTCTACGACAACCTTATTACTATAATCTTGAAGAGATTCTTTGAAGATGGTTTCCCGAGTTGTATACTCATTAGTGAGAGCATCATACTCGAATTGGACGAGACTTTCTATAGTCCCACTTGACAACCTTAGATATTCTTTGATGGGTTGTTCAAGTCCCTGTACTATCTTCTGTAAAGCAGCTGCCCTCTCAGTATCATTAAACATTGTGATATTGTCTATAGTAGTAGCAATCGCACTTTTTAAGCTCTCATAACTGAGGCCTTTCTTCAAAACCATTTTTATCAACGCTGCCAAAGTTTTATAAAAAGTTTCAGTATGAATCTCTACCAAAAGATTCATATCAGCATTGGAGCTTGGTGTATCAGCGATATCTACCAATCTCTTTTCCTGAAAACCGGAGATAGGTGCTGTTATCGCTGTGGTAGCAAGCTGAGTTAACGATATATCTGTTACCATTACCATAGCCAATTGATTTCCAGGGAATTCCGGGACTACATCTTCAGTAACTTTTTCTGTTACCTCCGGAGGATGAGTTTTGGTGGTAGGAGATGGTATTACGGAGGTGCTGTCTCCTATGTTTAATTCAGACTCGAACACAACCGTCTTAGGAATCTGGTCTGGACTAGCTACAGTAATTGATGTTGCTGCTATATCTACGACCTCAGCTATCTATTCTTTAGCAGCAATAGATTTTCTGAGTACTGCTGGCTCTTCATCTGCAGCTGGTTCTTCTCCTGCAGCTGGTTCTTCTTCTTTTTCTTCGGCAAGAGAAGATAATTCCTGGTATGCCTCTCCTGCAAGCTCTTGTTGAATCTCCATAAATGGAGAACCTTCCTTAGAAAGAGAATCTTCTTTTGAAGAAGAACTTCCTTCTTCAGATTCTACTACATCATCATGAATAGACTTTTGAGGAGGAAAATGAGCAACGGGCTTTGCCACAGTGATGATACCTGCAAAGATTAAACAAAATAGTCATTATATAAAATCATAATACATATTTTTGTATAAATTTTTGTAATTGATCTTTACCTGGAGTAGGTGCAGGATGCGACAAGAGTGCGTCATAATCAAGAACCTACTCATCATCATCTAATTCGAGAGCCGGTTCATCCGAGGGGATGGGTTCCGGATCATTAGCATGAGTGGTTGGAGTGTCTTCAACGGCTTTCGCCTTTTATGGCGAAGTTAGATGCAATAAAGTACTAAGACGTACGGAAGATAGGACTCATGTAACTTCTGTTACTGCTACTGGTTGGGGTGCTGAAGACCCTTCTCCAGGTTGAGCTAAAGAAGATGTAATATTTTGAGTCTCCTAAACAGGATTTTCGCTTTCTGGAGTAGCGGCTCTCTGTTTGGAAGGCCCTTTAACAATAATCTTCTTCTTCTTCTTCCGAAGAGTAACAGCTGTATCTGATTTCTGTTTTCGAGTTGCAGTAATAGTAATAGCTCCTGCAGCTGTCTCCCCAACTCCCGTAGGGATCGTCTCCAGATATTCATCTGGGACAGCATCATCAGGTATGCCCGAAGGCACCATAACTGGTTCTTCGGCGTCTTCTTCCTTTTTCCACCGAAGACTTCCTTTCATGTTGTAGTCTTTGGCGAAGGAACGAATAGAGACATAAAATGTGCATACGAATGAAGCATTCGTAGCTCAGTTGTGCTCGTGGCAGTTGACACATGAAATTTAGCACCGGTGCATCCAGCGCTGAAATACCGCCATGCCCTCGCTCCATCAATTAATTTTCCATAATTGTTGAAAGTGGTGGAGGGATTACCAACGTGAAGCTGGTCATACCCGAACTGACGAACGAACCGACTGGGTAGATATGGTTCAAAAATACAGTTATCTTTAATTCTATACATCAGATGTGAGGGTCTGATGCATATTAGCCAATTAAAGACTGGCGCTGGTATCTCAATCCTCTCTCGACCTACGTCATCAAATTGCACACCGAAATAGTCAGCTGGAACTGGTGGTCTTGTGCAGAACAAATTCCACCCATGGGAGAAGTTTATTGCTGCCCGGCTATCCGTCACTGAAGTCGCATTCCACGTGGCTTTACAAAACTTCTGGAGGAATACCTCCGTATCATTTTCAAGGCCTGGTGGCAATAAGCTGCAGTTGTGGTACAGTAGCCAGCCCGTCAAATAAGTATATGGCATCTCCACCCTAGGAAAATCTTTACGGTAGGGAGCATTATTGATCAGTTCTTCACCAAATGCTCGCAAACTCACATTTATACGACACACCATTGCCGGTAATAGGCTGAGTCTGGCCTTGAATACAAAACGTACTGCTGGCCATAGTATGTTTCAATGAATTCTGTCGACTGTACCAGTCCCTGGTATAATCTATCTTCGCAGCCACAGGGAAAGAAAGCCCGCCAGCAAGGCTTTATTTGAGAGTTTTCGACTGCCATGCTTCAAAAAGCTCAATGTTTCAGTCCCCGCAGGGAATTCTCCAGCCTTGGTGGTCAAATACTTGTCCGGGGACTTATATGTGATCATCTAATTATTTATGAAATCTGCAGGAATTATTGAACAAGGGTTGATGGTTTGAGCCTTTTTGTCTTGAAATCTCTCCTTATCTTCCTTGGATATTCTATTCTTATGGTAGAATAGATATGTTGTCCATTTATTGATGTATGCCAAATTTGATCCACTTTCATACATAGTGGTGCAGATCAAATAGTGGCACATCAGCTCTTGATATACCTCGGCTAAGCGAGGGTTTTTCTTGCAAATTTCTGCTAGTTTTCGGTTGGAGGGAACATACCCTTCATATGGAACTTCCTCCATTGGTAGATTGGAGATGAACTGCATCTCATAAAGTACAAAACCCATTTCGCCTATAGGGATTGCAAAAGTTCCTGTCGAGTTGATATACAACTCCATCAGAGCTAAGAACAGATTATTGTTTATAGGTATGCCTTGACTTGTGGAGGCTACCGCTTCAAACAATCCAATGACTTTTAGTTCTGCTTTAAAGTTCTTTATGATCCAAGAACTAAGTTGAACCCAGTTTTTGTTGTGAGGAGTCATCCACCCTGGAAGCCTAGGGTTGACCTGGGGATACAGTACTGAAGCGTTCATAAACTTGTTTATAAACATCGGTATCTGCACTTGGATCAGAGATGAGCCTTCACTTGGTGTAAATCCAGGCAATAAGCCTGAGAAAGGAATGACACTACCACTGGGAGTACTCGAGTGATAGCCCATCTGGTTTTTATCTCTCTTGAATATGATCCTCCCCGGTCTTCCATGACTGTTGGGAGTCATATTCTAGATCATCCGTCTCGGATGAGTAGCATGAACAAAAGAGAAAAGGGGATAATCTCTTGGCATTGTTGGGAGATAAATTGCCCTTTCCCCAAATTTGAACACCCAAGACTCTTTCTTGGGATTGGTCTGAGATTTGAAGTCAATTGCATCCCCGAACATGAATACAGGCTTCAGATAATGCTGGCCATCCAGTGATGTCAATAGTTCTCCGTTCATCAGAGACAGCAACATTATATCTCCTTGAGCAGCTATCAACTGATATCTTTCTTGGGGATACTGCTTGTCGATTTGAGAAAACTCGACATGGGATAAATTCTCTAGATAATTTGATCCCAGAATACCAGCTGGTGAGCCAGAGAGAGGATGGGCCCCCAAGTCCACTGCAAAAGAAGTTCAACAAGAAAAATCAAGTTAGTAAAAATCTAAAGTATGAACTCTATGCAAAACTCAAGCTCCACGCGAATGACTATACATGAGTTTTGAAGTTATTACGCGTAAAAAGTTCTCTATTTTTTTAAAGAAAATTTGTTTTATGCAAGATGTTTTACGCAGTCTAAAAATGAATTTTTTTGCGTACTTTTTTCTGTTCAAAAGAATAAAGTTTTACGTATAAAAAATACAGTCTTTTGACTTTGTGTATTTTCAGCTTTACGCTCGCACATATAATGTGAGTGTATTTTTGGTTTTACGCTTCTGATCAAAAGAGTAAAGTTTTATATGTGAAAAATATAGTCTTTTTGACTCGCGTATTTTTCAATTTTGTGCTCGCACGTATGACGTGAGCGTATTTTCAGTTTTTACGCTAGCACGTATAACTTGGGCATATTTTCAGTATTTACGCTAGCACGTATAACGTGAGCGTATTTTCATGTTCTATGCTGGCACGTATAACGTGAGCGTATTTTTGATTTCAAAATCTACGCTGGCGCGTATAATGTGAGCGTATTTTGTTCATTTTTTTATGCTGGCACGTATAAACGTGGGCATATAATTAAGGGTTAGACTTGCGGTATCTTCTTCCACAAAGTCGATATGGTTTCTACCTATCATGGCCGGAGTCACGTTCGGGTTGGTCTTTGCGGTGTCTTCGACGCTCTTCCCCAATGATGTTGCAGCAGCGTGAACTTTTTCAGATGGTCTAGCCGTCGACGAAGAGGCAACTTTCTTGCCCTTGGCTGAGGCAGCAGCCTTGCTCTTGGGTGCCATTTGCTCGAAAGGATTTAGAGGATGAATGAAAATGAGAATAAGAGATATGAGTAAAGTTCTCTCTCTTTAACAGAAGTCCTATTTATAGGAAACTTAAGGGTGATTCGAATTCTTGAAATGACTGTTGAGTATCCCTAACTTTACGCTGTTGACTGTTGGGTATCCCTAAATTTACGCTGATGACTGTTGGATATCCCAAACTTTACGCTTCTGTTCAAAGTATTACAAATATTAGAAAATTTTGAAAACTTTAAAGGGGGTCTTGTAGAAGCGTAAATAACTTTTGAAGACCAAGTCAAGGAAGTTGAGATATTTACGCAAAGACAGTTACAGATTAGACTTTACGCAAAGGTCAAAATGGGTCAAACTCAAAACTCTACGGAAGTCTTAAATTCAGATTTTACACGAAGAATGAGTTGTCCATGCTGTTTACGCGAGGAATGAGCTGTCCATGCTGCATTAAATGTACAAAGATACTGTTCTGACAGATTGATTTTCTGACAAATGATTGCACAGAAGCCAAGAAATTTTGTTGTTTAGCGTGCCAATGAGCTGCTTTACGCTTGAGGAACCGCTTCCACTTTACGCATAAGAGTTATTTGAGCTTTTACGCTCAAGGCTATCTCAGCTACACTTTTTGCACGCGTAGAGTTTATTTGAGCCTTTACGCTGAAGGATATTTTTAGCCACGTTACGCAGGGAGCTTACTTTGAGCTATTTTACGCTCGAATATGTTTAAGAATATCTTTTACGCACAATTTGTCCTGATTATGTAGGAACGTGGTTTTCAGACGTAGCCTTCATGCCACACTTCTCGAAAAACGTGTGTACATGCTCTCCTTATTTTATTGGATTATGGGACATGTGTCAACATGTGTAGAGGCTATTTTCTGTACGTGGGTGACAGTTATCCTAACAGCCTGCGTAGAGACCCAATTGTGATACTTTTTACGCACAGAAGATAAGTCTATATAAAGGCTTCTTTTTTAAGAAAGAGGTACAAGATTTTTGGAGACCAGATACTTTCAGAGCAAAGTAATTTTTCAGAGTATTTTTTTCAACTTTTCTTCAAGAACAGAGTAAAGCAAAGCAGGAAAGCATTCGACTGTGCCATCAGTACCAATTGTGTCGATACCTTTCTGGCAAGGGTAATACCTTACCCTTCCCACCCTGACCCTCAGCTACCCTGTGAGGTAAAGGGCAAGGACGGGTAACGGGTATTGGTTTTTTGGAAGAGGGCAACCCTATCCTACCCTCATGATTCTCCTAGGGTATCAAAAAAATGTCAATACCCTACCCTACCCTGCCCTCTTCCTGCCCTTATCCTACCCTCCCCTACCCTATCCATCGCCACCCCTACGTATGACTGATCTGGTAAACCCAGATATGAAGCGTTGGAGCAGCTTAAATATCTGGATTTTAGATCAATTTAAGGACAGACTCCTCGATCTAGACCTTTACAATGCCATCTGGACTACAGTCTACGGCATTCGCCCGAACGCTCATATGTTCCTGGCCTTAGTAGAGAGGTATAACGAAAGTACTGGAACTTTCATGACTCTCCATGGAGAAATGGGACTTGCACTCCATGAGATGGAATATCTCTCTCATCTTCCAACGGGCGATAATCCATACGAAGAATATGTACCTATAAATAAAGAATTGGATGCTATGGCAGAGAAGAACCCTTAGATGATCGCCGTCTTTCAAGAATTATTGTGTCACTACAAGATCTGCTAGCTCTACTACAAAAGTGCTACTGCAGGTACTTGTTATACAACCAAGTGGATGCCATACCTCTTCTTGGGTCATATAAGGGAGGATAAGCCACTTGATAGTCAAGCCTGTGCTCCTCGTTTCTTTAAACCATTTGGTCAGAGCGATATGTAATATTTGATGGAGCAACATAATCATAGAGATATCAGACTGAATGAGGATTCTCATCTGTTTAAGGCTGGTGACACCCTCCAGAGCTATCTCAGACAGGGTTACAGACCCATGTCCAAAGAGGCCCAACTAGCAGGTTTTCTCTCTATATGGCTGCGATGCTTTATAGTTCCAGGAGCCAGCACAGTTGACAGATTCTATCGAGGCATTCTGTTTGTTGTAGTACATCTAGTTTTTGGATATAAGATGGATCTGCTTTCAGTAATGACCTGCCGCTTGAATGCAGGATTGCGTTCTTTTGTACAGACCATGCTTCACGACAAAGTGGCGAGGCAAGACTTTCCTCGCACTGAGATGCCTTACACCTATTTGTTCGGATGGCTATTGCTTCACCATCCCTGCTTGATGAACCCTAATATGGGAACTATCAGCGGAGACTTCATCAGGCGCTACTCCAGCGCTTATTGGCAATACACTGCTCTTTCAGAGTGTAGATTTGCATTGAATCGTGGATCGGGATGGAGATTTCAATGTGTTCAGCCTCTTCACGGATACGAGAATATGCCTCCACAGATGATGGATCTGAACGCAAAATCACTCCGCCTCAGTCCACCTATCTTTTTATGGTTGTAGGCGATCCGTCCATCTCATTTAGTTTATAGATTTGAGGAAGAATGCTATTTAGAACCGTACCTGGCAAGTCGATTTGCACGGCCGTTCGGCTATGATCAGCTTCACGTGGGTAACGCCACCACTTGTCTACAGGCCAAAGGTTATCTGATCAATGGGGCTAGGGCTTGGAGATATTACAATGCTAGGGATACTAAAGCGATATTTTCTATGCCCTTCAATCTTCAGCAAGGCCCGCGTATGTTATATACATACGCAAACATTTATACTTCAGCGAACACATTCACTTAAAGCTTCCATCCTGCACATAGCTTTGCAAGTGAAAAGAGATCCAAATTTGGAAAACACACTGCTTACTCTTTTCGGGATGCAGAGGATAGAGATCCTGCAGATCCACCACTAGAGGCTTCAATTTTAAAGAATTATCCAGATGAAGTCCAAGATCCTCTGGACGTATCTGTAAAGGTGCGAAAAGAGAAATCCCCTATAAAGGGGTTAAAGAAAAGAAAGGCTAAGGAGATGACGACCCTTCCTCAGCTGGATAGTAGACCTGCCTCACCAAGGGCTCCGGAGAAGAAGAAAAGGATATCATTGGTTATAAATGAACCAACGACTATAAGAACGACTCATTCTCAGTCAAAACAGATGCTCCTCAGTTCTTCCTCCGGAGAGAAGAAAATCACTCCTTCTTCTATTCAGAAGCAGGGAAGGGTCACAGAAGGAGGAACGTCTACCACTTTGATCGATCTGGAGGATGATCTCACCGGAGCTACTGAAGAGCCGGGTGCATCACCACACAGAGAGGTCAGGAGAAAGTTGGTAGTTGCTGAAGAGGTACCATCTCAAGAAGGTAATATCATGTTTTGATATACCCTGATATATATATTTTTCTCTCAAAGATTAAATTGATTTCTTTCTTTGCAGTGGCTACTTCAGCAGATGTCCAGCCTTCTACTACTACTGTAGAGGCCTTGAGATCAGAGGCTGTGATGGTACGTATTTTTGCCAATGTACTTGCTGCGATGGAGATAACGGTTCCATCCCCAACTCCTATGACTCCGGAAGCCACCTCTCCAGAGAAGGATTTGCTTCCACAAGATTCTCCGAAGGCTCAAGAGCCTACTTATTCTGAAGAGGCGATGATTGAAGCCTTAGCTGATTGTGACTTTGGTGATGAATCTTACTGTAGAAGCATGGAAAATACTACTTTTAGTCCCACATCGGAAAGAAGAAAAAAGAAAGGGCTCACTCCATTCTATACATAGAGCTCCCTTGCCTCCTTTAAAAAGGGCACCAAATCTCTTCCCTCCTTGGACTCCTTCTACTATGCACCTTCGGGTGCTAAGTCGAAGAAGTCTAGGGCAGTGCGGGCTAAACAAGCCCAGTCAACTGTCCAAACTACTGACCATCTGAGAGTCCCGCTAACTGTCATGCGGGCCTCTGATAGAAAGTTGTACAGAACCGCTCGTGTCCAGCCCCCGACAGAAAACGGACAGGGTGGTTCTCAAAAGTCTCCCTACTAGCCTCAGATCAGGGAGCAAATATGATAGTCCCAAAAGTCTCCCTGTAACGATCCAGAGCAGTGTTTTGCTAGCCCCACATCAGGGAGCAAATATGGTGCCAACACACTCGTGTGCTCGGGATACCCGGGCCCACAAAACGAGTGCAAAGGTTGACCGAGATGTCCTTGACTTGCGAGATGTGATCCTATAACACCCAGTTTTTCAGATGAGGGTAATTTTGAAATTTTTTAATTATAATTATTAATTATTGATATTTATTTCATATTATAATTTTTGGTAATTTTTTAATAATTTTTAAACTATTTAAAAACTGCTTTAAGTCATGACTTGTGATTTTGATGTGCTGTTAGTGAAACTCTAGAGACTGCATGACCTAGAGCCTAACCATGTCATTAGGATGATTTAATTATTATTTTTAGCCTAGGGGTAATTTGGTTATTTTGACTTATTTGAATTATTTGATGATTTATTGAATTGGTGAATTATAGGTTGACCTTGACTTGTTGAGACCTAGTGAACTAGCCTAGAAGCTAACCCTAGCCATGGTGACCCTAGTCTAACTTAGGTTAACCTACTTTTATTCATTAGAGATTAGTTTTAGAATGAGAGGATTAGTTTAAGTGGAATTATTTTATGGTTTGTTATTTTAATGAAAGGACTAGTGATTTAAGGACTTAATGACTTGTGACTTGGCCTATGGCCCATTATTTGACACCCTAACCCTGACCAAACCCTAAATGACCAGCCACATAGGGATCCCCACCCTATATAAACACTTATTCATTCCAACACTTGGAGAAAGAGACGTATTGTTCCCCCTTCCCAAAAATCTCCAAAAATCTATTTTTATTTCTTTTTAATCCTAGTTTCTTGCATTAGAACCTAATACTCTCCTATTTTCTGATTGTGGGATTTAATCCCAGCTTTGGATCAATTTGGAGCTTATGGCATCAAGAGGAAGAATCTCCCATTTGAAGATTTTCCAAGCTTTTTGTACATATAGGTAAAACCCTTAAAATTGATTTAAATTTCGGTTTTCTTTGCATTTAGGGCTAGATCTAGGAGTCCCCTAGGTGTCCCCAAATTTTGGGTGGATTTCGTGTCCGTTTGGTGTCTGTATCGGACACGTGTCGTAGTGTATACCTAGGTGTTTGATGAAATGCCTAAGAGGGATTTTCTTTCTGTTTTTCCAAATATTTTTGATTGAAATCCTAGATCTATATGTGTACTTCATATTCGTGTCCTACTGAGCACATTTTTGGACACGTTTGTGTCCATATTTGGACACACACGCACGCACGAGGCCCCGGAGCGCTGTCCTGCTGCTCGGGTGCCATTGCGGACACGACACGGTGACTCATGTCACAAAATTTGGTGGACACGTTCCTCTAGTGACTGACACGACACCTACAAATTTTTATAGGTTCTCGTTTAGTGTGCACGGAGAAAACTCACTCGCACTGGTCGAGCACAGCCTGTGCACGAGTGCACAGACCTCACTGACACGACCTTGTAACTTAGACACGACACACATTAGACATGATACAGACACGTAGACACCTAGCCCTACTATAGGCGAACCCACGTGCATGAGCACGAGACACGGGTCTCCCTGTGTCGTGTCCTAGAGCGACACACACGCGTGCACGACGCTGTGTGCCTGTGCGCATGTCTGTGGCATTCGTGAGCTGAGTCATGTCGTGTCATGTTTCTCTAGGACACGAGATAACTCGTGGGACACGGTTACAGGTGGGGAATGGTTTACCAACCATTGATTGATCACATTAGCATGATTTTAACTGTCGATTTCCAATTTTCCCCCATTTACTGATACACTGTTCCTATTTACAATTTCTGAGTTCAAATGTGTTTCCAACCATTTTTTTTCTATGTTTTGAATTGCCATGTTAATTCCTATATATGAGTATTAGATTACTGGAATGTTAGTTTATAGTTCGTGATTGAGAAATTAGGTTTTTGAAGGGATTAGGTTGCTAGGACTGTTACACTGAACAATTAATTTGTTTATTAACCTGAGAACACTAATGTGTGTACACAGTACTGTTCTTGAGATTAATTTCAGCATGTTAGTACCCATGTACAGTAGGGATTAGATGTTAACTGAATTTGGTTTTGATTCACATACATATGTTAGTTCACTGATTTAGGATGGTTACGAGTTTAGTTGAGGTTTAATGTTAATGATGATTTAATTCTAGAATGAATTCACTGAGATTCAAGAAATGAGAAAACCTGAGTTTTCAATGACCGTATCCTGATATTAACATTAATTCAGTTTTGGATTATGATTGTGTAAAGATTATGTTAGTTAGTTTTGGTTTTAACAACAAAACTGGGAATGTTGATATGTTAGGAAAGTTCGGGATATGTTGGGAATGTTGATATGTTTGGTTTTAACCTGAGATTCAAATCTGGGAATGTTGATATGTTAGGTTTTCAATGAATTTCATTCATGGTATTGGTTATGAGGTTTTAGAGTTGTGATCTTTGCACTGAATAGTAAACCTGAGAGTACACATGGAATGTCCTGAGTCACCCTTCTCATTTTTATCCTGAGATACTGTCCTGAAATGTTAACACACTGATTCACTGTCTTCCTGAGTTTGTCACTCACTCACCACAGGAGAACACACAGGTATACTGTATACACTCACACAAATCTGAGTTTGATACTGGTTGTGTTCACTATTGAAATCTGAAATCTGAGAATATAGATACCCATATGCCTATGCTACAATGGACACACACACACATGGTCTTAACTATTACACACCAGTACACACACACACAGGCCTTACTTGCCACTGCATTTCTCACTCAGGTAATGTCCTGATACCTTGGGTTGGTATCTGTCCAGTCTAGGTTTGGGATATTGGTTATATGGATTTATGAGAGTGAGTGTGAGTTGGAGGGCAGCAGGCATTACCATGCCTTGGCTTAGGCTTGGCTTTCGTTTGCAGCTAGCAGCAGTAGCAGCATTTATTGCCCTGCCTTGGCTTGCATTTGCAGTGGCATTGCAGCAGCTAGCACCAGTAGCAGCATTGCATTTGCATGGCAGCTGTAGCCTTGGCTTAGCTTGACTTTGCATTGCAACTGCAGCAGGAAAGCAGGACAGTAGCAGTAGAAGGAGCAGTAGGCAGGGAGCTTGGGTTTAGGCTATGGATTGGTTGTTTTGCAATTAAGTTTGAATGCGGTTTTATTGCATTTAGTAGTTAATGAGCTGAACACATTCTCTGATAATTCTGAGATTGAGCATCCCCCTTCATCCCATATGTAAAGCCTTGTTCACTGCTCATGTGTAGGTCAGTCTTGAGCATGAGGATAGCTCCTTTGAAGTTCATTCCACTACATTGATCTATCCACATCTCAATGGTTCAAGTATCTGTCCTTACCAGTATGAGCAGTCCCAAATGGTTGGACCCTTTGCAAGTATATGTCCTCTTTGTTATGTACGAGAGTATTGGAAGCTTGGACATGTATTCAGTTCCCTGTTACTAGTCCATTATTCCTCCTTGTTCAGTTCAGTAGTATAGACATTTGGCCACATTTCATTGTATATTAGCCTATAGTATTAGTCATGGTGATGGGAAGGGATAGACAAATAGTAGAGAGGAGGATCCTAAGATTTAATGTATTAGTAGGGATTGGAGTTTAGGAAAGCAATAGAAGAGGGTATACATATATGAGTGAACTTGAGCTGTGATTGTGTGAGTGAGGGTTAATATATCTTATTAATGTATTAGAGGAAGGGTAAGGGTCATGAGAGAGTATGTGTAGATACATGTATATGTGTGTACTATGTGATACCTAATATGTATATATATTTATATGTTATGTATATATATGTTGGTTAGTAGTAGTAAATGCCTTTACACTAGTGGCTATATAGCCTAGTAGGCTGGTAGTTGATAAGGGATTTTGGATCATTGTTGTCACGACCCGCACCCACTGTGAGGGTACGAGTACGTAACAGCACCCAGCCTACGCCGCAGTGTCGGCAGTAGAATGCTGTTCTAAGTCTCTAACTAACCATCAACTCATGCAGTATATAGTGTACTCATCATGATCAACTCCGAACGGAGGACAAGTATAAGATATGGTGTAACTCAATCACAGTCTAAGCACGATAAGATAACACCGAATATAACTAAGAAATTGAAGACAACAAAACTACTAATAAAAATAACAACAAACTCAAATACATCTCAAGTCTCAAATCTCTATATATAACTCCAGATCTATACAGGAAAACTAAAACAAAATAGACTAACTAAACTCCCGATCCCTCCTGAGTGTCGGGGACATAGGTAGCTAAGCCATCTCCTGGTCTGTAACATGTAGGGCATGTGTCCTCAGGGCAATCATCTGTAAAATTTTCAACAGGTCCAATCAGGACAGAAACGAGCACATCTCATCTAGAAAACCCAAGTAAGTGACAGAGAGCTATACAGCAGTTATAGACATTTATATTGATGAAAATGGCAGTTTATATTCAGGTGATGGTAAGAAAGAGAGATAAAGTACAAGGAAAGTAATACTAAACAAGAGAAGAATCATAGCAATGAAGACTGTAAAAATAGAACTAGCTGAACTAGGATAATATAATATAAAGTCCAGACAGAAAATGTAACCAGTGTAAAACCAATGTAAATCTAGTACATGATGAATCTAATACAAGATGAATCCAGTAAGGGACGATTCCAGTTATAGTGATCAACGATTCCAGGGTGAGTCCAGCCTATACTCTAGCAGTGTGTTTTAAAATACCGAGTTCGACATATAAACGGCTGTAGGAAATCAGGCACATCCCTCACTGATCAGGCGAGAGATGGTTATACTTCCAGTAGATTCCAGTAGGGAGATTCCAGATTGGGGTATGTCTACATGTCTTACTCTAGTATTTCCCCTCCCAGCAAGTGAATCCAGAATTCTGACACAATGATTCAAGATGAGTCCAGCCAAAATATAATAATACCAGTAAATGATTCCAGTAAATGATTCCAGTAAGTGATTCCAGTAATAGAGATGATACCAGTAATAGAGGCCAGAAAATAAAAGTGTGTCGTATACATGAATCCAGAAATATCCACACGTGTTGTAACAGAGAATCGCATACAACTAACTAGAACTGAAGTACAGTAATTGACAAGTAAATAAGAGAACTATCAGAGAATGTACTCGCCTGCTACTCTGAAAAGAGTAGTATAATATCAGATGTCTGCACCAGAGTCACAATGTCCTAAACAGAGAAATATAGGTTATAATGTGCTTAAAATAAGACCAATGAAGTCTATGATGCAATCTACATGATTCTAAGTCAATCTGGGCAAAGTCAAACTCTAAGTCAACTCTGGTCAACTCTAGAAGTCAAACTAGGTCAATCAAGTCAAACTAGTCAAACAAGGCTATTCTAAGTCTAACTAGACTACACAAGTCTAATCTAGGCTCCACACTGACACACAAGCACAACCATAGGCCATAGGCTAATCACACATTCACACATCATGTATATTCACTGATAAATTATCGTACACATATATATGTCTATACCACATTACTATTTATCAAGTATATAGAATTTATTTATATATATATATATATAGTGAGATAGAGAGGGGGATACATGGCATGTGTGTCTATAGGTGTATGTGGGTGAGACATGAGTGTGTGATACAACAGGTTCTCAAGAAGTACATAGTGTAGAGAGTGTGTGTGTATATTAAATCAGTGTGATATAAGGGTGTTAACAAGAATTAAAATAGGAAAATGTGTTAGTGTCTAGGTGTTCATGTGTTAGGATAGAAATCAATTTCAGTTTTGTGTGTGTGTGTATAGAAAACATTAGAGTGTATGAAAAACAGTGTGAAATGGTGACAGGATTGAACCTGTGGATGTGTGTGTATAGAGGAGTATAGGAAATCAGAGAATTCATTGCAATTAGCACATTCAACCAAACTAAACTCAAAACCCAATTCCCTATACAACATAAACTCTCATACCAACCAAAATCCAATACCAAGTTCAAACCAAACTGTGAAATGCCAAGGTGATGTGTACGTAGGTTAGGTTTATGGCAGTTTTTAGGATTGTGGTTATGTGTGTATAATGTGGGCAAGTGACAGGAAACAATGTGTGTGTGTGCATGACTGTGTGTGGGATGTGGGTAGAGTGGTATTAGTTGACAGGATATACATCTCAGGAAATGTGGATAATCTCAGGAACCCAAGTTCAATACTCTCAATGCATTCAATTCCAACATATTTGAAATCAAATCCGAACACAAAGCATAAACTCAACATCACTTAGGAATTAATCAAATCTCAGATTTTGACAGTGTATCAAAACAGTGTGTGTGTGAATTTGTGTTTACAGTCATAGGTTCCTGTGAGCTCAAACCAGTGTCCATCTACATTGTATCAAGAAAAGAAAAAAGCATTGGGTGTACACCAAATGAATCAACTGAAATTTAAATGTTTACAAACCATTCAAGGAAAATGCATTGGCTAAATCGAACCAATGAACATCCACATGTTCAGGGAAAACCGAGTATAAATCTCAACCAAAACGAAATCATTCAAAACCCCATAACTGAAATAAATCATCCAACAACCTATACCACATATCATTCGAACCCAAAACTGAAATTCCAAGACCAATTCTTAAGTAATACCCATGTAGGAATCAAATGATGGCAAATCAAACATCATTAAATTAGTTTTCAAAAAGGAATGGAAAATTCAGGATTTATGTATCAGTCAATCCAGACAACCAACCACCTGACATTTCGATTCAATCATATTTCCGTTTCAAAGGCCAAAAATCTAAACCAAGTTGGACAGATACCAACCCAAGGTATCAGGACATACCTGAGTGGGAAATGCAGTGGCAAGTATAGTAGTGAATGTAGTATTAGTACATGTGCAATGTGACATGGGTGTTCGAGTGTTAAACTGTGTGACCGTAACCAGGAATTTTCAGAAAATCATGCATACAAATGACAGTTCATATATCAAACCAATCCCAGATTTTTCAATAACTAAACAAGGTGTCATTACATACATGAAATCATCCCACAGTGTTCAGTTGTGAGGGATGTACAGGGAACAAATAACAACTAGCACAACAGTGCAATCCTATTCGAAATCCCAAATAAGTCTTCATATGAAACCCAACAATCAAACTCAAACCAAGGAGGACCCTAACATGATTCCTAATGCTCAAACAATTTAAACCATAACATGGTATATGGTTTAAATCATTAATACTAAACAGGATGAATCAAACTTAGGAAATTGAATTAAAACTCAGAAATATCAGCTAAGGTATCAGTCCATGAAATTTCAGTGAATAAAACAGATTTCAGTTTAAAAGTAATAGTGAATCACTATATATCAATCAACATTATCTCAACAATCAACATGTAGCAATGTAATCACTCGTGTATGAATCTACATGCCAACTTAAATCATGAACAATGGGGGGAAACACATTTCAAGTCCAGGAATTGAAAAAAAAATAGGAACCTGTGTATTCAGTCAACTGTTTTAGTTTAAAACAATGTCGAATCCCATTTAAAACCCAAATTCAGTGTGGTCTAGGTGTTCTCCTTATAAGTACGTATCCAAGGGAGTCTAAAAGTGCCCAAAAATCAGGACACGAAGTATCCAAACGAAGAAACCATAGCATCAGAGAAACTCAGTATCAGCAGCCTCGTGCACGCGTTCAAACAAGCATAGGACACGACACAAGTGTCCTAGAGTCTCGTGCACACGTGGGTAGGTTCGCCTAGGGTCAGGCTACACACCTAGGACCCTGACACGAGCCCATGTGTCGCCGTGTCCACGTGCGAAGCGCGTATCAGTGCGCGTTTCACACGCGTGCAGCATAGGCAAGGATCGGTGTGATCGAGTTTTCTCTCGATCCACTCGATCGATTTGCCTCAAATTTTGTGTGCAGTGTGTCAGTGATTGTACACATGTGTCCACCAAAAATTGTGCCATGAATATCTGTGTCGTGTCCTATAGGACACTCGGGCAGCAGGGGACTGCACGAGGCCTGTGCTGTGTCCCGTGCGTGCGGTACGTGTCCGATTTGGACACGAAAAACTCCTAAATTTGTGCTCAGACATATAAATATATAATCTACATATTAATAGCTATCCAAATATATAATTTGTTTTGAAAAACAATAACATTCAATCCATTAAGGCATTTCGTCGAACACCTAACTTACACTACGACACGTGTCCGATACGGACACCAAACGGACACGAAATTCATCCAAATTTCAGGGACACCTAGGGGACTCCTAGATCTAGCCCTACATGCAAAGAAAACTGAAATTTAAATCAATTTAAAGGGTTTTACCTATAGGTGCAAATTGCATAGAAAAGCTCCAAATGGGGGGTGTTCCTCTTGATGGCCAAAAGCTCCAAATGAGCCCAAAGCTGAGATTAACCTCCAGAAATATTAAATATACAAAAATTAGAACCTAATGCAAAAGACTAGGATGAAAAAGGAGATCAAATGAACAAATGGAGATTTTTGGAAGGGGGAAGAATACCTCTCTTTTCTCCAAGTGTAGGAATGATAAAAAGAGGCAAGCCCTAATGAACAAGTGTTTAAATAGGGTGGGGATCCCTATGTGGCTGCTCTTAGGTTCAATAATTAGGGTTAGGGTTCACTAAATGACCCATGGGCTTAAGTCATGATCAATTAAACCATTGAGTCATAAGTCATTTCATGAATTCACAAGCCATGACTAAAATCCACTAAACCAAATCCCCTCATTCTAAACTATTCTCTAATGACTAAAATAAGTTAACTCAAGTTAGGCTATGGTTACAATAGCTAGGATTAGGTTCTAGACTAGTCTACAAGTCTCTATAAGTAAAAGCTCAAACTAGGAATCACCAATTCATTAAAAACCAATAATTCAATAAGTCAAAATGACCAAATTACCCCTAGGCTAAAAATGATAATTAATCATCCTAATGACATGGTTAGGCTCTAGGTCATGCAGTCTCTCAGGTTTCACTAGCAGCACATCAAAATCACTAGTCATGACTTAAACCAGTTTTTAAATAATTTTAAAAAAATAAAAAAATCACCAAAAATCATAATGTAAAGTAAATATCAATAATTAATAATTATAATTACAAAATTTCAAAATTATCCTCATCTGGAAAACTGGGTGTTACAATCCTACCCACCTTAGAAAAATTTCGTCCTCGAAATTAAAATGATCGCATCCCCACTAGATCAAACTCCCAGCAAATCAAAGTCGAAGCAACACAATCCTACTGGTCGTGATTTCACGGTCTCGAACAGGGTAGCTATGCTATCTAGGCAATCACAAGCAATATCCTGGCAGGTACTAATGGAATCACACAACAAGATGGAAAGAAGAACAGGAAGACAGACATGCTAACCCGTCACCCGTAGCGTCGGTCTACTCGACTGTCAGCACAGAAGCCCTGTCCCTCTGGGGTGTATCCCTCTGTTGGTACGGGCGCGGTGCGGCGCTACATGTGGCCTAGCTCCCTCTATCTAATCCTTGACACTCAAGTAATACTCACCCTGATATTCTACTCAATTTCTCTAGGGCACCATCTATATGGTATCTATCCTGCAATCTAATAATCATACCCGTCTATCCAGAACCATGTCACCAGAATCCTTGTCACACCAATAAGTATGGCTGCGATAATCCATAGAGTCCACAACTAATGTACATACATCTAGAATAATGGTATTTAAAATTTTTGCATTGCCGCTAGCTTGGCTGCAAAAACTTTAAATTCTCACACCCGAGAAATACATCCAAAATCGGACTCTATCTCATTGCCCAACCAACTGATATGGCCGTAGAAGACTCTGCATTCCATGACTGAGGCAACCTAGCCCATAATATTATCTTGGTAGAAAATCAAGTCAAATATGAATACCAAGAATCAATTTCAATGATGAACAAGGAAGATAGATAGATACTGTCAGAATCAAATTTCGAGATAGTTTATAACGAGATTCTCAAGGGTCATCCCAGGAATCTTCTTAAGTAGTCCTAACTGTGATTGAGTGCCTCTTCGGTAAAGCCTACCTCTCAATCCTATCGCAGGCTCGCAGCAGTACAACTAAGTCGCTGTACTACCACGATATCGTACTAATACGACTCTCGACCTGCATGGGACACCACTAAAAACGTGTCACGACCCGCACCCACTGTGAGGGTACAAGTACGTAACAGCGTCCAGCCTACGTCGCAGTATCGGCGGTAGAACGCTGTTCTAAGTCTCTAACTAACCATCAACTCATGCAGTATATAGTGTACTCATCATGATCAACTCCGAACGAAGGACAAGTATAAGATATGGTGTAACTCAATCACAGTCTAAGCACGATAAGATAACACCGAATATAACTAAGAAATTGAAGACAACAAAACTACTAATAAAAATAACAACAAACTCAAACAAACTCAAATACATCTCAAGTCTCAAATCTCTATATACAACTCCAGATCTATACAGGAAAACTAAAACAAGACAGACTAACTAAACTCCCGATCACTCCTGAGTGTCGGGGCCATATGTAGCTAAGCCATCTCCTGGTCTGTAACATGTAGGGCATGTGTCCTCAGGACAATCATCTGTAAAATTTTCAACAGGTCCAGTCAGGACAGGAACGAGCACATCTCATCTAGAAGACCCAAGTAAATGACAGAGAGCTATACAGCAGTTATAGACAGTTATATTGATGAAAATGGCAGTTTATATTCAGGTGATGGTAAAAAAGAGAGATAAAGTGCAAGGAAAGCAATACTAAACAAGAGAAGAATCATAGCAATGAAGACTATAAAAATAGAACTAGCTGAACCAGGGTAATATGATATAAAGTCCAGACAGAAAATGTAACCAGTGTAAAACCTATGTAAATCCAGTACGGGATGAATCTAATACAAGATGAATCCAGTAAGTGACGATTCCAGTTATAGTGATCAACGATTCTAGGGTGAGTCCAGCCTATACTCTAGCAGTGTGTTTTAAAATACCGAGTTCGACATGTAAACAGCTGTAGGTAATCAGGCACATCCCTCACTGATCACGCGAGAGATGGCTATGCTTCCAATAGATTCCAGTAGGGAGATTCCAGATTGGGGTATGTCTACATGTCATACTCTAGTATTTCCCCTCCCAGCAAGTGAATCCAGAATTTCGACACAATGATTCAAGATGAGTCCAGCCAAAATATAATAATACCAGTAAATGATTCCAGTAAGTGATTCCAATAATAGAGATGATACCAGTAATAGAGGCCAAAAAATAAAAGTGTGTCGTATACATGAATCCAGAAATATCCATACGTGTTGTAACAGAGAATCGCATACAACTAACTAGAACTGAAGTACAGTAATTGACAAGTAAATGAGAGAACTATCAGAGAATGTACTCGCCTGCTACTCTGAAAAGAGTAGTATAATATCAGATGTCTGCACCAGAGTCACAATGTCCTAAACAGAGAAATATAGGTTATAATGTGCTTAAAATAAGACCAATGAAGTCTATGATGCAAGCTACATGATTCTAAGTCAATCTGGGCAAAGTCAAACTCTAAGTCAACTCTGGTCAACTCTAGAAGTCAAACTAGGTCAATCAAGTCAAACCTAAGTCAAACTAGTCATACAAGGCTATTCTAAGTCTAACTAGACTACACAAGTCTAATCTAGGCTCCACATTGACACACAGGCACAACCATAGGCCATAGGCTAATCACACATTCACACATCATGTATATTCATTGATAAATTATCGTACACATATATATGTCTATACCATATTACTATTTATCAAGTATATAGAATTTATTTATATATATATATATATATATAGTGAGATAGAGAGGGGGATACATGGCATGTGTGTCTATAGGTATATGTGGGTGAGATATGAGTGTGTGATACAACAGGTTCTCAAGAAGTACATAATGTAGAGAGTGTGTGTGTATATTAAATCAGTGTGATATAAGGGTGTTAACAAGAATTAAAATAGGAAAATGTGTTAGTGTCTAGGTGTTCATGTGTTAGGATAGAAATCAATTTCAGTTTTTTGTGTGTGTGTAGGAAACGTTAGAGTGTATGAAAAACAGTATGAAATGGTGACAGGATTGAACCTGTGGATGTGTGTGTACAGAGGAGTATAGGAAATCAGGAAATTCATTGCAATTAGCACATTCAACCAAACTAAACTCAAAACCCAATTCCCTATACAACATAAACTCTCATACCAACCAAAATCCAATACCAAGTTCAAACCAAACTATGAAATGCCAAGGTGATGTGTATGTAGGTTAGGTTTATGGCAGTTTTTAGGATTGTGGTTGTGTGTGTGTAATGTGGGCAAGTGACAGGAAACAATGTGTGTGTGTGCATGACTGTGTGTGGGATGTGGGTAGAGTGGTATTACTTGACAGGAAATACATCTCAGGAAATGTGGATAATCTCAGGAACCCAAGTTCAATACTCTCAATGCATTCAATCCCAACATATTTGAAATCAAATCCTAACACAAAACATAAACTCAACAACACTTAGGAATTAATCAAATCTCAGATTTTGACAGTGTATCAAAACAGTGTGTGTGTGTGTCTGTGTGTGAATTTGTGTTTACAGTCATAGGTTCCTGTGAGCTCAAACCAGTGTCCATCAACATTATATCAGGAAAAGAAAAAAAGAATTAGGTGTACACCAAATGAATCAACTGAAATTTAAATGTTTACAAACCATTCAAGGAAAATACATTGGCTAAATCGAACCAATGAACATCCACATGTTCAGGGAAAACCGAGTATAAATCTCAACCAAAACGAAATCATTCAAAACCCCATAACTGAAATAAATCATCCAACAACCTATACCACATATCATTCGAACCCAAAACTGAAATTCCAAGACCAATTCTTAAGTAATACCCATGTAGGAATCAAATGATGGCAAATCAAACATCATTAAATCAATTTTCAAAAAGGAATGGAAAATTCAGGATTTATGTATCAGTCAATCCAGACAACCAACCACCTGACATTTTGATTCAAACCTATTTCCGTTTCAAAGGCCAAAAATCTAAACCAAGTTGGACAGATACCAACCCAAGGTATCAGGACATACCTGAGTGAGAAATGCAGTGGCAAGTACAGCAGTGAATGTAGTATCAGTACATGTGCAATGTGACATGGGTGTTCGAGTGTTAAACTGTGTTACAGTAACCAGGAATTTTCAGGAAATCAAGCATACAAATGACAGTTCATATATCAAACCAATCCCAGATTTTTCAATAACTAAACAAGGTGTCATTACATACATGAAATCATCCCACAGTGTTCAGTTGTGAGGGGAAAAATAGTTCCTGTGTACAGGGAACAAATAACAGCTAGCACAACAGTGCAATCCTATTCGAAATCCCAAATAAGTCTTCATATGAAACCCAACAATCAAACTCAAACCAAGGAGGACCCTAACATGATTCCTAATGCTCAAACAATTTAAACCATAACATGGTACATGATTTAAATCATTAATACTAAACAGGATGAATCAAACTTAGGAAATTGAAATAAAACTCAGAAATATCAGCCAAGGTATCAGTCCATGAAATTTCAGTGAATAAAACAGATTTCAGTTTAAAAGTAATAGTGAATCACTATATATGAATCAACATTATCTCAACAATCAACATGTAGCAATGTAATCACTCGTTTATGAATCTATATGCCAACTTAAATCATGAACAATGGGGGGAAACACATTTCAAGTCCTGGAATTGAAAAAAAACAGGAACCTGTGTATTCAGTCAACTGTTTCAGTTTAAAACAATGTCGAATCCCATTTAAAACCCAAATTCAGTGTGGTCTAGGTGTTCTCCTTATAAGTACGTGTCCAAGGGCGTCTAAAAGTGCCCAAAAATTAGGACACAAAGTGTCCAAACGAAGAAACCATAGCATCGGAGAAACTCAGTATCAGCAGCCTCGTGTACGCGTTCAAACATGCATAGGACACGACACAAGTGTCCTAGAGTCTCGTGCACATGTGGGTAGGTTCGCCTAGGGTCAGGCTACACACCTAGGACCCTGACACGAGCCTATGTGTCGCCGTGTCCACGTGGAAGCGCGTATCAGTGCACATTTTACACGCGTGCAGCACAGGCAAGGATCGGTGCGATCGAGTTTTCTCTCGATCCACTCGATCGATTCGCCTCAAATTTTGTGTGCAGTGTGTCAGTGATTGTACACACGTGTCCACCAAAATTGTGCCATGAAAATCCATGTCGTGTCCTATAGGACACTCGGGCAGCAGGGGACTGCACGAGGCCTGTGCTGTGTCCCGTACGTGCGGTGCGTGTCCGATTTGGACACGAAAAACTCCTAAATTTGTGCTCAGACATATAAATATATAATCTACATATTAATAGCTATCCAAATATATAATTTGTTTTGAAAAACAATAACATTCAATCCATTGAGGCATTTCGTCGAACACCTAACTTACACTACGACACGTGTCCGATACGGACACCAAACGGACACGAAATTCACCCAAATTTCAAGAAAACCTAGGGGACTCCTAGATCTAGCCCTACATGCAAAGAAAACTAAAATTTAAATCAATTTAAAGGGTTTTACCTATAGGTGCAAATTGCATGGAAAAGCTCCAAATGGGGGGTGTTCCTCTTGATGGCCAAAAGTTCCAAATAAGCCCAAAGCTGAGATTAACCTCCAGAAATATTAAATATACAAAAATTAGAACCTAATGCAAAAGACTAGGATGAAAAAGGAGATCAAATAAATAAATGGGGATTTTTGGAAGGGGGAAGAATACCTCTCTTTTCTCCAAGTGTAGGAATGATAAAAAGAGGCAAGCCCTAATGAACAAGTGTTTAAATAGGGTGGAGATCTCTATGTGGCTGCTCTTAGGTTCAATAATTATGGTTAGGGTTGACTAAATGGCCCATGGGCTTAAGTCATGATCAATTAAACTATTGAGTCATAAGTCATTTCATGAATTCACAAGCCATGACTAAAATCCACTAAACCAAATCCCCTCATTCTAAACTATTCTCTAATGACTAAAACAAGTTAACTCAAGTTAGGCTATGGTTACAATAGCTAGGATTAGGTTCTAGACTAGTCTACAAGTCTCTATAAGTCAAAGCTCAAACTAGGAATCACCAATTCATTAAATCACCAATAATTCAATAAGTCAAAATGACCAAATTACCCCTAGGCTAAAAATGATAATTAATCATCCTAATGACATGGTTAGGATCTAGGTCTTGCAGCCTCTCAGGTTTTACTAGCAGCACATCAAAATCACAAGTCATGACTTAAACCAGTTTTTAAATAATTTTAAAAAAATAAAAAAATCACCAAAAATTATAATGTGAAATAAATATCAATAATTAATAATTATAATTACAAAATTTCAAAATTACCCTCATCTGGAAAACTGGGTGTTACAATTGTAGCTTGGTTAATGTTCTGGTTGTGAGCCTTGGCATGGTTTAGCTATAGTTGACCAAGAGTTTGACCTAGCATGACTAGGTAGTTGAACCAATAGCCTAGAGTTGACCTAGTTTGACCTAGACAGTTGACCAGATTTGACTTAGAGTTGACTTTGACCTAGATTGGCCTAGAAATTATGTAGATTGCATCATAAACATCATTTGTCTTATTTTAAACACATTATTACCTGTAATTTTCTATTTAGGACATTGTGACTCCGGTGCAGACATCTGACATTACACTACTCTTTTCAGAGTATCAGGCAAGTACATTCTCTGATAGTTCTCTCATTTATTTGTCAATTATTGTACTTCAGTTCTAGTTAGTTGTATTCGATTCTCTATTACAACATGTATGGATATTCTGGATTCATGCATACGACACACATTTATTATCGGGCCTCTATTACTGGAATCATTCTGGAATCATTTACTTGTATCATTATATTCTGGTTGGACTCATCTTGAATCATTGTGTCGAATTTCTGGATTCACTTGCTGGGAGGGAAAATACTAGAGTAAGACATGTAGACATACCCCATTTCTGGAATCACCCTTTGCTGGAATCAAATTGGAATGATAGCCATCTCACACCCAGCCAGGTGTGTGATGTGCCGGATTACCTATAACCGTTTACAAATCGATCTCAGTATTAAAACACACTGCTAGAGTATAGGCTGGACTCACCTTGGAATCACTGATCACTATAACTGGAATCTTCTCTTACTGGATTCATCTTGTATTAGATTCATCTTGTACTGGACTTACATTGGAGTTACACTTGTCTACATTACTGTCTGGACTTTATATCATATTACCCTGGTTCAGCTAGTTCTATTTTTACAGTCTTCATTGCTATGATTCTACTCTTGTTTAGTTATTTACTTTCCTTGCACTTTATATGTCTTTCTTACCATCACCTGAATATAAACTGCCATATTCATCAATACAACTGTCTATAACTGCTTTGTAGTTCTCTATCATTTACTTGGGTTTGCTAGATGAGATGTGCTCGTTCCAGTCCTGACTGGACCTGTTGTAAATTTTACAGATGATTATCCTGAGGACACGTGCCCTACATATTACTGACCAGGAGATGGCTTAGCTACCTTTGGCCCCGACACTCAGGAGTGATCGGGATTTAGTTTAGTAGACTTACATCTGTTTTCATGTAGATCTTGTTGTATAGAATTGAGACTTGAGATGTATTTGAGATTGTTTGAGTTTGTTGTTATTATTTCAGTAGTTATTGTTGTCTTCAATTTCTTAGTTATATTTCGGTGTTATCTTATCGTGCATAGACTGTGATTGAGTTACACCATATCTTATACTTGTCCTCCGTTCGGAGTTGATATTTTTGACAAGTACATTATATAATTGCATGATTGGTTGGTTAGATAGTGACCTAGAACAGCGTTCTACCGTCGATACTACGGCGTAGGCTGGGTGTTGTTACGCGCTCGTACCCTCACAGTGGGTGCGGGTCGTGACAGATCCTTCACAAGTGCAAGAAAAAAAGGGGATTCTCCATGCGGCCCGAAAATCAACATGAAGCTTCATGCGGCTCAAAACCCAGGAATCTTCATGCGGCTCACAAAACCTAGGAAGCTTTATGCGGTTCAGAAACTTCATGCGGCTCAGAAACGTCATGCGGCCCAGAAACTTCATGCGGCCCAGAAGCTTCAGGCGGTGCAGAAGCTTCATGCGGTTCAGAAACCGCATGCGGCTCAGGAATCTTATGCGGCTCGGATAGCTCCATACGGCTCAGGAATCTTATGCGGCTCGGATAGCACCATGCGGCTCAGAAAAGAGCCACGTGACCCTAAGTAGTTCTCCTCTACAGCTGGCCACAAAGCAATTATCGCATTAAATGCCCTGATGGCAGCTCTGACAAGTGACATCTCTGACATAAAGTCGAAATAATGACTCTGACATGATGGCATGTTCCTAGGGAAACGAAGAAAATTTTTATTACAGCTGGCACGATCCACCGACCCCGAAGCTCCCTATACGGCTGCCACTCCTATACGGCTGCTACCTTCATGCGGATGCCATCTTCATGCGGCCGTCTCCCTCATGCGGCTGCCATTTTCATGCGGTTGCCCACCCTCATGCGGTCACCACCTTCATACGACTGCTACCTTCATACAGCTAGGATTGTGAAGGGGCCACTTGTATGCGGCTCACTTAGAGGCCGCACTCATGCGGCTCTGTCAGACGAGACACGTGGCGATCCTCATGACAGTTGAGATACGTGGCTATCTTATTCCCTCAGAATTATGGCTGCTCGCAAATCATAACAACCAGATTTAGTGCAATCACCATAATTACATGGATCAAATCAGATTTGTTGTAATTAAACAAATAGAACACGTAGCGAGAGATCCGAACTTGTCATGACAAATTATGAAGATTTATTATAATTAGCATTAGTTGCCCATACGGATTTGGCATAATCAAGAATTATCTGCCCAGATGTAATGCAATCAAGATTAATGGTCCAGATGATTGGCCACGACTTTTCAAGCGGAGAATCATTGCAAACCCTAATAATCACACCCCCACTTCTATAAATAGCAATGTGCCATTCCCTTGCAAACTTGGAGCCCCTGGAGAACTCGGAGAACCCGGCCCCCCGGGAGAACTGGAGAATTGGGAAGAAAAAGAGAAGGAGAATTCCAGAGAGAAGGAGACTCTCTCCACCCGGCTGGACACACAGAGAGACAAAGGCGCGCACAGAGGATTCTTCCCACGCATCTCGAGAGCATTTCTTCATCAGAGCCAAGGCTACGTCCGATCATCCAAGGAGTAAGGCAGAGCTGCCGTCACTTTCCCGAGCCTCTACCGTCACCCACCAGAATCAAAAATAAACAATTGTACTTAGATTGCTGTACCTAGGTTTTCGTCCATAGGCTTTCTTTGTACGAACGAGTTTGTATTGTGAGTCTAGCTTCAGTCCTCCTATATAATTGTTCTGTACTTTTACAATCAATGGCAAACACGATGGCGACTCTGCTGGAGACTAACTTCTCCAAGGCTGAGGAGTTGGTGACGCAATCGGACGCAGCCAAACTTGGCTCCACTCAACAAATGCTAGTCGCTCGATTCGACCAGCAGGCGTTTGAAGAAATGCTCTCCGACGGAAGCGCTGGCCCGGTCCAACGACAAGCCCGCACGAAGAAGGCCCGCAGGAAGTGGAGGCCTAAATCATTCGCTCCTCCCCAAGCTCTCGAAGGAGTACTCTCTGTTGTCCAAGACGGCAAAAAAGACCCTCTTGCGGCCCCACTTCAGACCATAGTGGACTCTGCTGTCCCCAAGTCCGGCAGAGGAAAATACTACGATGCTGGACTTGCAGGGGCAAAGAGGAACTCTGTGCGGTCTAAGAAGAAGCCGCATAGGGACGCCAGCCGCATGAAGACTCATGCGGATACAGAAGCCAGCCACATGCAGAAGACTCATGCGGCCAAAACTCTCAGCCGCATGAAGGAAGCTCATGTGGCCACGACTGCCAGCCGCATGGCGACTCCTTATGCGGCCACCGCTCCTAGCCGCATAAAGAAGGATCATGCGGCCACACATGCTACCCGCATGCAGACAGCCTGCACGGCCACTAATCCCAGCCGTATACCATCTGCTCCATGCGGCTCACGGTCAGTCTTTGATCGCCTCTCATGCGGTTCTGACTCGAGATGCTCTCAAGAGAATGCGCCAGACTCTGTGCGCACCATTTGGACTCCTCTTACTATGCACCCTCGGGTGTTAGAGCGAGGAAGTCTAGGACAGCACGGGCTCGGCGAGCTCAGTCAGCTGTCCCAACCTCTGACCATCCGAGCGCTCCGCTCAATGTTATGCGGGCCTCCGATGGAAAGTTGTACCGAACCACTCAAGTCCAGCCCTCGGTGGCAAACGGACAGAGTGGTTCCAAAAGTCTTCCAACAATCAGGGAGCAAATATGGTGCCAATACACTCGGATGCTCGGGTTTCCCGGGCCCACAAATCGGGTGTAAAGGTTGCTCGAGACGCACCTGACTTGCGTGACGTGATCCTTCACAAGCGCAAAAAAAGAGAAGAAGTCTCGGTGTGCAGAGAGTCCTTCCCTGGACATCACTGCACTCAAGTCATTGTCAACTGCTGCTGTAGCAAGGCGGCCACACAAGATGACCGGCAATCCGTCTTCCGACGACTGTAAAACCTAAGTTCAGAAGACGAGACACTTCTCGTCGCCTCCTGCAATTCCGCTCAGAGGATCCCTGGTAGCGGGAGAGGAAAGAAAACAAACGTCTTTAGTCCTAAAATCTCAACCAAGAAACTCTCTTTTAAGCGGTTGTCCACGACTGCCACGGGAGGAGCTTTCTAAGGTACTCGTTCAAAGACGAAATCTGCCACACTTGGAGAATCGTCATCCACATCTCTGGGAGGCGCTAGAGCTGGGGGTAGCACTCCTCCAAACATCCGCGATAACCCGGTGTTCCAAGAAGATAATCCAGGGGAAACGGTTTCCCCAACAGAAACAGCAGGTTCCGACGTCCCCGAGGACGTCCGCGACTCTCAAGACGAGGCAAGCTCTGAAGCTGGGGGTACCACTCCTTCTGAGCCCGAACCAGAGGAGAACATTCCCATATACCCTGACGACTTCTCTGTACAAGGGTATGACTCAGAGGGCACGTCCTCCACTGTCCCTTCCATCTCTCCTCATGTGAGGACGGTATTCATGACAGACAGCAACCAAAATGGTGCCAGTGATCGCCAACGTATCGACACTCTGGAGGCCATATTGTACGCCTTGGTCAAGTCTGTGGACGAGATCAAAGTGACCCTTCCAACTCTGCAAGGGAGAACGCCTGGCCAAACAAGCTTGGGTCCTGCGGTCAATGCGGACTCAAACTCCGCTGCACCAAACCCGGGCGACAATCCTCCGATAACATCAGCTCCCACTGCTGCAGACGAAGTCATGGAGGCAAGAAGAGAGGTCCAGGAGCTTCGGGCCATGTTCTACGCCCGAAAAAACTGCCAAGACCTCAGGATACGATAACCGTATCCTATTGGATAGAAAATGTGCCCTTCCCACCAAGATATAAACCATTCAACATCAATCCGTATGATGGAAAGACATCTGCAAGCAGGTACATTACCTACTTTGAAGTCACAATCGACCATCTGCCTCATGACGCTGCCATTCTCACACGGTTGTTCATTGGAGCGTTGGAAGGGATCACCTTTGACTGGTACCGCAACTTGCCGGACAACTGTATCCATTCCTTCGCCGGCTTCAAGCGTATGTTCCTAGAGAGGTTCTACAAATTAGGACAAGACGTGACAATGTCCACCCTCATGGACGTTGTTCAGGGAGAAAATGAGATGACAAGGAACTATATCGAGCGGTTTCGTCAAACAGCGATGAAGTTGCCTTCCGGTAACCCTGATTCCTCCTTAATTGAAATCTGCCAAAAGAGGATGCTTCCCACAATCATCCTCTGGATGGGCAAAAGTCAGTTTAAGGACTGGAAGACGTTCATCATCAGTGCCACCAGCACAGAAGACAAAGTTGAAGAAAGCTCGCCAACTGGGATTGTACATCTCGGAAGGAGAGGACAAGGGCAAACGTCCTAATACCAACAAATAACAATGACAAGTTCCTCAAGAAGTACTATGTCTAAAGGACACTTTCCAACTATCTCTCGGATTATGAGTTATATACCCGCAGGTATCGCTGAACTTACACTCTGACTCTAAATCTCCCAGATTATTGAGTTATGCACCCCCTGGTACCGCTGAACTCACATTCGACCTCCAAATATCTTAGATTATCGAGTCATGTACCCTTTGGTACCACTGAACTCACCTACATTCATCTTCAAAATATCCCAGATTGTAGAGTTATATACCCTATGGTACCGCTGAACTCATATTCTGTCTCCAAATATTTCAGATTGTCAAGTTATGTACCCGCAGGTACCACTGAACTCCCATCCTGGTCAATCTATATCGCATCTTTTGGGTAGTAAGTCACGTATGATCATACCTCTGAACTTTCTTCCTAAAAGGAGCTCCTTCCTCATGATCCACTCTTCCAGTACACAAAAAGGGTAACAGATCCACAAATTTCCTAAGACAACCATGTCGATGCTACCTCTGAGTTGTTTCACTTCCATCAAAAATAAATTGCCCCCTCACATAAAACTTCCATGTCCTCATTACCTCTGAGTTGTTCTATGTACCCCTTCATGGAGCCCACTCCTGCCATGTCCTCAATACCTCTGAGTGGGAAGGCTCCATCAAAGAAACTCTCATATTTACCACGTCCTCATTACCTCTGTGTAAGTATGTTGGTTTACCTCTCGACTTTTTATCTGTACCCACAACCGGAGTACGCCATGGATAATAGGTGCACAAATGTCTTCCGACGACCACAAATGTCCTCTGTTGACCAGAAATATCTGCAGTCGACCATAAATGATGTACTAGGTCCCCTAGTATATCCACATCTTTCCTTATCATCACATGCTTTTGGAGCCCAACTGTTCTATAGCATTCTTTCACCCAATACATAGAACTTCCACGTTGATAGCACCTCTGAGTTGTTCTGTGTATCCTCATGAAGCCCACTCCTACCACGTCCTCATTACCTCTGCGTAGGAAGGCTCTACTTTAGACCCATATTTACCACGTCCTCATTACCTCTGAGTAAATATGTTGGTTTTCTCTCCACTTATTATCCGTACTCGCACCGCCAGTACACAAAAAGGATAATAGGTCCACAAATGTCCTTTGTTGACCACAAATGTTGTATTAGGTCCTCTAGTACATGCACACCTTCTTCACAATCATATGCTTCTGGAGCCCAGTTTTCCCGTGGCATTCATTACCCATTACATAGAATATCTACGTCCATATTACCTCTGAGTTGTTCTATGTATCCTCGTTTGGGTCCACTTCCACCATGTCCTCATTACCATCAACCCTATATTTACCATGTTCTCACCACCTCTGAGTAAATATGATGGTTTCCTCTCTCAACTTATTATCCGTACCCAAAACCAAGGTATGCCAAGGATGATAAGTCCACATAAAATCTCCAGTAGAAATACCCAAACCTATCACGTCCATGCTACCTCTGATAGGATTGCCACACCTAAGCAACTCTACTTTCCATGCTTGTTATTCAAAGTATTCCAAATTTGCAATTTGAAAACTTTGAAGGGGGTCTTGTAGAAGTATAGAAAATACTGCTTTTAGTCCCACATCGGAAAGGAAAAAAAAGAAAGGGCTCACTCCATTCTATAAATAGAGCCCCCTTGCCTCCTTTGAAAAGGGCACCAAATCTCTTCCCTCCTCGGACTCTTCCTACTATGCACCTTCGGGTGCTAAGGCGAAGAAGTCTAGGGCAGTACGGGCTCAACAAGCCCAGTCAACTGTCCAAACTACTGACCATCAGAGAGTTCCGCTAACTGTCATGCGGGCCTCTGATGGAAAGTCGTACAGAACCGCCCGTCTCCAGCCCCTGATGGAAAACGGACAGGGTGGTTCTCAAAAGTCTCCCTAGTAGCCTCAGATCAGGGAACAAATATGATAGTCCTAAAAGTCTCCCTGCAACGATCCAGAGCAGTATTTTGCTAGCCCCACATCAGGGAGCAAACATGGTGCCAACACACTCGTGTGCTCGAGATACCCGGGCCCACAAAACGAGTACAAAGGTTGACCGAGATGTCCTTTGACTTGCGAGATGTGTAGCACCCAGTTTCCCAAATGAGGATAATTTTGAAATTTTGTGTTTATAATTATTTTAATAATGATATTTAATTCATGATATAATTTTTGGTGATTTTAAATCATTTTAAAATTATTTAAATCAATGACTTGTGGTTTTGACGTTTTGCTAGTGAAATCCTAGAGACTGTTTGACCAAGAGCCTAACCATGTGATTATGATATTTTAATATCATTTTTGGCCTAAGGATATTTTTGCATTTGACCTCTTTGAATTATTTTGATATTATTTTATTATTTATGATATTGTTTTGGGATTATTTGAGTCGGGTTCGAATTTCAACCTATTCTGACTTGTATCGGTGACCCGGGGTAGTTTTGACTCTAGCGGGCATACACACTAGTTAGGCATGGCCCACATAATATTAATTTTAGTCCACATGATATTAATTTTAGTTAGTGACTAGACTAATTATTTTGGTTAGTATTAATATGGATTAGTGTTTTAGGATTGACCAAACTACCCCCGACTTAACCCCTTACCAATGTATTAGTAAATAGACTAGAAAATAGGCTTTTGGACTTTTCCTAATAGGACAAAACCACCTTTATGGCCAGCCACAATAAGGATAGGGTTGAGCCTCCCATTTGTCATTATCCATCTATTTTTCTCTCTCTTGTTCTTCCCCAAATTCCTAGAGAGCAATCCCTAGCAATTTCTCCACCAAATCATTCAATTTCACCACCAAATCTTCTTCTTTCCTTCTCCATTCTAGCCAAGGAGGAAGCTACCCAAGTTTGGGAGGATTCGAAGCTCGGTCGTGTCCTTTTGGAATCTCTACGTGTCGGTGTCGCTCCGGGAAGGCTTTTCTTCGATTCGATCTACCGGGAGGTATAAATCCCTTCTCCTTTTCATTTTTTCATTTATATAGGTCTATTTTGAACCCATAGGAATGACTCCCATGGTTGTATCTCCATTTGTGTCCATTTCGTGTCCATTTGGAGGTCATAGGAGTGTCCTTTGTGTTGTGGTTGTGTCCATGTAGGAAAATCCCAAATTTGGACACACTATGTGTTGTTGTTATGTATGAATGAATTATTACATGTTTAATCTTATATTTTTGTATTGGAGATGTGTTCTATAGTGTCTCATATATATATATTAGTGTAGAGAGTGAGTTCTTGATATATTATGTTATATATTTGTGTTCTTTTGTCTCAACTACCCAAATCCGTCATGATTTTTATCCACGTTTTTAATTTCAGCCCTAACTTTGAAATGTCATAACTTCTAGCTCAAAGCTTGGTTTAATCTCCCGTTTTTTTTAAAAGAAGCGTATTGAAGTTAGCTTTCCAAAAACATATATTAATAGGCCTAATTCTTTCTGTAACTTTTTGGAGAATTATTTGAGTGTCAGCTGTATGAAAGACAAACGCGTTCTCGGTGTTTTCGTAATTTCGGGAGTTTCCGGAAACGAAAACGCGATCCGTTTGAAATTTCAGAAAGCTAACACATAGATCTATAACATACTTTAATCCTAAATTTTAATTTATGCTGAGATGGTACAGTATTGATTATTAGTAGGAGTTACTATTCGGCATATGTATTTTGTGCACCCTTGTGTGTAATATAATGTTCTATTTGATTTTAAACCAATGTTAATGTATATACATTATGTAATTAAATAGAGAATACAAGCATGAGTAAATGGTTAAATAAATGATGTATAAGGTGTAAGTATCCTATCTAATGTAAGCATGTATAAGTATGGCTTGTAATGAATATGTAGGTTCCATAGTATGTAATGTATGGTGCATATAGTGGTGCAAGAGAATAATAAATGATGAATGAATGCAAGCATGAATGTAATGTAATAATAGATATAATGTATGCAATATACAAGTTAATGAGGTGTAATGTTCTATGTTAACACAAATCCTATATTACCTCATGTACCCCCTTACACTATGTTGACACTATCACACTTGACACATTGTTCACTTATACTTTGACACTCTTTGATATGTATACACTATGTATGCCCATTTAACCCTCACTTGCCCCTTTGCCATGTTCACATACACACACATAGCCTCTTAAATAAGTATTTATGAATATAGTTAACTTAGCTATGTATGTATATTATATATATGTTAGCATATTGTGTTGTAATATATAAGTTTATATAACCATTTGAAATGCCATGATTATAGACCTAATGTTGAATACCAATATATGCATGTGTATATATGTGTAGACATATATAGCTTAAAGTAATAGATTACCTAGTGTATATCCAATGTGAATTCTTGCCTATTTGAGTATTGAATAATTGCATGCTATATAGAGTTGGGTGTATGTTGGCTTGTATAGCCTTGTATTGATGTGTGTTTGCTAGGATAGTCTTGGTTAGGCCTAGTAAGACTTACTGGGTTAGGACATGACCTAGTTTGACCTAATTTGACTAGTGCAGTTGACCAGAGTTGACCAAGGGTTGACTTTGGCCTAGTTTGACCTAGATTCATGTAGAATACATTGTAGTACTTTATATTACCCTTCTGGACATATTGTGACTTGTGCTGTTCTAATTAGGAGCCAGACACCTTGTAACCTGTGTTGCTTTAAATAGGACTCTGTGGCTTCAGTTGGACCCCCTATACTTATCAGCTGTTCAGGTTATCGAGGCGAGTACATTCTCTAATCATTTCATATCCTGCTTAGAATTATTTCCTGCAGTAGATTACTTTACTTGTACTGTCACGTTGGTCACACGGATTGGTACTATATGGATCCCTTCTTGAGATGTTATCCTTAGGGAGCATCGAGTACTATATGTTCTGTACGTTTCACTTACATGGCGTATCATATGCTTCATTGGTTCTTTGATCACTTACGACATATACTCTTATGATCGTAGAGTCTTCCTAAAATCCTTATCCCATTTATGGGACTACTATGTATCACCTTCGGGGTCTATCACCTTCGGGGTCTATCACCTTCGGGGTCTACCACCTTCGGGGTCTTATCACCTTCGGGGTCTACCACCATCGGGGTCTTATCACCTTCGGGGTCTATCACCTTCGGGGTCTTATTACCTTCGGGGTCTACCACCCTTCGGGGGCTGTTACATAGCATCATATAACATAACCTGGTTGGATCCTTGTGTATTGATTGGGGGTACGGGAGAGTATAAATAGACATGTGAACAATTTCCAAAGTAGAATAGCCATGTACGCCTCTTTAGTATAGCCATGTACAAATCAAGCCGTTCACATGTCGACTTTGTGCTCTAAATCACTAGTCACTGGTAGCTCTTTACTTATAGTAGATATTTCTATTACAGCTTTCTCTCTCTGTTTACATACTGTACTTCTTTCAGTACCTGTATTTTACTTTACTGCATGATTATATTTTCTAACCTGCTATGAACTGTTGAGATGCAATGTGCTCGCTCCTGTCCTGACTGGACCTGTTGATAAATTTTACAGATGGCCTGGGATTGCCTGCTAGCCTAGAGGAGACACAGTAGGGGTTGTTTAGGTAGTTATTTCATTTTGTCTGGAGTTGTATTTACTTTGTGGATTACAGTATCTATATTTGAGTTTTGAGATGTATTTCCGGGTTTATGTATCTTAGACACTTAGACTTCTATCTCCTGTGTCTCTTTTGGATTTCATGTTTTATCTATCTTTATCATGCTCTACCTTAGATGTGATTGAGACTGTATCTGCTATGTCACCCCCATTCGGGAAGTATAACTGTTTAGTCTTATACTGTTAGATGCATTGAGACCTAGGACAGCGTTCTACCGCCGACATTGCGGCGTAGGCTGGGCGTTGTTACGTTCTCGTACCCTAACTCTAGGGCGCGGGTCGTGATAAGATGTAATCATTCACAAGTGCAAGAAAAGAAGGATATTCTCCATGCAGCCCAAAAATCAACACGAAGCTTCATGCGGCACAAAATCCAGGAATCTTCATGCGGCTCTCAAAACCCAGGAAGCTTCATACGGTTCAGAAACTTCATGCGGTTCAGAAACTTCATGCAGCTCAGAAACGTCATGCGGCCCAGAAACTTCATGCGGCCCAAAAGATTCAGGCGGTGCAGAAGCTTCATGCGGTTCAGAAACCGCATGCGGCTCAGGAATCTTATACGGCTTGGATAGCTCCATGCGGCTCAGAAAAGAGCCACGTGACCCTAAGTAGTTCTCCTCTATAGCTGGCCACAAAGCAATTATCGCATTAAATGCCCTGACGGCAGCTCTGACAAGTGACAGCTCTGACATAAAGTCGAAATAATGACTCTGACATGATGGCGTATTCCTAGAGAAACGAAGAAAAGCTTTGTTACAGCTGGCACGATCCACCGACCCCGAAGCTCCCTATGCGGCTGCCACTCCTATACGGCTGCCACCTTCATGCGGCTGCCATCTTCATACGGTTGCCCATCCTCATGCGGTCACCACCTACATGCGGCTGCTACCTTCATACATCTAGGATTGTGAAGGGGCCACTTGTATGCGGCTCACTTAGAGGCCGTACTCATGCGGCTTTATCAGACGAGACACATGGCGATCCTTATGACAGTTGAGACACGTGGTTGTCTTATCCCCTCAAAATTATTGCTGCTCGTAAATCATAACAACCAGATTTAGTACAATCACCATAATTACACGAATCAAATCAGATTTGTTGTAATTAAGCAAATAGAACACGTGACGGAAGATCCGAGCTTGTCATGACAAATTATGAAGATTTATTGTAATCAGCATTAATTGTCCATACGGATTTGGCACAATCAAGAATTAACTGCCCAGATGTAATGCAATCAAGATTAATGGTCCAGATGATTGGCCGCCGACTTTTTAAGGGGGGAATCATTGCAAACCCTAATGATCACACCCCCACTTCTATAAATAGCAAGGTGCCATTCCCTTGTAAACCTGGAGCTCCCGGAGAACCCGGACCCCCGGGAGAACTGAAGAATTGGGGAGAAATGGAGAAAGAGAATTCCAGAGAGAAGGAGACTCTCTCCACCCGGCTGGACACACAGAGGGACAAAGGCACGCACAGAGGATTCTTCCCATGTATCCCGAGAGCATTTCTTCATCAGAGCCAAGGCTACGTCTGATCGTCCAAGGAGTAAGGCAGAGCTGTCGTCGCTTTCCCGAGCCTCTATAGTCACCCCCCAGAATCAAAAATAAACAATCGTACTTAGATTGATGTACCTAGGTTTTCGTCCCTAGGCTTTCTTTGTACGAACGAGTTTGTATTGTGAGTCTAAGTTCAGTCCTCCTATATAATTGTTCTGTACTTTTATAATCAATGGCAAACACTTACGATGATGATTGGAATAACACTACTAAAGAGGGGCAAACTTTAGTGGATGTACCATCACCTCAGGAACTCCGAGCTGATGAAGATCAATCAACTGCTGAAGACGAGAAAAATGTGGTTATCGATGAACCTAAAATATCTGAAAATCTTGAGGTTTCTGGAGTGGTAGTAGAATTAGCAGATCAAAGTCCAATGACTCTGCCACTTCAGACTGAATCAGGAGCAGGCAGTAGTCAAGCCACTATGTCTGTCGAGACCCTGTCAAAGCTTCAACCAGAAACATCCAAGCCTCTTGAGACTCCTCATGCTATGTCCTGCTCAGGTAAATTTCTAACATGATCTATTTGTCATAATTCCTTCAGCATTGTATATTGCTCATACAAATGACATATGTAAATTGCCGAAGGACCCATCGAAATCGTAGCAGGAGAAGGAAGCTCGTCCCACATCAGCTCTCAAGATGAAGTACATCTACATGTCAAAACTGTAAAGACTCCAGCGGAAGTGGTAGCCACCCTAGGTGCTGTAGCAACAAATAAGTTTGCGGTGGTTTCCTTCACGAAATTCTTCTTCACATCTCTGGAGCCTTTAGTTCATCGAGTGATGGAGAGAGAAGATGTTCCTTTTAGTACAGTCAGAACTCCCTCTTTATTCTTGATCGGAGGCATTCGCAGCCAAGGAGACGAGGCTCAGGCTACCTTCTTGGAACACATTTTGGATGAGCTGGAAGGCTCTATTAAAGCTTATAAGAAGCTTAAAAGAGGGGATGTCGAGGAGCTAGTAAACATAGAATATGAGGCTATGGCTCGAGAAGCAGAGACTAGTAAAGCCAATTTTGAAGCATTTTTGCTGGCTTTTACTAGACAATCCTCTGAACTAGACATTCAAATTGCTGATGCAGCTTCTACTGCTGAAAGTCATAAGACTAAAGTTGCAGATGAAGAGAAGAAAGCTGCTGATCTGGAGGCAAAAATTGCCCAGCTTCAGGCAGAGCTTAAGGCTATCAAGCAGAACTTAGAACAAGAAACTCAGCCACATCAAGCTGTTGTTATCCAAATAGATACTCTGAAGCACCAGAAGAAGGGGTTTGAACAGCTATAGAATAAAGAACTAGCACGCCAAACTGCTGCTCTGTACCCATTCGATCTCGAGTCAGGAAGGGTTGAAGCCAGGTAGCGAGTACTTGATTCTTGTAATAAAAGCGCCCAAGTTTTGAAGAAGCGAATTGTAGAACTTATCACTTATTCTTCAGATTAGAATAATCAAAATTTGTTGTCTTTTTCATGATGATGTATTTCCTTTTTTTTTGAAAAAGAAATGAAATGAGAAACTTTTTATGTGATTCCATTATTTGTTGCATATCCTGTTATAGATATAAGTAATAGAATAGAAAATATATTCAGATGTACTGGACATGATATATTTCTTGATTTAGAAAATAACGATATTTATTATATCTGCTCAGAGGTAATGTGGACGTGGCAGAATATAATGTTTAGAAATATTATTATTTCAATAGACAACTTTATCAGAGATAATAGGGACGTGATAGGTTGCTGATGTAGATAATCGGAATTTAGAGGCATGAAGGACGTGAAGTCTTTTTACTTATGATAAAGTAAATGAAAGATAATAAATTTCAAGACTAATGAATGTATGGATGAACAGTCAGACTCTTTTTAAGGAGAAAAAATAAATGAATGAACAATGACCGCGATTTTTGAGGAGGAGATACTGAATGAATGAACAGTCATCTCGATTCTCGAGAAAGAGAATGAACGAATGAACAGTCATCTCTTTTAGGGGAAAGAAATAAATGAATGAACAATTGGACTTCTTTTGAAAAGGAAGAGTCGCATTGGTTCGCGAAACCGATTATCTAGTCATTATGTCTATAAATAGAACAAAACTTCTGTAGATATCGTCAACTTCTTTTCTTTCTATACAGAATGTCTTTCGAAGATTTGCTTACTCCAAAGATCGAAGGAATGACTAAAACGCCTTCTGCTGAGCCTCCGGTGCCTCCTCAAAAAGAAGTGGATGAAGGCTCGACTGTTACTCCACTAAAGCAGGACTTGATTGCCAAGTTGGTGGAGCCTGGGAAAACTACTAAAGAAGAAGCTGTAAGGATGGCCGCCTGTGAGTTGCTAGTATGTGCAGACAACGAGATATTTGAGTTGCTGGCAAATCATGTATTTAATCATGAAGGATCGGGTCCTCGTCCCCGTCCTTGGTAATATGTAACTCTTTCTGTTTCTTGAATAAAATGAACTTTATTTACATTATTTCTCTGAATGAAGAACATCTTACTTTTATACATAATATTTCTTGAGAAATTTGCCATTGATAGGCATCATAGCAACTCTGCCATCCATATGTGTTAATTGGTAGGCTCCATTTGAGAAAATCTTATTTACCACATACGGACCTTCCCATTTCGCATCAAATTTGCCTTTGCTCGTATGAGTCATAGTCATAGGACGTCTGACCATAAGAACTAGCTCACCTTCCTGAAATGTTCATACTTTGACTTTACGATTGAAGGCTTTTGAGATACGGGCTTGATAAAGTTTGATATGTTAGTGGCCAGTAGCCTTTTCTCATCGAGCGTCTCCAATTCTTGAAGCCGGAGACGATCATTCTTTTCTGTGGTAAGTTCATTAGCAATAGCAATTCTCAAGAATGGAATTTGAATTTTTAGTGGTAAGACAGCTTCACATCCATATACTAGAGAAAAAGGTATACAACCTGTGGGATTGTGGACTGTAGTACGATAAGCCCATAGACATTCTCCAAGTTTATCACTCCAATTACGTTTGTTAATAGAAACAAAATTTTTAAGGAGTTTGATAATAGTCTTATTGAATGCTTCAGCTAACCCATTAGCTGCAGGATTATAGGCCGTAGAAGCAATATTATTGATTCTGTTGTCATCACAGAACCTAGTAAACTTCTGACAAATAAACTGTAGCCCATTATCATGGATGATTCGACGAGGTACACAAAATCTGTATATCACATGATGTTTGATGAAGTTGATGACACTGTTAGTCTTCACTTCAGCTAAAGGTATGGCTTCAGCCCATTTAGAGAAATAATCGGTTATAGCTAAGATAAACCAATGTCCTTTAGACGAAGGAGAATTGATTGGACCAATTATGTCCACACCCCAAGCTTTGAATGGCCATGAGGCAGCAGTCGGATAGAGAAATTTCGACGATTGGTGAATAAAATCTGCATGAATCTGACATGCTCGACACTTCCTTGCATAGTCAATAGCATCTGATACCATAGAGGGCTAGTAATAGCCCATACGTCGGTATGATCCTGTAATATAGGACCGGGCTGATGTGCTCCACAAACACCATCATGAGCTTCGCGTAATATCTGCTTTGCTTCATCACCAGTAAGACATCTTAAGAGTAATCCATCAAAATTTCTTCGAAAGAGAGTTTTAGCGGTATGATTATAATAGAATCGAAGCGATCGCCGACGAATACTTGTAGCTTCTTTTGGATCTTCAGGTAGTATATCATGTACTACAAAGTCAATGAAGGGTGCTCTCCAATCTTTGCTGATGACATTGACTTCAGTTGAATTATTGAATTCAATGTTATGGTTGTTTTCAATACAAAATAGTTCTCTATTGGAGATAACAACCATTTGTTGTCTTTTGACTGGAATTGCTAAGACCGTAACTAGGTTAGCTAAGGCATCAGCTTCTGTGTTGCATGCTCGACGTACATGTTCGATGAATAATCCTTTGAACGAAGAAGCTATTCTGATTGCCGCTTCGTGGTATGGTACCAGATCTTGATGTCGGACTTCGTATGTGCCTCTAACCTTGTCACGCCCCGATTCCGTAGAATCGATAGTCGTCCCCTGGGTGTGATGCCGTACGAACCTAAGTTGCGATCACACAAGGCATAGTCATAAGGTTATCCGAAACACAACATCAAGTTAGAGTACGCAGAGAAAATTGATTGACAGATTTGAAATAGAAGTAAAAAATTTATTGATAATAAAATTTTATTTACATTGACTCCATTACAATCATTGTCGGGCAGGCTACAACATGACTCAACTTACAAAATAAATGCTGATGAGATAGTCGTTCTATATATTACATCCCTTTTTACAAGTAAAAACTATTACACTTTTCACCTGCTGTCGAGGGAAGTCGAGTCGTCATCTTTTCTTCTTTTGTACTGATTGCGGAGTCTTCAAAAGGATTCAGAAACAAGCCTTCAACACACGGACGAGGCTTCAAAAGTGTTCACGTCGCCTTAAGCTTTAAGTGGCATGCCCTTCATCATTCGAGGTACCTGCATGAAGAGCGAGGATCTGTATATTACACTTTATACTGGTACGTGGCTATTTAAGTTCCAAGCTCTCATTTGGTTGAAGAGTTTATATGACTTAGTGTATGAATATTTCTAACCATCTTAATAAATTTGGACAAGTATATGACAAGCATAATGTCAAATACGTTGAAACTTACCTACGGTGGACCGCGTTGTGCCTTATGAGACTTAACCATGTTCTTCCATGTCAATTGTTATCATTTTATATGCAGTTTGTATATGTGAAGGTCACTGGCACCACAAGCTATTTTGGACTATAGTTGGGTTAGACGGCGACCCTTTTAGCACGGGTAGCGAGCCCCGCTGCAAGTTCTCCGACTAACCATATTTTGCTTTCGTCGAGCCCAGCTATCTTTTGCTTCCTCCTAGGCCGAAATGATCCCGTGTCTCGGGGTATCACTCGAGGAAGCTGTTCCTCGTGCACGAGTTGTCCGATGACCGTGCAAAGACAACTTTAGTTATTAAGGTATAGCCTACATTCTCTTTGAAAGCTTGCTCATTTTATCGTATCCATGCCCTTGCATTTATTTTTTTTCATCCGCAACAACAGTATCACGTTTACCTAAGAAGGGTTCGAGAAGAGAAAGGTCAGCCACTCACCTTGAGTTTACTTCAGGCAAGAGAACTTGTTGGTCGTGCAAGATGTTGCCTACGCGATTACCTGAAATCGTACAAGCAAACCGATTAGAACATTGTATTATTCAAGAAGTTCGATAGGAAATGCGAGTTCGAAATGCAAGCCATGAAAACCATTGAAAATATTCACAAAAACGCATTCAGAAAACCAAGCCAAACCAACGCAAGCGGCATAAAAAACAGAGCAATGAGAGGTCTCTCCCGACTCAGCCGCAGAGTCAATCCTTGAGGCGTAACCCGCTGAATATGGGACTTGGTTCCGAAGAAGCCATTCCATAACGGGGAATAGATCTTAATTCAACCATTTCCGTTTGACCGATTCGATCGATCCTGACCTATCGGTCCCGACCGAATCTATAGTGACAGTGTTCCTTTTTTACGCACCCCGTGGACGAAAAATGGGACACGATGTAGGGACGGGGCACTACACCATAACCAACTAAGAAAATGTTTCGTCCTCGAAACTTAAGAATAGAACCTACCTCTACGAGAACAATGAAGGAAATTTTTCCTTTATTTCTGACTCAAGCTCCCATGTCGACTCCTCGACCGAATAGTTTCTCCAGGGGACGTGGACGAGAGGAATAGCACGGTTGTGGAAAAGTTTATCTTTGTGCTACAAGATTTGCCCCGGCTCTTCGACATATGACAAGTCCGCCTTTAGATCCAGCTGATCCAAATCTACCAAATGACTCGGATTGTGCACGTACTTCCGCAATTGTAAGAAATGGAAGACGTCGTGTACCTCTGATAATGCAGGCGACAAGGCAATTTGGTAACCTATCGGGGTGACTAGCTTCAATATTTCGAACGGACCAACAAATCTTGGGCTCAATTTTCCTTTCGCACCGAACCTGGAAAATCCACGCATGGGCATTACTTTCAGGAATACATGGTCGCCTTCCGAAAACTCGAGGGGGCATTGATGCGTGTCGGCATAGCTCTTTTGTCGACTTTGTGCTATCTTTAATCTCTTCCATATTAGCTTGACTTTCTGCACAGTCTGCTCCACCAGCTCCGGACCGAGTGTCTGTCGTTCCCCGACTTTAACCCAGCAAATGGGCGATCGGCACTTCCGGCCGTACAAAGCTTCATACGGTGCCATTTGGATGCTGGACTGATAGCTGTTGTTGTATGCAAACTCGACCAACAGTAGATGAACGTCCCGACTTGACTTTTAGTCGATCGTACAGAGTCGTAACATGTCCTCGAGAATCTGGTTCACTAGCTCTGTTTGGCTGTCAGTCTGAGGATGATAAGCTGAGCTAAACTTCAACTTGGTTTCCAACGCTGAATGAAGACTACTCCAGAAGCGTGCTACGAACCGTCTATTCTGATCCGAGACGATAGATATCGGGACCTCGTGCAGCCGAACTATTTCATCAAGGTATATCTGAGCAAGGCGGTCGACGCTCCAAGTAACTTTAATGGCTATGAAGTGCGTTGACTTCGTTAGTCGATCGACGATGACCCAGACGGCATCATTTTTCTGCGACATTCTTGGCAAGCCAACAACAAAGTCCATAGTAACATGATCCAATTTCCATTCTGGAATGGCAAGGTTCTGTATCTTCCTGCCCGGTCGCTGGTGCTCGACTTTAACTTGCTGACAGGCCATACACTTCGACACAAAGAGCGCTACGTCCTTCTTCATGCCGTTCCACCAAAAGACAATACGGAGATCCTTATACATCTTGGTGCTACCAGGATACAAAGAATATTTTACATAATATGCCTCCGACATTATCTCATTTCTAAGTTCTGCATCATCAGGAACGCATAGCCGTCCCTTCACTCGCAATACACCCGACTCATCCTCTGTAAGGTCATACGCTTTTCCTATCGATATCAGCTTTCGCATCTTCTCCAAGTATGGGTCATCTTTCTGAGCAGATTTGATTTTCTCCAATAAGCTCGGTTCCAGCCGTAGTTGTGCCAGTTTCACGTCTCTAAAATGAACTCGGAGTTCAATGCCCATTCCTTCCAAGTCACGCAGCAGTTGATTGTTGATTCATAATGAAGCTAAGTACTTCCGGCTCAGTGCATCCGCTACAATATTTTTTTTGCCCGGCGTGTTGTCAATTGATAAGTCGTAGTCTTTGATCAGTTCAAGCCATCGCCTCTGTCGCAAATTCAGTTCTTTTTGGGTGAAGAGATACTTGAGGCTTTTGTGGTTCGTATAAATCCTGCACGCCATGCCATAGAGATAGTGACGCCACAGCTTCAATGCGAATACAATTGTCGCTAGTTTTAGGTCGTGCGTGGGATAGTTCTTCTCATGCGGCTTCAACTGTCGGAAAGTAAACGATATCACCTTATCCTGCTGCATAAGCACACACCCCAAGCCCTGGCCAGAAGCATCGCTGAAGATTTGAAATCCCTCAGTCCCTTCATGAAGAGCAAGTATCGGGGCCAAAATGAGCCGTTGTTTGAGCTTTTGGAATGAAGCTTCACAATCGTCTCACCACTCAAATGCGACTCCTTTCTGGGTGAGGCAAGCCAACGGCGATGCAATCTTCGTGAAGTCCTTCACGAAGCGTCGGTAGTAACCCGCCAAGCCTAGGAAGCTTCGAATTTTGCTAACTGATGCGGGCTATTTCCAATCAGCAATTGCCTCAACTTTCTTCGGATCGACTGCGATGCCCGCGACGGAGATAATATGCCCGAGGAATGAGACGCTGTTCAGCCAGAATTCGCACTTGCTCCTCTTCGCATACAACTGATTCTCTTGAAGGGTTTGGAGTACCGTCCGTAGGTGTTTTGCATGTTACGCTCGATCCTTTGAGTAGACGAGGATATCGCCGATGAAGACTACTACGAATTTGTCAACGAACGGACGGAACACTCGATTCATTAGATCCATGAAGACAGCATGGGCGTTTGTCAGACCGAACGGTATTACCAAGAACTCGTAGTGGCCGTAGCGAGTACGGAAGGCTAACTTCGGCACATCGTCTGGCTTGACTTTGAGTTGGTGGTAACCTGATCGCAGATCAATCTTCAAAAACACCGTTGCACCTTAGAGCTGGTCAAACAAGTCGTCGATACGGGGTAGGTGATATTTGTTCCGGACGGTAGCCTTATTCAATTTCCGATAGTCGATGCAGAGCCACATCGATCCATCCTTCTTTTTTACAAATAGCACGGGCGCACCCCACGGCGAGCCACTCGCACAGATAAACCCTTTGTCAAGTAATTCCTGCAGTCGTGCCTTCAGTTCTTTCAATTCTGCAGGGGCCATTCTGTACGGAGCTTTCGAGATCGGTCGGGTATCAGAGAATGTATCGATGGTGAATTCGATTTCTCGATCGGGGGGCATTCCGGGTAGCTCGTTTGGGAATACGTCAGAAAATTCTGCCACAATGTCGGTCTGGCCAATATTTGTACTTTCCATTTGCGTATCTCGAACAGACGCCAAGTAGCCTTCGCATCCTGAATGCAGCATCCTCCGAGCAAAAATTACCGAAATTACCATGCACGTCGACGATGCTTTACCACACGAGTAGTAAAACTCAGGCACTCTAGGTATACGGAAGGTGACCTTCTTTCCTGCGCAGTCGATGATGGCGTTGCAAGGACCGAGCCAATCCATACCCAGTATGATATCGAAGTCCTTTATATCTAGAACTATCACATCAAGACCAATCTTTTGTCCCCAATACAAATGACCCCGTCGCCACAAGCAAAATTTATGAGTAGTGGTGTGCTCGAAGGTGTACTTACACTATGGTCGAGATCTAATGATATTATAAGAAATTTGTGCTCGACGACAAAGTCCGTCGATATAAAACTATGCAAAGCGCCTGAATCAAATAGTACACGAGCAGGCACATTATTGAAATTTAGTATTGTAGAAGCATGAAAAAAAATAAAGAAAGACCTATGCGGCTCCAACAGAAGGATCCCCATGTGGCTCAGGATCCCCATGCGGCTCAGAAGTCCATGCGGCTCAGGGGTCCATACGGCTCAGAAAGAAGCCACGTGGCCTTTAACAGTTCTTCTCTGCATTTGGCTGCATTTAATGCTCTGACAGCTGCTCTGACAAATAACAGCCATGACAGCTCTGACATAAAGACGCAATAATGACTGACATGATGGCGTGTTCATGGAAAAGAGGAGAAAATCTCCTTACAGCTAGCAAAATCCAACAAGTCCCGAGGCTACTCCATGCGGCCGCTCACTTCATACGGCTGCCCAGCCGCATGCGGCTGCCTATCCCCATGCGGCTGCCTATCTGCATGCGGCTGCCTATCCCCATGCGGCTGTCCATCTGCATGCGGCTGCCTATATCCATGCGGCTGCCCCTCTGCATGCGGCTTTCTATCCTCATGCGGTTGCCCCTCTGCATGCGGCTGCCTATCCTCATGCGGCTGCCCATCCACGTGCGGCTGCAGGTTTCATACGGCTGAGAGAACCCCTTCATATACGGCTCGGCCAGGACGGTCCAGTTGAGACACGTGGCACTCTTCGCTACAATTGAGACATGTGGCAGTCTTATCTTTCCAGGAATCATGGGTGCTAACAAATCCTAAGAAAATTAGATTTATTACAATCGTCATAATTGTCCTGATCAAATCAAATCAACCAAATTTGACACGTGGCAGGCTATCACAAATCACGAAGATTCATGGCAATCAATATTTATTGCCCACAGAGATTTGATGCAATCCACATTAATTACCTAGATTTGCTACAATCAGAATTAATGGCCCAGATTCATTTGATCCTTAACCGTCGACTTATCAAGGAGGCAATCATTACAAACCCTAATAATCACACCCCCACTTCTATAAATAGCAAGGTGCCATTCCCTTGCAGATGAGAGGATTTTCTGGAGACCTGGAGACCTGAGGAAAGCAGAGAAAAGAGAGAGAGAGCACAACAGAGACATCCAGAGATCCAGCAACTGAAGGCGCAAGGGAGTCTCCACACACATCCAAGAGCATTTCTTCACCAGAGCCAAGGCTGCATCCGATCGTCCAAGGAGTAAGGCAGAGCCGCCGTCGCTTTCCCGAGCCTCTACCATCACCCCCCAGAATCTAAAATAAAAAATTGTACTTAGATTGCTGTACCTAGGTTTTCGTCCCTAGGCTTTCTTTGTATGAGCGAGTTTGTAGTATGTTCTTTTATAATTCATGGCAAACACGATGGCGACTCTGCTGGGAAAAAACTTCTCTACGGCTGAGGAGTTGGTAACGCAATCGGATGCCGCCAAACTTGGCTCCACACAACAGAAGATGGTCGTCCGCTTCGACCAACAGGCGTTTGAAGAAATGCTCTCCGACGGGTGCGCTGGCCCGGTCCAGAAGCGAACCCGCACGAAGAAAGCTCACAGGGAGTGGAGGCCAAAATCATTTGCTCCTCTCCAAGCTCTGGACGGAGTACTCTCTGCTGTCCAAGACGGCGAAGGCAGCTCTCACGCGTCCCCACTCTCATGCGACCCCACTTTAAGCCATAGAAGACTCTATGTACTCCAGGAAGAAGCCGAACAAAGGCACTAGCCACAGGCTGAACACTCATACGGTAAAGGTTGCCAACCGCATGTATGATGTTCATGCGGCCGAAACTGCCAGCCGAATGCATAACACCCATGCGGCTAAGATTTCCAGCCGTATGGAGAAGACTCATACGGCCGAGACTTCCAATCGTATGAAGAAAGCCCATGCGGGTACGATTGCTTCTGTATGAAGACTGTTGATTCCAGCCGCATACTGTCTGCTCGACGCGGCTCAGTCTTCGGTCGTCTCTCCTATGGTCCTGATCTCTCATGCTCCCGAGAAAACATGTCTGACTCTCTCCAGCACTAATTAGACTCTTCCTACTATGTGCCCTCATGCGCTAGAGTGAAGAAGTCTAGGGCAGCGCGAGCTTGGCGAGCTCAGTCAGCTGTCCCGATCCCTGACCATCCGAGCGTTCCACATACTGTTATGCGGGCCTCTGATGGAAAGTTGTACAGAACCACTCGAGTCCAGCCCCCGGCGGCAAACAGACAGAGTGGTTCCCAAAAGTCTCCCGAAACCCAGGTGTTTCACTTAACAAAAATGCCTAAAATTGGCCTTTGAAAATAAAACGAGAAAAAGTACAAGAAGTACAAATTGTTCTGAGAAGTATTGTTATGGAAGTTTGATCTGAAGGCGATCACTTTGTTCCTTGGACCATACGATGATGATGAAGATCACTGCTAGAAGATGAACAACCGGAAGAACTAAGTCACCAGAAAGGTATCGACGCACTTGGGCACTGATGGCGAGGTCGAATGCTTTCCTGCTTTGCTTCACTCTGTTCTGGAAGAAAAGTTGAAGAAGAATGCTCTCCAAAATCAAAGTCTCTGGGCTCTGATTTCTGTATTCTCTCCTGTCTCTCTGCTCCCTGATGCCCTTGTTATAAAAAAAATAAGTCTATTTATAGACTTGACCCATTGTACATAAAAACAACAAAATTAGGTTTTGTATGCTGGTAACTGTCACCCACGATGGAAGTCACCCTCTGAATATGTTGACACGCGTCCCATTATTCCAACAAAAATAGGGAGCACGTATACACGTTCCTCAATAAATGTGGCATGAAAGCCACGTGGATAAACCACGTTCCAAAGTAGTCAGGAAGGATCGGGCGTAAAAACGTCCACAAATATGCCCCGAGCGTAAAGTAGCAACTGGCGTAAAAATAACACAATTAAAACTTCTCAGCGTAAAGTAGCTAAAATAGCCTTGAGCGTAAAACTTCGCCCAAATAGACTTTACGCCCACAATAGCTTTGAGCGTAAAAGCTCACATAACTATCGTGCGTAAAAAGAAGTAATTATTGGTAGCCTTTTTTGCACACCATACGACGAGTATCGAGCTTGGTAAAAATCCGATCCTTTCGACTTCTGTGTTGCATGTTGTCAGCAAATCATTATGTCAAAGTCATTATCACTTGTATTAAATGCATGATTTGACAGCTTTCCAGCGTAAAGTAGCCAGCGTAGAAGATGGCTAGCATACAGACTAGCCTGGCGTAATAAATAGCTCTCGTAGAGTATTGCCTGCGTAAAGTCCTCAATTCCTTTTAAATTAATCAAATAAAGCACTTTTTACGCTCCTACAAGATCCCCTTCAAAGTTTTCGGAATTTGAAAAGACTTCAAAAATTTCGAAATACTTTGAATATGAAAAAGTCAAGAAATGGTGCCGGTCAATACTCACCGTCATAATGAATATTTTTCTCGAAACATTCGAACGCCTCTTCTTCTCCCCGAGTTGCATTGATAATGTTCAATTTTCCATAGGGAATATAAAGGATTGATTGATTGTATATATAAGAAAAAGCTTTTCATTCTCACTTCTCATCTTCATATTGTCATGGCACCGCAGAAAGAAATAGAGGCTGACAATAAAAAGGCCCAAGGCTCAAAGCTTGACCTAGAGACGGAGGTCGATCAATCGTTGCGAGCACGCAACTTTATGGAGTGTTTTGGACTAACTCTAGCGATCTTCGATCGTATAGATGGTGGTCCCTCAACTGCCTACGAAGGATCGGGTGATGCTGAAGCATTTCTCAATTTAATGCGTCGTTCTGGAATCCACAATGTACATGAGTTAGGCGCCTCCCTTCGTCAGCCCAACGAAGGAGAGAAGAAGAAATAATGTTTTGTATAAGAGTGTCATCTATGTATTATGACACTCAACTTATCTGTAGGGGTCTACTCTTTATCAAATAAAACCCTGGTGTTATTTCCACCTTTATTCTTGTGATGCATTGATATAGGATCATTCTACACCTCTTTTGACTGTTTCCATGTTTGCTCATTCCCAAGAGAAACAAAACAACACGTGGCAACTGTTCGGTGGTTATGAGCGCCTCTTATTAGGATCTTTCCCGAAATAGACTCAAACCATTTGCTTCTTTGAATCTTTATAAATAGCTGAGTTAAAGAATGCATTCTCATTCTTTTATTCTTCTTCTTCTCCAAAGATAACTTTATGCAAGACTCCTTCTTTCGACAAGGGATTGATGATGGCAATGCTTTTCGATGTCATTCCCCTACATACCGTGTCATCAGTCGTTGATTCAACAACATCTGATCTTGATGGTAAGCCATCGTGGAACAGTAGCTTTTCTATGTATAATCATCATTTATTCATTGCTATGCATGTCACATCGGCTGCCTTTGAGCTTTTGTTGAAAACAAGCGCTTATCTTTAATAGATAAGGCGCGCCTACTGAAAACAAGCGCAAATCCTTGATAGATAAAGTGCGCTTGAAAAGTAAGCGCAAATCCTTGATAGATAAAGTGCGCTTATTGAAGATAAGCATTTGTCTTTAACTGAACAAAGTGCACAATCGTCTGTCTTTGATTGGCCAGTGTGCTTCTGATGATACTTCTGTAAAAAAAAAAAAATTTGTTGTTTTCTGCAGAAGCTTGGCTGAAGAACTTTTCCAGAACTGGCATTGGAGAAATGGATGCTGTGGGGAGCATTCTTCTGACACAAACATCAGGGAGCTCATGCATTTTTGATGCGCAAATCAGATAACTCAGAACTCTTCGTGGGATAGAAGGGTCTTCCTCAGATGGTAGGAAGAGCCTTTATACACGAAAAGTTGGATGGTGGAGTCAACTCTAACCAGGAAAATTAGGTAGTAGAGTTTCTTTCACGGAAGAACTAGGAATCGTATCCCAATGCTGGATACATTCCTATCTCCTCTGAAGGGCCGCCATTTCTCCACCAGTTGTATTGGCAGCAACGCGTCTTCGGGCTGCCATACTCTGGGGTTCTTCTCTCGTCTGAGAGAGAAGACCAGAGTTAATTCCTACTGCTCTTGTCGCCATTGAGGCTCAGACAGCAAGGAATTGCCACCAACAACGAATCTGATAAAGAATATCCAAAGAAGTAATAGATCTCCATTAGGTCATCGTTGTCGTATAGAATGAAAATCCAATATGTAATAGATTTCCATTGTGATTTGTAAGAAAGTCTAAGAAATGTAATAGACTTTTATGATGATAAAGTGAGAATGGAAATGACAAGTCTTCTATACTCAATAATTTGTATCTATCCAGAGGTAATATAGACGTAAATGAAATCTCATTTTCTGTTTCAGAGTATACAATACTATCAGAGGTAATATGGACATGATAGATCGTAACAACTTAAAGAAAAATAGATTGATATCTATTCAGAGGCCAAATGGACATGATAGATAGGAAAAGAAGTAGATTTAATATTTATTCAGAGGTCATAAGAACGTGATAAATAATAAATCCAACTTTTTATACCAACTGGTAAGATAAAAGATTAGAATTTCTCTCCGAAGAGACAAGTAACCAGCTTAACCAAACATTGGTAGCTGGAAAAGAAGACAGATGTCATGCAAATATCGATGAAAGAATGAATAAACCAACGTTTCTTTTGGGAAAAGACAGATCAATTCAATTCCATAATTAAATGGATGAATCTGATATAATGAATGGATAGGTCCTTTCGGGAATAAAAAGGTTACTTCAATTTCCAAGACCGGTTCATTAATAGATCTCTCCTATATATAGGTGAGAACTTTTTTGTTTGTAAAGTTTTATTCTTGTTTCCACTCTTCTATCGGAAATGTCTTCCAAAGACGTGCTACAAAAGTCCGAAGTCACCATGAAGGTTGATGACATCATTGAAACGCGCCCCGTTGTACCAATTGTGTTGGGCTCAACCGGAATAGGCGAAGGCTCTTCTACGCCCAAGCCACCATAAGACATTTTTGAGTTCTTAACAGAGCCAGGAAAAATGCCTGAAGAAGAAGCGCTGAGGATGGCTGCCTGCAAGTTTTTTGTGAACTCATGCAATGATGTCTTCGATGCATTGGTTGACTATGTATTCAATAAGGAAGGCAGTGGTCCTCTTTCTTAATCCTTTGTTCTGAACAAGAATAAAAAAGATTTTATTTTCATTCTGTTTTTTTATGCATAGTACTTCTTAAGAAATTTGCCATTGATCGGCATCATTAGTAAATCTCTATTGGACTTAGATAACCGATAGGCACCGTTGGAAAAAACTGTCTCAATAACATAAGGGCCTTCCCATTTTTCTTGGAATTTCCCTTTGCTCTTATGAGTCATCACCATCGGTCTTCGAACAGCTAATACTAGTTCACCGACTTTGAATACCCTCTCTTTAACTTTACGATTGAAAGTTCGAGATATACGGGCTTGATATAGTTCAATATGCTGTTGAGCTTGAAGACGCCTCTCGTCCAATCCTTCAAGTTCTTGGAGTCGTAAGCGATCATTGTTCTCTGTGGTTAGCTCATTAGCAATAGCTATTCGAAGAGATGGAATCTAGATTTCCAATGGAAGGACAACCTCACATCCATAGACCAATAAAAATGGTGTGAACCAGTGGAAGTTCGGACTGTCATTCGATAAGCCCATAAACATTCTCCAAGTTTCTCATTCCAATCACGTTTATTAGAAGAGACAAACTTTTTGAGAAGTTTGATGATCGTCTTGTTGAAAGCTTCGGCTAAATCATTAGCAGCTGGATTATAAGCCGTAGAAGCCAGATTTTGAATTCGATTCTTATTACAAAACCGATAAAATGCCTGACTGGCAAACTGTGGTCCATTGTCATGAATTATCCGTCGAGGAATCCCGAAACGATAAATGACATGGTGTTTGATGAAGCTAATCACATTAGATGTTTTCACTTCAACAAGAGGAACCGCTTCCGCCTATTTAGAAAAGTAATCAGTTATAGCCAATATAAACCGATGTCCCTTGACAGAAGGAGGATTAATCGGACCAATAATGTCCATGCCCCAAGCTTCGAAGGGCCAAGAAGCTGCCGTAGGATGCAAGAATTCAGACGGTTGATGAATAAAATTAGCATGAATCTGACATGCTTTACATCGTCTGGCATAATCTACAACATCTGCTATCATGGATGGCCAATAATATCCTATTCTTCGAATGCGGTCTTGTAATTTCGGACCTGGTTGATGAGCACCATAAACACCATCATGAGCTTCGCGAAGTGTTTGTTTAGCTTCACTTTCTGAGAGACAGCGCAGCAAAAGTCCATCATATGAACGACGGTATAGCATATATAAAGACGAATCATAATAAAACCGAAATGATCGTCTCTTGATTGACGCAGCTTCTTTTGGGTCTTCAGGTAAAATCCCATGAACTGTATAATCAATGAATGGACTTCTCCAATCCCTCTGCTGGGAACTTGACTCTGTAATATAACTCTGTTCAATATACAGATTATTCTTGACACAGAATAAGTCTCGGTCCAATAATGTGATTGTGTTTTGTCTTCGAATTGGAACAGCTAAGTCTGTAGCTAGACTAGCAAGAGCATCAGCTTCCACATTCTGAGATTGTGGTAAGAATTCGATAAAAAATCCTTTGAATGAAAGGACCAACTCGATTACCACTTGATGATAAGGGATGAGATCAGGAATTCTGACTTCATAACTCCCTCTAACTTGATTAACAATTAGTTGAGAATCTCTATAAGCTTCTAGAAACTCGATGTCCAACTGTTTTGCTACTTGGATACCAATCAACAGAGCGTTATATTCTGCCACATTGTTGGAGCATGGCTCATTGAGAGAATAAGCACGATATATGACTATTTTGTCAGGAGAAACCAAGACGATTCCCACTCCGGAGACGATATTGCCTTTAGGTCCAACCCGTGATGCTCCATCAAAATATAATTACCAAATATCATTTCTCAAAGTCATGTTGTAATCCACAACTTCATCTGGAATATCTTCATATAGCTTTGATATCTCAGGTATAGAGTGCGCTGCTAAGAAATCAGCTAATGCTTGACCCTTCACTGATTTTTGAGGTACGTAAACCATGTCGTAAGGAGTGAGCAACATCGCCCAGGTAGCTAACCTGGAGTTAAGAATGCTTGGTTTTCTCATCAGTACCCGAATAGGATTTATTCTGGAGATGACATGAATAGTTTGTCCTGACACATAATGTCGTATTTTTTGTACAAAAAAACCAAAGCTAGACATTCTTTTTCTACAGGAGTATACCTGTGTTCAGCTCCGACCATCATTCGGCTAAGATAATAAATTGCTTATTCATGACCCATATCACTTTTCTGTGCAAGAAGAGCGCCAAGTGAATGATCTAATGCTCGAACATATAGCAAAAATGGTCTTCCCACTACTGGTGGCACTAGAACAGCTGGATTTGTTTGGTATTGCTTGATTTCATTAAAAGTTTTCTGACACGCTTAATCCCAAACAAATGATACACCCTTCTTTAATAGACGGGAGAAAGGTTGGCATCTCCCCGAGAGATTGGATATAAATCTTCTGATATAAGCAATGCGACCTTGGAAGCCGCAGAGTTCTTTTAAATTGCGTGGAGGACGCATTTCAAGAATTGCTTTGATTTTATCAGAATCAATATGAATACCCTGAGAAGTAATGACAAATACTAAAAACTTGCCACTGAAAACCCCTAAGAAAGACTTAGTAGGGTTCATTTTCAATTGATGACGACGCATCAATTCAAATACTATCTTCAAGTCTTGAATATGATCATCTTTTGATCGACTTTTGACAGCAATGTCATCTACATAACATTCCACTATCTTGCGTAGATGTTCCTGAAAGATGTTACTCATAGTCCATTGATACATGGCACCGGCATTTTTGAGACCAAATGGCATAACCGTATAGCAGTAAACCCCAAGGGGTGTTCGAAAAGCAGTATGCTTCTCATCTTCTGGATGCATCTTGATCTGATTTTATCCTGAGAATCTGTCCATGAAAAACATACGTTCAAAACCGCATATATTATCTATCATGACATCAGTAATTGGAAGTAGAAATTCGTCCTTTGGATAAGCTGCATTAAGATCTCAAAAATCTATGCAAACTCAAACTTTTTCGTTCTTCTTCATAACAGGAACAATATTGGCAACCCAGTCTGGATGTTGTTCTTCACGAACAAAGCCACATGTAATCAACTTTTTGACTTCCGCTTCAACTGCATCCATCATGTCTAATCGAAAACGTCGTTGTTGTTATTTTACAGTCTTGGCATTAGGAAGAATATTGAGTTTGTGAGTAGCAATTTTAGGATCTAGACCAGGCATATCCTCATAACTCCATGCAAAGATATCAATATATTCTTTAATCAGTTTTATCAACTCTTCCTTTTCATCTTCGAAAAGGTTTTTACTGATAAATATTGGCTTGTATGTAGTTCCGTCTCCAACATCAATCTGGAGAATTTCATCCTCCGTAGGTGGTTGTCGTTGTTCAAAACGAAGTTTCCATTGGATATCCATCTGTTGAGCCCAAGGGTCATTTTTAAATGGCTCAGATTTATCATCAATTTGAACCATATTGACTGAGAATATACATTCAGATTCATTAAAATAGTCTCCTCCAACATATTCAGATTCAATGAAATGGACTTCTTCAGAATCTGAGGATTATGAAGAACTAGAAGAGAATTCTTCTTGTATATCATCATTAAACATGTGGATCGGATCATATCCTAACCCATGACACGTTTTCTGGTAAAACGGATCACCACATAATGGTAATCGTCTACCCTTGCCTTGATTGAGACCTTGCATAGTCTTCAAATTATATCCCATATTCTAGATAATCTTGAGAGATTGTTGACTGTATTTGTCAATTCAGATTCTTCCTTTATCTTTATCTCTAAGATCATCCGTTTGAACAACAGGGATATTTATAGCCAGGCCAAACACAATTTGATGCTTGTTTTTCTTATCAGATGGAATCACGAAATAAGATTCTTCGTGATGTCTATAAATTACACAAGCTTGCGATGAAGCGGCTACAGGAAGAAGATAGGGAGAAGATGTTAGGAACCTCTGAGCATAAGGTCCGACATCGACATAAGGAGGAAAAGAATTTTCCTCATTGTCAATGTATAAAGTTTCCTCTGTATCGACTATGTCGTCTTTATATTGATGACTTTGATTATCAGAAGATAAAGTCATTCTTTCAACAAATTTGACAGCCATATACTCAAAAAAGAAATCTTCATTGATATTGGAAAGTACTGAATGATCAATATTTACATCATTTACAATTTGACCGCTACGCTTCGGATTAATCATTAACGGACTGTCATCCGCCTTCTGCGTAGACTCACCAAGGTTAATGATCAATGGTGATTCTGGATCATTCGTACGAGAAGTACGTCCCTTGACTTTGATCATAAGGGGTTGGTGTTGACTCTTGACAGAAACATTCACTGATTCCTCAGATGAAGTTCGAGTTTTCCCTTTGATCTTGATCTTCAGAGGTTGGTCGTTGACAGGTTGAGGTTGGATTCGCCCTTTGACTTTGATCTTCAAAGGTTGCTCTTCTGGAGGATCTTCATTAATAGACTGATCTTCGGCAGATGATCCATCTTCAGCCATGTCTGATATCTCCTTTACATGCTCTTATTTGTAGAGCTTTGAATCAGAAAAATAAGCTTCGACACCCTTGAAAGGGTTGATATCAGCAAACTCAGTCTTCACAACCCCTTGAGAATCTACGTACTTGAAGCATTGGTGGAGAGTTGAAGGAACAATATTATGCTCATGTATCCACGGTCGCCCGAGAAGGATGTTGTAGGATATGTCTGAGTTAATAACATAGAATGTCGCCATAGTTCGAAGATCACCAATCTGAATCTTCAGACGAATCTTTTCCAGTGGTTTACTCTTTCCAGAGTTGAAACCAACTATTGTAGTACTAGTGTAAGTCAAGTCACTAGTAGGAATCCTCAATGGTCTAAGCATACTCTGAAGGATTATGCTAATAGAAGACCCATGATCAATATAAATCCTGTCAACTTCAGTAGATTCGATATACCCAGTATAGCACAAAGGCCTGTCGTGCTTGTTATGCTTCAACAACATATCCTCTTGTGTGTAGGTAATGTTACGAATGACCTCCATCATACTATGGCATTATGGGCACAAAACTTGTGTATTATCAGGACTCTTGAGTTGAGCTAAGCATGAATCTGCTTGAAGCAAAGCTTCACTCAAAGTCTCCCTACTTTCTCTAGAAAGACGAAGCAACTCGAAAATAGAGAGTCTAGCCGGAGTATTAGCTAACTGGGCTAGAATATCAAATTTGTAGGGCTTCATCATCACCTCTTGACTAGAAGCAGACTTCAACGGGACGTCAAAGCGTACTGCTTTTTGTTTCCCCTTCTCCACCACAGATGGTTTAGCAGGAACAAAAGAAGGTTGAGCTGGTAGTGTTTCCACTATATCTTCTGCTTCTTTGGAAGATCCCTCATAATCCTTGTGGTACTCTTTTTCAGATCTCGTACCAGCAAAGCTTTCTTCCTCAGACTCAGGAGAAAGAAGTACCATATTGCAGGATTTAATCTTCTTTCCCGTGGTCTTCTTCTTTCGAGGAAGTTCAGAACCCAATCCAACAGTGGATTTTTGACTTTGAATCTGTAAAGGAATTCGCATTCCTTTATCATAGTTCAAAACTTCCGCCTTCTGAAAGTCATAGAACATCTTCTTCATGAGAAGGACTGATTGCTGACTGTATAAATGAATGGGCAGCAGACTTTTAACAGGTAGTTCAACAGAGGAAGGAGAAGAGATCTTTGTAACTACAGGAGAATGAGGAATAGAAGCCTCTGTAGCTACGGGAAGAGAAGAATTTGGGATACAAGAAAAAATGCCTGTAGGAGCTTTTTCATAAGCAGCGAAAATTTGTTGTGCCATGTATAAAAGAACACTATTCATAGCTAGCCACTGCTGATGAGTAAGTATGAGTTTAGTATGAGGAGCTAGACTTGGAGGACATATGTTCAAACCTCTCAATCTATCTTCCAAAGAAATGCCATCCCATAGATGATCCAAATCATCAGGATCTGAAATAACATGAGAAATCATGTTACAGGTTTTGACTTTTTTACCTTTCTTGGATTTTGAAGTTTTACCTTCATCTTCCATTTCAGGTACTAAGTCAGGATGTACCCACATAATTTTACCATTCTTTAATGTGAGAGGCAACAATCCTTCATTTTCCTCTCTAGCAGGCGGGATATTCACTATCTTCATCGTCGCCTTTGGAATTGGGACAATCCCATCTGGAACTTGTTGAGGAGGAAAATCTCTGAATTGAAGAGAAACAATATTGGTTGTGACCGTATGCTCATCGTTAGTTAAAGCAATGGCATTGGCATTGATCAGCTCTTGGATTTTCTTCTTTAGAACATAACAAGCCCTGGTGGGATGATTTATGTATCTGTGATAGATACAATACTTGGGATTGTCAGTCAGATTCACCTCATTAGGCCTTTTTGGCTCTGGAATCTGGAGTTTGCCACTTTTTACTAGACATTGAAATATTCCTGGGATATCACTTTCGTCAAAAGAGTATTCTTCTTTTGGCTTAGAAGACTCCTGATTATTCGGCGTCGTTTTGTTCTAGGAAAGATTAACCATGAGGGTATCCTTACCTTTCCTATTATGATTACCGAAATTATTACCAGAAGAGCCTTTCTTTCCTTTATTCTCTGAGGCAAAAATTATCCATGTTCACGAGCCAACCTACCATTTGTCTCGGCAGAAACTGCTGCTATAATAAACAAGGCCCAATCTGTGAATTAGGAACCTGTGAAGACAGCAGTAGATGGTCGCAGATTCATCTTGCATGTATCAATCAACGCTGAATCCGGCATACCAGAAGGCATCTTTAGAGTCGCCTGTCGAAAACGTTCGATGAACGTCCGAGTATCTTTCTTCTCCTTTTGTTTGATTTCTATTAGGGGAGACATATTCATGTCCATGCCCCTTTCATAGAAATGGGAGGGAAATAATGCTTTAAATTCATCAAAAAATGAAATGCAATTGTCGGGTAAACTACGATACCAGTCGTAAGCTGAACCCGTCAAACATCCGATGAACACTCGAGTGAGAAGGGCATCATCTTTCTGCAAATGTACAGTCATAATATCAAAGTAATTGATATACCGACTAGGAGAAGCCTTTCCATCAAACAATACCATTGATTGTGGCTTTAATTTCGGTGGAAAGGGTACATCATTCCAATAAGGAGGATAAGGTTGCTTAATCCCTAACCTCTGGAGAAGATCCTTGTGCTTCAAAACTTCAAACTGTGCTTTGAGCTCACGCACTGCTTGAATGGCTTTACTGGTTTGAGGAAGCACGTTTGATTGAATAATTATTGGATGTACCGTGACCCCCACTGGAGGTGGTACATCTTCTGGAATGATGGGATCTGGAGATGCAGAATTTTGGTTAACAGCAGGCTCTTAATTATTCAAAGGTATGTCAACCCCTTGACTATCTTGAGTTTGTGCTGCAACTTGTACCGGTGTTGCTACTGCCGGCTGAGCAGTTTACTGAGTCATTATTATCTGGTGCATGCTTTGCATCATAGTAACCATGTCCTTTAATGATTGCTCAACGGCAGTGAGACGTTGTTCTGTATTAGCAGATGATATCTCTGGTTCATCTCCAATAGCGTAGGATTCAACCTCTCTTGAAGATATAGAAGGATTGGTATAGAGGTATGAATCGACACTATCTGTTTCGGACTCAAAAGATTGAGTACCCCCAGCTTCTGAATCAGAAGTTTGCAACTGTCTTTGCCTTCTTGATCGAGTATTCTGATATACTCCTTCAAAGGAATCAAGAAGTCTGTTGAATTGTTGTTGTCCTATAGTTTGGGACGTGTTGCGTCTGGGACGTCGTCCTCTGTTAGTATTAGATGCCATATTGACTGACACATATGACAACTCATGTTCTTGGTCACCAACTTGCTGTTGAGGCGCATTGAAGCTTAACCGATCAAAAACTGACCGTTTAGAATCCGAACAACAACATTTGATTACAATCTGGTGACACTCACAATGGTGATTTTCTGGGGGGAGTGTCACAGGAGATTGTCTATTTTTACGCTTTTGTATTAGCAACTCGCATAAATCAGAAAGAGTAGAGGGAGTAGTCTTCTTTATTATATTTGGGGTTGAAAAACGTTTAGTCTCTTGTGTATAAAGAACATTACTAGCTGCATTCGCAGAACCAAACTTTACACTTTTACGCGCTTGGAGTTGCGTGCGTAAATCCTGGGATTTTTGAGCACAAATGACTCCATCTTCATTGCGTGTAATTTGAAGATTTGGTACCTTGCGTACAGCAGTATAAGAAGGTTGTTGGTTAAAAACAGGGGTTTTACCAACTATGTTTTTATGCTTCATGCGTGCAGGTACATTCACTTTACATGCAGAAACATCATTGTGAATTTTATCTACACTATCACAGACAAGAGATTTACCTTTACGTACAGAACGCAAAACATGAGTATCTGCCACATTATAAATGGGAGATTTTCCTTTACACGTGGAGCGTAAATTTTGTATGTCTACCGCGTCACAGACGGGAGACTTGTTCTTACGCGCGGGGCGTGCAGCTTTGGAGTCTACCATGTCACAAACGGGAGACTTATTTTTACACGTGGGGCGCACAACCTGATTTTTACGCCCAGAGCGAAAAACTTGAGGGTCTGCCACGTTACCAACGGGAGACTGATTTTTACGCCCATGACGTATTACCGAAGTAGAGACTGCTTCATCAAAGATGGGAGCCTCTACAACAGGAGTAGGAAGGATTCCTTTGCCTTCCGAGACAGCAGGAAAATCTGAGGATGTCTTGGATTTGGGAATCCAAACTTTTTGTGCCATCCTCGATTTCTGAACGTTGGAGCAGCGAGTACCACCCCCAGTTCGGAGCATTTCTTCGTAAGCAGTCTGGTCGAAGTGTACAACCAGAGTCTTCTTTGTCGATCCGATCGGCACATCATCACATTGAGCAATTGCCTCCTCGTCAGAGGAGAAGGTCGTCCCCAGCAGAGTTGCCATTTTGTTTCACTTAACAAAAATGCCTAAAAATTGGCCTTTGAAAATAAAACGAGAAAAAGTACAAGAAGTACAAATTATTCTGGGAAGTATTGCTATGGAAGTCTGATCTGAAGGCGATCACTTTGTTCCTTGGACCATACGATGATGATGAAGATCACTGCTAGAAGATTAACAACCGGAAGAACTAAGTCACCAGAAAGGTATCGACGCACTTGGGCACTGATGGCGAGGTCGAATGCTTTCCTGCATTGCTTCACTCTATTCTGGAAGAAAAGTTGAAGAAGAATGCTATCCAAAATCAAAGTCTCTGGGCTCTGATTTCTGTATTCTCTCATGTCTCTCTGCTCCCTGATGCCCTTGTTATAAAAAAAATAAGTCTCTTTATAGACTTGGCCCATTGTGCGTAAAAAGCAACAAAATTGGGTTTTGTATGCTGGTAACTGTCACCCACGATGGAAGTCACCCTCTGAATATGTTGACACGCGTCCCATTATTCCAACAAAAATAGGGAGCACATATACACGTTCCTCAATAAATGTGGCATGAAAGCCACGTGGATAAACCACGTTCCAAAGTAGTCAGGAAGGATCGGGCGTAAAAACGTCCACAAAATATGCCCCGAGCGTAAAGTAGCAACTGGCGTAAAAACAACACAATTAAAACTTCTCAGCGTAAAGTGGCTAAAATAGCCTTGAGCGTAAAACTTAGCCCAAATAGACTTTACGCCCACAATAGCTTTGAGCGTAAAAGCTCACATAACTATCGTGCGTAAAAAGAAGTAATTATTGAGCGTAAAGTAGCCTTTTTTGCACACCATACGACGAGTATCGAGCTTGGTAAAAATCCGATCCTCTCGACTTCTGTGTTGCATGTTGTCAGCAAATCATTATGTCAAAGTCATTATCACTTGTATTAAATGCATGATTTGACAGCTTCCCAGTGTAAAGTAGCCAGCGTAGAAGGTGGCTAGCGTACAGACTAGCCTGGCGTAATAAATAGCTCTCGTAGAGAATTGCCTGCGTAAAGTCCTCAATTCCTTTTGAATTAATCAAATAAAGCACTTTTTACGCTCCTACACCAAGGAGAAAACATGGTCGTTCCAGACCCATCTAACTTGCGTGAGGTTATCCTCCACAAGAGCAAGGAAAGAGAAGAGGCCTCGGTGCGTAAAGCATCCTTCCACGAACGTCACTGCACCCAAGTCATTGTCAACTGCTGTTGCAACAACGCGACGGTACGAGAAGACCGGCAGTCCATCTTCCAAAGATTACAACAGCCGAGCTCAGAGGATGAGGCGCCTCCCGTCGTCTCCTGCAACTCTACTCAGAAAATCCCCGCCGATGGGAGAGGGAAGAAGATGAACATTTCCAGCCCAAAGATTTCAACCACTATTACTAAAAAACTGTCGTCTAAACGGTTGTCCACTACATGAGTTTTCCAAGGTACCCGTTCAAAGACGAAATCTGCTACAGTGGGAGATTCATCATCCACATCACTGGACGTTGCTGGAACTGGGGTAGCGCTCCTCCGAACATCCACGACAATCCGATGTTCCAAGGAGACGAGCCGGGGGAAACAACTCTCCCATCAGATACAACAGGTGCCAACGTCCCCGACGACGTCCACGACTCTCAAGACGAGGGAAGCTCTGAAGCTGGGGATACTATCCCTTCTAAATCCGAACCAGAGGAGAACATTCCCATATACCCCGATGACTTCTCGGTACAGGAGTATGAGTCGGAGGGCACGTCATCCACTATCCCTTCCACTTATACTCATATAAGGACGGCATTCATGACAAACGACGAACAAGATGGTCCCAGAGATCGCCAACGCATCGACACTCTGGAGGCCGTACTGTGCACTTTGGTCAAAAAAGTGGATGAGATCAAAGCAGCCCTTCCTACTCTGCAAGGAGGGACGCCTGGCCAAACAAACTTGGGTCCCGCGGTCAATGCGGACTCAAACTCAGTGGCACCAAACCTGGACAATAATCCTCCTAAAATGTCGGCTCCTACCGTTGCAGATGAGGCCAGGAAGGCAAAAAGAGAGGTCTAGGAGCTCCGAGCCATGTTCCATGCCCGAGAAAACTGCCAAGACCTCAGGATACGACAACTGTATCCCGCTGCGTGGAGAGATGTTCCCTTCCCACCAAAGTATAAAACATTCCACATCAATCCATATGATGGAAAGACCTCCGCAAGTCGGTACATCACTTACTCCGAGGTCACCACCGACCATCTGTCCCATGACGATGCCATTCTTACACGATTATTCATCCGGGCATTAGAAGGGATCGCCTTCGACTGGTACCGCAACCTGCCAGACAACTGCATCCACTCCTTCACCAGCTTCAAGCGCATGTTCTTGGAGAGATTCTACGAAGTAGGATAGGACATCACAATGTCCACCCTCATGGATGTCGTTCAAGGGGAGAAAGAACTAACAAGGAACTATATCGAGTGATTTCGCCAAACCGTAATGAAGCTGCCTTCTGGCAACACTGATTCCTCCTTGATTAAAATTTGCCAAAAGAGACTGCTTCCAATAATCAGCCTCTGGATGGGTGAAAGTCAATTCAAGGACTGGAAGACATTCATCATCAGTGCCACTAGCGTCGAGGACAGGTTGAAGAAGGCTCGCCAACTGGGATTGCACATCTCGGAGGAAGAGGACAAGGGCAAGCGCCCTAATACCTACAACAAAAATGGTGGTAACTCCTCCAACAATCGGGACAACAAGGGCAAGCAGGCTATGGTGGCCGACACAGCCCAAAAGCCTGAGTCAAAACCGGCAGACAAGCAATGGCCGCAAATGACCTACTCCTTCAAAGACGGCCATGCCAAGCCCATCTTGGACATATTCATACAAGGAGATAGAATTCAGCTCCCTCCACCAAGACGGGAACCTCGATCGGCATAAATGGAGAGCCCAAAGTACTGCCATTACCACTGCTACGTCCACTATGCTACACACGACTACTACCAACTGAAGCGATATATCCAATATCTCGTCGATTCGAAGGCTCTGGCCATTGATTTCGAGAAGGTAACCATAGCAGCCAATATGGTGTCCGTACAGTTTGGCAGCTTTCCTCCAACAGAGACTCAAGACGGCGTGGTACCCATCCCGTGGGCGACAATGGAGATTGCTAATCCTCTACCTCCTCAAGATCAGGCTATTGGTCTAGTGCCCCTCACAATATCACGAGGGGAGGTCATGTGGGTCCATCCGAACTTGGTACCTGAAGTGACTCGGTCCACACCACTCTCTATTGGCAGAAAGAAGGATGGAAAGGTCAGATCCTGTCGCACAATTTCGGCAGATATCGAAGAAGCCACAATTGTCGTCACTCGGTCTGGTGCTCAATCCCAACCTACGCCAGATAACTCGACTGAAGAGCATCAGTCGGCCACTGCTGACACTCTAGGACCTTCCCAACCTCCGACGACCGATAAGCCTAGGCCGAAGGAGACTCGCTTTGACAAATCCCTCCGAAAAGAGGCACCTCATGGGCTGGAAAGGCCCTACAACTTTGATATATTGGCGCAATTGGCCAACACACCGGCTAAACTGTCATTGTACGAGCTCCTGAGACTCTCCAAGGATGTTCGTGCGGCCTTGAGCGATGCACTCCAGAATGCCGACGCATATCTAGCTCAAGTCAACCTCACGGAAGAGAGCCCGCCTATAGATCTCCAAGACAGCGCTTGCACAGGAGCGATACCCAACATTGTCTTCACTCCACAGGACATGCTCATCAAAACCAACCTGTACGATCGACCGTTATATTACACTGGATACATCGACGACGTAAAGGTGGATCGGATGCACATTGATCCTGGTTCTTCCATAAGCATCATTCCGAAGGGTCTGTTACATCATCTCCGTATTCCTATGCATTGCCTGACACCAACAAGCACCGCCATCAGCGGTTTCAATTCGGACAGGAGCTACCCGATTGGAAAGATTCGCTTGAAGTACCAAATCGGCGATCTTCAGTCAGAAGTGACCTATTACGTCATAGATGCGGACACTTCCTACAACATCCTTCTGGGGCGCCCTTGGATACACGATTACATGATCGTGTCTTCCACGCTGCACCAGTGCTTCATATGTCGACAAATACGGCTTCGTGAGGACAGAATTTGCCGACATCGATCCTTTCAAAGGGGTCGAATCCTACTACTCAGACTCCTGCTTATACGAAAAGTCGAAGAGGCACCTTAGTGAAGGAGATGTGCAAGCTCGTACTGAGATGGCCACAGGATCAGAAGTGCCCCTGACAATCCACCTCCAAGCTCGTAAACCTGGCAAATCCGTACCCCTTACGGCCGCTCTACGTCAGGATGCAATCAGTCTCTCGGCACAAGAGGGGCAAATGATAATCTGGCTGCCAAGGTCCGGCCAAGTGCCAAGACCCACAACGGAGCCACTAACAATCAAACTGCCTAGAGTTGGCCGGCCACAAACGAAGAAGCTCAATCCCTCCGACAAGCCAGTGACAATACGTCTTTCCAAGAGGAATCGTCACCCCGATGCAAAGTCTGGGGCTTCTAGCGAGCCAACCACTCCCCACCCAGCATCGAGTTCCAAACTGGGGGTCGCTAGTTTGCTAACGGCTCCACGTTCTGCTCCACCAGCGGAACCCCTGATGATCAGGTTTCCCAAGTCATCCTCTCAGTCTTCATTTATACAGGGGGTGGCCGAAGAAGAACCAGAACTGGCCAAGTATGTGGCTGCTCACACTGATATTCCATCCACAGATGATGTAATCCCGCTAGAAAAGATACCTTACTTCATCAATAAAGGGCTATTTTTGAACTACATCGAGCTTAATAAGCTTTGTACAATGTATGCTATGGAACACGGTATAGGCACTCACCTACATACACAGGTGAAAAATGTTTACACTGTAAATCAACTTACTCCCGTGGAAGATGCTTACCACATAATCGAGGGAGGGGACCATCCAATCATCTTCGGTCGGAAGAATGATCCACAACCCTTCACCATAGAAGAAGTCGATCTCGAATCGGACGCCGTGAGACTGCCTCTCTATCTATATAGACCCCAATCCAAATACCTCATGCAAAAATAAGGGTATGATCTGGAGATTGCGCCTGGTTTGAAGTATGGCACTGGTTGACAATTGCCTTTAAAGTCGCCGGTCCCGGCTGGTAAACCACAGGACTACTACAACAAGACCCGATGCGGACTGGAATATGTTACGCCTGCAACGACCCATGAAAGCTCAGATGAGGAATGCGACTGGCATTCACACTCAACCGGATCACCAACTTCTGATTCAGATATCAGCATCGGGGATGTATTCAGGCAGGTCTTGTATGTCAATATGGCGTTCGCTGATACTTACGAAGAAGGTGAAGACTTTCCTGAACTCCTCGAATTAGAGCCGTAGGCTCAACAGCTGGATGCGCAATGGGAGAAGCGGTTTGAACAAAGAGAGCCTCCTACTGAAGATGAGGTCATGCAAGTGGATCTCGGCAGCGACTCTTCTCCACTAATGAGCTATTGTTGCACTACCTCCCTAATCCTAAATTATGTTTGTGGGCTCCTTTTATTATATGCTCATTTGGCTCTCCATGCTAAGATATCGTATGTCCGTCAATCAAATTAAGTTACTGACAACTATATTGATTCGACATCTTTTATCCTTAAGTAGTACCGCTCAACTTTATTTGTCATGTCGGATATAATCCACCTGCAGGGTTTACATGACAATCCTTATGAGCTCCTTAAGAGGACATCATCAACCCGATGTATCGGGACATGGATTTCATTTATAATCAACAGCCCATCATACATACAATATTATTACCCAATTCATAGAGGTTGTTGATCCATAATGAATCTCACTCTTTTATGAGTCAAAGTAATGCACATTGCATATACATGTCCGTTATTATATCTGGATTAAGAGTACAAGCATCCATAATAACAGAGGTGTTTGTTTTCTTATGTAGTCAGTACAAAGAGAACAACCTCAAGTGATCATGTTTAATCCACACAAAGTGTACTAGTGTAAACCTATAGTCAAGATAGACTAATACCAGATTATACTACAACCTTTTCAATAGATTGTCCAAGTCCATCTAGGTTGTGAACTATTTATATACTCCATAGAAAACTGATAATATGATCTTCTGTGTGACACCACACACCATATTATCTATAATATAGAATATCAGACATTTGTATTAACACTTGTAACAAATACAATATGCAAACATTTGCCCATATGATTCTTATTCTAAATTTAAGGAAATAAGGTTACTACAAAAGTGATGCTTTTAGTATATAACCCTAACAGAATGCCAGCGTGCCTTCGACAGCATCAAAGAATAGTTATCGAACCCTCCAGTCCTGGTGGCCCCGGTTGCTGGAAAACCATTCCTGCTCTATGTACGAGCAATAGAGCATTCCTTTGGTGCTCTGCTAGCACAAAACAACGATGCAGGCCATGATCAAGCTATATATTACCTCAGCCGAATGATGATTGGGACAGAGCACCGATACACTGCCGTGGAGAAGGAATGCCTCGCCCTGGTATTCGCCATTCAAAAGATGCGACACTATGTCACAGGGCAAACCATGCATGTGATATCATGAGTCAACCCCCTCACGGTCCTCATGACTAAACCAGGGGCACTCAACTCTCGCCTCGCTACATGGGCAATATTACTGTCCCCCTACTATATGATCTTTGTCCCGCAAAAGGCTGTTAAATTCAAGCTCTGGCTGACTTTTTAGCAGCCCACCCAGGCTCGGAGTCGGCCAAAATATATAAAAAAATCCCAGATGAGGTCGTCGACTCGCATGCGACCTCTCACGATGATATATGGCGAATGTTCTTCGACGGTACTTCGAGGACCGGACCCAAAGGCAAGATCGTCGTCGGAGCCGGAGTGGTGCTGATTTCTCCTTTCGGACTGGTGATCAATCGCGCTTACTCCCTCATGGAACCTTGGTCTAACAATGTGGCCGAGTACAATGCTTTAGTCATTGGCCTCCAACTTGAAAGAGAGCTGGGGGTAGAATATCTTGAAGCATACGGCGATTCACAATTAATCGTCAATCAGATTCGGGGTTTGTACGAAGTTCGCCATGAAGACATGATCCCTTTTCACCAAATAGAGATTAACATTATCTCGTCATTTGAAGGGTTCTTCATCAAACACGTCCCCAGACTCCAAAATATCGAAGCCGATGCCTTAGATGGCCTTGCCGCTTCCCTAGCAGTTCTGAACTATGCTCATCAATCGGTGGATATGATAGGCCATGAACTGGTCTGTCCCAAGACCAATGTTCAATTTGTGGCGAGTTATTCCGCTCAGACGATCGACGAAGCACCAGACTAGAGACAACCATTCATTGACTTCGTAGTCTACGATATTCTGTCGGAGGACCCAAAGGAAGCCACCTATATCAGAAGGCATTCTCTCAAATTTTTCTACGATACAGAGAAAAAAATGCTGTATCGTCGATATTATAATGGATTATTGCTTCGATGTCTATCAAACGTAGAAGCCAAAGAAGACGTACGTGAAGCTCATGACGGTGTCTGCGAGGCCCATCAGCCTGGCCAAAAATTGTAAGACCGTCTTCGCCGAATGGGCTACTACTGGCCTACGATGGTAGCAGATGCGATAGACTATGCAAAAAAGTGCAAAGCCTGCCAAGTCTATGCGGACTTCATCCACCAACCATCCGAATTTTTACATCTGACAGTGGCATCCTGGCCATTCGAAGCATGGGGAATGGATATCATCGGTCCAATCACTCCACCTTTTTTCCGAGGATATTGCTTTATACTCGCCATCACATATTACTTCTCCAAATGGGCGGAAGCTGTTCCGCTTGCAAAAGTGAAGACTTCAAACGTGATCAGTTTCCTCAAGCATCACCTCATCTATCGCTTTGGACTGTCCCGAAGGATCATCCATGATAGTGGTCCACAGTTCGCAAGCCATGCCTTCTATCGGTTCTGCGACAAGCACCGCATCCAGAATATTGCTTCAACGCCATACAAACCGGCAGCGAGTGGGTTGGCAGAAGCATTCAACAAAACCATCATCAAGTTGCTCAAAAAGTTTGTATCATCCAACAAACGCGATTGGAACGAGAAGCTTGGTGAATGCTTATGGGCGTACCGTACTACAGTCCGAACAGCCACAGGGAACACACCATTCTCCTTCGTATACGGGAGTGAGGCAGTTTTCCCATTGGAGACTCAAATACCCTCGCTCTGTGTCGCTCTCACTTACCAATTGACGACGGACGATAACTACCGTCGTCGGCTACAAAAATTGGAGTCCTTAGATGAAAAGTGCCTCTTGGCTCAGCAACGAATCGAGCTATACCAAGCACACATCTCCGGAGCCTTCAACAAGAAGGTTAAAATCAGAACATTCCAAGTGGGCGATCTCGTTCTGACAGTTCGAAGGCCGATGGTTATGACTCACAAAACCGTCGACAAATTTTAGCCAAAATGGGAAGGTCCATTTATCATTAAGGTTGTATTCTCCAACGGTGCTTACCGTCTCGCAAAACAAAATGGAGACTTGCTCATGTTGCCCGTCAACGGCAAGTTCCTAAAAAAATATTATGTCTAAACGACATTCTCCAAATCCCAAATTATTGAGTTATGTACCCGCTGGTGCTGCTGAACTCACATTCTCCGAATCCCAGATTATTGAGTCACGTACCCTCCGGTACCGCTGAACTCACATTCACAGATCCCAGATTGTTGAGTTATGTACCCTCTAGTACCGCTGAACTCACATTCTTTTTCCAAATATCCCAGATAGCTGAGTTATGTACCCGTCGGTACCGCTGAACTCACACACTCACGGATCCCAGATTATTGAGTTATGTACCCGTCGGTACCGCTGAACTCACATTCACAGATCCCAGATTGTTGAGTTATGTACCCTCCAGTACTGCTGAACTCACATTTTTCTTCCAAATATCCCAGATAGCTGAGTTATGTACCTGCTGGTACCGCTGAACTCACATTCCGACTACAAATCTTCTAGAACGACGAGTCATGTACTTTTTTGTACCACTGAACTCATACTTTTCCTCCAAACATCCCAGATAATTGAGTTATGTACTCGCAGGTGCCTCTGAACTCACATTCTAGTCACTCTTTTGGGTAGTAAGTCATGTATGATCATACCTCTGAACTTATTTCTCTGAAAGAGCTCCTCCCTCATGATCTACTACCCGCACTCTCAGTACACAAAAAGGGTAACGGATCCACAAATTTTCAAAGTGACCACGTCGATGTTACCTCTGAGTCGTTTCACTTTCGCCAAAACCAAATCACCCCTCTACATAGAACTTCCATGTCCTCATTACCTCTTAGTCGTTTTATGTACCCCTTCATGGACCCCACTCCTACCACGTCCTCATTACCTCTGAGTAGGAAGGCTCCATCGAAGAAACCCTCATATTTGCCATATCCTCATTACCTCTGAGTAAATATGTTGGATCTCTCTCGACTTATTATCTATACCAAAAAAAACCCCAGGGTACGCCAAGGATAATAGGTCCACGAATGTCCTCTGTTGACCGCAAATATCCTCTGTTGAGTCCACTTCGGCCATGTCCTCATTACTTCTGAGTAGGAAGACTCCGCGGTAAAACCTCCATACTTGCCATATCCTCATTACCTCTGAGTAAGTATGTCGGTTCCCTCCTAACATATTATTCGTATCCAGAATTAGGATACGCCAAGGATAATAGGTCCATAAAAAGTCTTCCATTGGAGCAACTACTACAAAGCAAAGAACAGAGCAAATGTGTTCTGTTCAAAATCAGTTACATTCACACGATTACATCATATGAGCAAGCCAAAAAAGTTCTCTATCATTTCATTCAGATAAAAGGAAAGAAGATTACATCGATATCCAAAATAAGCAAGACACAAACTGCAGCTAAAGACAGACAAAAATATCAAGACAAACGGCGGACATTTGTGAGAGCCCACGAATCCTAGTTGCGGGGGCGCATATACCAATCCCTTAACTATTTTGCATATGAAGGATGTACTTGAGCAAAGTCCTCATCCGAAGTAGGAAGATCAGAACTCCCAGTACTACCGCCGTCAGACTGGGGCTCCTCCTTTACAGCAATGGGCGCCAGCTCTCCTCTCTGTTCCTCCGTTTCTGGTGTTACCTCCTTCTTAACAAGCGATAATTCTTGTTTGAAAGGGGGCAGTAACTCTTCCTTCACAACGATCTCAGCCTTCGGCAGGGTTGCTGCAAGAATCAAAGATAAAAAGAAACAGAGTCAAAAGATGGTCAGGGCCTTATACGGCACAGTCCAAAAGGGAGCTCATGCGATTCTGTTCAGAGGGGCTCCAGGTCCAGTTTACGAAGTATTTATGCGGCCCACTAAGACAACTCCCATACGGCTCGAACATGGGGTATACCCTCATGCGGCTCGGTTATGGGACATGTATGCGGCCCATATAATTCGAACAGTTTACATTAAAGGCTTGTGCATAAAGCATACAACAGAGCCGTTTTTTGGGTTTCGAAGCATATGACTTTCCCAAATCCTTACCCTTTACGGCAGGATAAACGTCGGAATAAGCTGTGGGTGCTACAGCCGACGTCGAGGCCACGCCCTTATCCTTCGTCGCAGCCTTCGTCGTAACCTTAGAGGACTTGGGAGCCATTGCTGATGATCAAAGAAGGAAGACGAAGATAAGAAAGCTAGGGCAAGAGCGGAGAGTAAAGAAATCTTTTTTCCAAAGCACGCTACTATTTATAGGCGGAGCCCATAGACCGACGCATCGATCCGTGTGCAGTGTAACCGACTCTTCGGTTATCAAGGCAAAAATTCAAGGCTAAACTCTTGGGATCCTGTCCCAAAAAGCGGCTTTAAATATGACAGCAAATCAAAGGCAATCAATGCGAAGATTTGCACATGTGGCATGAAGACGTGGCAAAGAGCCCATGCGGCCAAGCAGCCCATGCGGCTGGAAAGCCCATGCGGCTGAGACATCCATGCGGCCAGAACATCCTATACGGCCCGAAGAATTTTTACGTGGCCATACTTCTTATTCAAAGTATTTTAATTTTACAAATTGAAAACTTTGAAGGGGGTCTTGTAGAAGCATGGAAAATAATAAAGAAAGACCTATGCGGCTCCAACAGAAGGATCCCCATGCGGCTCAGGATCCCCATGCGGCTCAGAAGTCCATGCAGCTCAGGGGTCCATGCGGCTCGGATAGATCCATACGGCTCAGAAAGAAGCCATGTGGCCTTCAATAGTTCTTCTCTACATTTGGCTGCATGTAATGCTCTGACGGCTGTTCTGACAAATAACAACCATGACAGCTCTGACATAAAGACGCAATAATGACTGACAGGATGGCGTATTCAAGGAAAAGAGGAGAAAATCTCCTTACAGCTAGCAAAATCCAACAAGTCCCGAGGCCACTCCATGCGGCCGCTCACTTCATGCGGCTGCCCATCCGCATGCGGCTGTCTATCCACATACGGCTACCTATCTGCATGCGGCTGCCTATCCCCATGCGGCTGCCCCTCTGTATGCGGCTGTCTATCAACATGCGGCTGCCCCTCTGTATGCGGCTGCCTATCCTCATGCGGCTGCCCCTCTGCATGCGGCTGCCTATCCTCATGCGGCTGCCCATCGACGTGTGGCTGCAGGTTTCATGCGACTGAGAGAACCCCCATATGCAGCTCGGCCAGGACGGTCCAGTTGAGACACGTGGCACTCTTCGCTACAATTGAGACACGTGGCAGTCTTATCTTTCCTGGAATCATGGGTGCTAACAAATCCTAACAAAATTAGATTTGTTGCAATCGTCATAATTGCCCTGATCAAATCAAATCAAGCAAATTGGACACATGGCAGGCTATCACAAATCACGAATATTCAAGGCAATCAATATTTATTGCCTACGGAGATTTGATGCAATCTACATTAATTAACTAGATTTGCTACAATCAAAATTAATGGCCCAAATTTATTTGATCCTTAACCGTCGACTTATCAAGGAGGCAATCATTGCAAACCCTAATGATCACACCCCCACTTCTATAAATAGCAAGGTGCCATTCCCTTGCAGAGAAGAGGATTTTTTGGAGACCTGGAGACCTGAGGAGAGCAGAGAAAAGAGAGAGAGCACTACAGAGACATCCAGAGATCCTGCAACTAAAGGCACAAGGGAGTCTCCCTACACGTCCAAGAGCATTTCTTCACCAGAGCCAAGGCTGCATCCGATCGTCCAAGGAGTAAGGCAGAGCTGCCGTCGCTTTTCCGAGCCTCTACCGCCACCCCCCAGAATCTAAAATAAACAATTGTACTTAGATTGATGTACCTAGGTTTTCGTCCCTAGGCTTTCTTTGTACGAGCGAGTTTGTATTTTGAAGTAAAAGTCCAGTCCACCGATATAATTGTTCTATTTTTTATAATTCATGGCAAACAAGTATATCTGTTACTACCGTATCTGATGCAAGCACTTTATCTCGAGTCATGGCGTAGACACGGCCCTAGGCATTAGGGCGATGATCCTGGACATTCTGTTGTACATGTTGAGGAGATCGAGGAGCTGGGCCTCGATTTTGATGATTTGGTTGTGGCGGAGCGCCCTGTCTTCGCAGTCGGGAAAGACAATCTTTAGCGTAGTGTCCATTTTTCCTACAAAAGTGACAATCTATGTTCGGGGTACGGCACACGCTGGCATCGTGTCCGATAAAATTACATTTTGTGCAACGAGACCTAGTTTTCTGTCCCTGGTTGCCCCCGTTGTTTGGACGCTTTGCAGCGTGATTGTTGTCTCCCATATGGCTAGGACGTTTGTGATTGGAATAATGCACAAAGTCTGCAGCAACAGGAGGGTACTGGCTCTCAAGGTGGAGGGCATGATTTAGAGCATCGCCCATGGTCTTGTACTCCGAAACCCCTACATGCGCACCGATAGAGCGTCGCAGACCCACTTCGAACCGTCACACACGGCACTCCTCTGTAGGAAGAAACGTGCCAGCAAATTTGGACAATTTGTTGAATTCTGTGGCATATTGTTCTACTGTCCGGTTCCCTTACCTCAACTGTATGAATTCATTCTCCTTCTCTTGGCGAACGGCGAAGGAAAGGTACTCGACTTCAAAGGCTTTACGGAACGTGTCCCAAGAGATCGGTGCTGAGTTGTTGTCGCGTCGGATTGCTCGCTTGTGCACGGCCCACCAGTCGTGCGTGTTCAACTATAGTTGAAATTGTGCGTAGGCGACTTCATTTGATTCTTCAATACCGAGGAGCTCGAAGTGATCTTCCAGCTCTTCCAACCAGTCGATTGCCATAGAAGGACCTTCGGTACCGCTGAAGGAAGTGCGGCACGCTTTCTTGAATTCTAACACTTCAAAGTTATATTTTTTTGGTGCCGTCGGTTGACGCTCGGGATCCTCCGTATCAACTTCAATGGGTTGGACCATCGACACGGTGACAGTAGGCACAGTCGCAGAATTTTTGTTGGCCACAATTGTCTGGACGATCTGCTGCAGAGTATCTAGTTGCTTTTGTTGCAGCTTAGCTTGTGCGTCGAAACGAGCTTCGAATTGGGCCTGTCGTGCCTCTGTCTATTGATGTCGGTTCTCGGACTGTTTTTGTTGTGTCTCCATCATACGCAACATCCTTTCGATGGTATTGTTAAAAGCTCTGGCCGGCGAACTACTCGAGCCGCTCGAAGCGCTCTGTTCTTGCTCGACCGTGGGTTTCGGAACTTCTGCAATACGAAGGCAAACGCATCAGTCTCAAATTATTTCGGACTCATTATATGGAATAACTTACCTCATCGATACGAGATCAAAGGTTTGAAACTCTAGACGCGAGGCCAAAGGATGTAAAGTCGTGCTCTGATACCATCATATCACGCCCTGATTTCGTATAATCGACAGTCGTCCCCCGGACGTGATGCCGTGCGAACCTAAGTTACGATCACACAAGGCATAGTCATAAGGTTATCCGAAATACAACATCAAGTTAGAGTATGTAGATAATTGATTGACACATTTGAAATAGAAGTAAACTTTTCATTGATAATAAAATTTTATTTACATTGACTCTATTACAATCATTGTCGCACGGGCTACAATATGACTCAACTTACAAAACGAACGCTGATGAGACAGTCGTTCCATACATTACATCCCATTTTACAAGCAAAAACTATTACACTTTCCACCTGCTATCAAGGGAAGTCGATTCGTCATCTTTTCTTTTTTGTACTGAGAGCGGAGTCTTCAAAAGGATTCAGAAAAAGCCTTCAACACACGGACGAGGCTTCAAAAGTGTTCACGGCTCCTTAAGCTTTAAGTGGTACGCCCTTCATGGTTCGGGGTACCTGCGTGGAGAGCGAGGATCAGTACATTACACTTTATACTGGTGCATGGCTATTTAAGTTCCAAGCTCTCATTTGGTTGCAGAGTTTATATGACTTAGTGTATGAACGTTTCTAACCATCCTAATAAATTTGGACAAGCATATGACAAGCATAATGTGAAATATGTTGAAACTTACCGACGGCGGACCATGCCACGCCTTATGAGACTTACCATGTTCTTTCCTGTCAATTGTTATCATTTTTATATGCAGTTTGTATATATGAAAGTCACTGGCACCACAAGCCATTTTGGACTATAGCTGGGTCAAACGGCGATCCTTTCAGCACAGGTAGCGAGCCCCGCTGCAAGTTCTCCGACTAACCATATTTTGCTTTCGTCGAGCTCAGCAATCTTTTGCTTCCTCCTAGGCCGAAACGATCCCGTGTCTCGGGGTATCGCTCGAGGAAGCCGTTCCTCGTGCAAGAATTATCCGATGACCGTGCAAAGACAATTTTAGTTATTAAGGTATAGCCTACATTCTCTTTGAAAGCTTGCTTATTTTATCGTGTCCGTGCCCTTGTATTTATTTTTTCATCCGCAACAACACTATCACTTTTACCTAAGAAGGGGTCGAGAAGAGAAAGGTCAGCCACCCACCTTGAGTTTACTTCAGACAAGAGAACTTATTGGTCGTGCTAGACATCGCCTACGTGATTACGTGAAATCGTACAAACAAACCGATTAGAACACTGTATTATTCAAGAAGTTCGATAGGAAATGCGAGTTCGAAATGCAAGCCATGAAAACCATTGAAAACATTCACGAAAACGTATTCAGAAAACCAAGCCAAACCAACGCAAGCGTCGTGATAAACAGAGCAATGGGAGGTCTCTCCCGACTCAGCCGCAGAGTCAATCCTTGAGGCACAACCCGCTGAATATGGGACTTGGATCCGAAGAAGCCATTCCATAACGGGGAATGGATCTTAATTCAACCGTTCCCGTTCAACCGATTCGATCGATCCTGACCTATCGGTCCCGATCGAATCGATAACGACAGTGTTCCTTTCTCGCGCACCCCATGGACTGAGAACGGGGCACGATGTAGGGACGGGGCACTACAAACCTGATTAACAATTAACTTAGAATCACCATGTACTTCGAGATATTCAATATCAAGTTGCTTGGCTAATTGGAGTCCAATGAGCAAGGCATTGTATTAATTATGCTACATTGTTGGAGCATGGTTCATATAAAGAATAGGCTCTCTGGATAGCTAATCCATCTGGTGAAATGAAAACAATTCCCACTCCAGCGACAAGGGTGCCTCCAGGTCCAATTCTAGATGCTCCGTCAAAGAACAAACGCCAAGTAGGAAATTCTTTTGAGATCATATTTGATTCCAATACAGCGACAAGGGTGCCTCTAGGTCCAATTCTAGATGCTCCGTCAAAGAACAAACGCCAAGTAGGAAATTCTTCTGAGATCATATTTGATTCCAATGTCTCGTGTGGAATCTCGTCATAAAGCTTAGATGTCTCGGGGACAGGATGAGCTGCTAAAAAATTAGCAAGTGCTTGGCCTTTCAAAGATTTTTGTGGGACATAGACCATATCATATTGTGCTAATAATATGGCCTATGTAGCAAGCCTAGAATTGAACGTACTGGGCTTCTTCATTAATACCCGAAGAAGATTAACTCAAAAAATAACATGAATAGTTTGGCCGATGATGTAATGTCTTGTCTTTTGAACAGCAAACATTAAGGCTATGCATTCCTTCTCTACCGGACTATAACGATGTTCAGCTCCAATCATCGTTCGGCTAAGGTAGTAGATGGCTTGTTCATGACCTTCATTGTTCTTCTGAGCCAGTAAAGCTCCTAGTGAATGGTCGATCGCCCGTACATACATCAAGAAGGGTATTCCTGAGATCGGTGGCACAAGGACTGGTGGATTCATCAAATACCGTTTTATGTCATCAAATGCTCGTTGATATTCTTTTGTCCAAATAAAAGACACATCTTTCTTCATTAACTGAGTAAATGGTTTGCAACGTCCAGATAAATTTGAAATGAACCTCCTGATGTAAGCAAGTCGACCCTGGAATTCTCCTAGCTCTTTTAGGTTGCGTGGATGACGCATCTCTTGAATGGCTTTAATCTTCTTAGGATCAACGTGTATACCTTTAAAGGTAATGATGAATCCAAAAATTTTGCCACTAGAGACTCCCAAGAAAGACTTGGTGGAATTCATTTTGAGTTGATGCTGGCGCATTAGATTGAATATAGTTCTTAAATCTTGGATATGATCTACCTTTAGACGACTTTTAACGGCAATATCGTCAACATAGCATTCGACGGTCTTTCGCAAATGATCTCAAAAGATAGTACTCATTGCCCGCTGGTAAGTTGCACCCGCATTCTTAAGACCGAAAGGAATGACCGTATAGCAGTATAATCTGTGAGAAGTACGAAATAAAGTGTGTTTTTTATCTTCAGGATTCATCCGGATTTGATTGTATCCAGAAAATCCATCCATGAAAGAGATTCGTTCGAATCCACAAGTATTGTCGATCATGACATCAGTAATTGGGAGAGGGAATTCATCTTTAGGGCAAGCATCATTGAGATCCCGAAAGTCTATACATAACCGAACCTTCCCGGTCTTCTTCAAAACCGGTACAACGTTGGCTACCCAGTCAGGATCACTAACAGAATAAGGCACTTTAGCGACGCCTAAAGACGTCGCTAAAATGCCAAAAGATGTCGCAAAACCATTATAGCGACGTATTTAGCGACGTCTTCCTCTTGTCGCGGAAACCTTAGTCACTGTTTGGAAAGACGTCGCTGATCGTCGCCAACATCGACGTTTACCGACGCATACCGACGAAACTGACATCGCTATACGTCGGTAGCCTAGCAATATATGCCGGTTTAGCAACGTCTACCGATGCAATATGCCGTCGAAACGCGTCGATAAACGTCGGTAGACGTCGTAAATTTTGAAAAAAATAAATTACAGTATGCAGTTTTTTCCACAGAATTATTTCCTTCCTGCAGTTTAATCTGAAACACAATATATGCTACCAACAGAATCATTTTCTCCATAGAATTATTTTCTCCACAGAATCATTTTCTCTAGAAAATTATGGGTGTACACTACCAATTACCAATGTATCTATGCAAGCAACAAACAAGTGTCACAAACAAATAAGTGTGACAAATAAATACAAAAAAAACAAGTACTCAACTCAAACACTCAATACAAACAGTCCTAACTCGGACTACTGGGGATCTGGAGCAGGAGGGGACGCGTCGCGACGAAGGGCTAAGAAAAGCTCATAGTCCTCCTGTGAAATCGACACCGATGAAGGAGGTAGTGACGTCAGTAGAGTCGGTGTCAATGAAGAAGGCAGTGGCGTCGGCGGAGTCAACGACGATGAAGGCGCACCCGGAGGACGATAACACTCCAACTCTGAAAGTCGCTGGTGGTATGAATCAATGATAGATAACATTTTATCACTGCTATCAGCCATCGAATCCTGTGCCAATCTCAGTCTCTCGACCATGGACATCTGTGATGCCTGCAGATCAATACGCTGGGCTCCGTCGACGCTTTAAGATCGATGATGCTCCGCTCTGTCTGCTCAGTCACATGCTGGAGCTCCATAATGCTGCGGTCGAGCGCATCCAATTGTGCTACAAGCGCAGGCTCATCCGACGGGTGCTGAGACTGGTCCTGAATCCGTCATAGCAGCTCGTCCCGAAGGGACTCCATCATCTGGTGGACTCGGACAGACTCCTGGGACGGCTGTGGACCATGCACACTAGCGGAGGATGCCCTAGAGGACAGGCTCGTAACTAGGGTGCCATAGGATCCGGTACCGTAGTACGTACCCCTACGGAGGCCACCAGCGGCGGTCATCCATAGCTTGTCCGTCGACGGAGCTTGAGTGGGCTGCGAGGAAGTACCGGCCTCTCCCTCAGTAGGTGCACTAGCAGCCGCCCGATCCCGAAGCCTCTGATACTCTGCCTAGAAAGTATAGATAGTACTCTATGATTTCTAATTTCTAATTAATTACTTATTATTACTAACTACATGAATATTTATTTACAAACATATTTACTAAGTTATATTAAAATTAACACGAAGTATTATAACTAACAAATAGTATTGTAATACTTATATAGGCTTGTACGGCTCCCTCATCAATAAGGGCTTCGCCCTTTCGATGGGTGGCCAGGAAGACGGTCACCATGTCGGCGTTACCGACCTTCCTTACCTGTAATTAAATATATTATCTTAGTAATAATTTATCGGATTTGTATTAAAATAATATTTCTGAAAGAGAAATACGTAACAGACGACGGAAATATTCCGTCATCGGAATCGACCCACCATACCACTTCGAGGCATGCTGCCTAGCCGCCTTGGCCTTCTAGGACTTTTTCTTGTACCTTGGCTCATTGAATCGAGCCTTCATCACATCCCACTAATCAGGGGTGATCCAACCTTGGATCGGCTTTCCGGCACGATCACGAGCCTTCTGATCATTGATAGCGTCGCGGATCAGCTTAGCAGCGACAGCAGGAAACATCCCCTCGATCAGCTCGGCCCGGTGCGGTAGATAGAAAAACATATCCTAGAAGAGTACGCAAACCAAATATTTTTCAGTAATATATAATATGCATAAATAAAATGATTCATGTTAAAAGTAAATATATTTTAACCTTGAAGTGCGCAAACCAGTAGGCCTTCCTATCGTCCGGAGCATCCGAGTAGTTTATCCAAGGACCCCCATAATTTTGCCTTAAGAGCTGGCCTAGACGTCTCTGTACCAACGAGGGACAATATCTATACAGACATATTTTATTAATGAGAAAAATTAATTTATGATAAATACAGAAAAAATGATAAACCAAAATACTTACATTGTACCGTCGGCCCAGATCTCCGTCCTCGTCTCCTCCGAAGGTGCGCAGGCAACATCTGCCTGATACTGGTCGGCCGTCGGCGCAGCCTCCTCCATCTGCTTATCTTCCTCCATCGTCGTACTAGCAGGAGGAACGCTACTCTCGGAAGCAGTCTCAGGCCTGGAACTACTCGTCCCAGGAGATATGCCCCGTAGCATCGTGGCGGACGGAGCTACTGTCCGATACATAGGAGTACTGGGCGACGAGGATCCAGAGCCGGTACCAGTAGGAGGTACCAAAGAAGAACCCCATCCTCTAGCAGTACCACCAGTAGGTACTGTCACGCCCCAGAACCAGAATACTGGAGAGCGGGAGAATAACTCAGCCAGCTACGTATTACGGGTAGATGAATACCGTATAATACGATCAATGCTGTCTAACCAGACGAGGGGGTGCATACTACATGAAAGTCTTACTATGGTCATTTCACATCTATTGTCTCAATCATTCAAACAAGAAATAGGAAATAGAGAACATGTAAGAATAAGCAGTAAGGCGTCCCAAATGCTCAGTCAAAATGTTCTTGAGATCTGGCTTTACAAAACATAGCCAGATGGTATATAGTAAATTATACACAATTGTTATCAGCTGCAGTCTGACTTAATTATAATTATGCAAAAGTAAGTACGAGACGACCCGACTAACATGTCGGTGCCAAACGGCTAAGTATAAAGTAAATGACAAAATGAGCGGTGAAGTAAGGAAACCCACTCGAGTCCTCCTGCGATCATTCCCCTAGTATTGACCATCCTGGAGGTAGAAGTAAGCTGAGTCCTCGGGGACCGGCTCTAAATCTGGCCATGCAAAACCAGAGAGGTTAGACCTCTAATAGCAAGTACCACAAGGAAGGACGATATGAAAGACTAAACTAGTAAGTAAGAGAATATAGTAATAGATCTCTGCTTCCCACTAGGATTCATATAACATCACGACACTTCGAACCAACCTCCCAACCAAACAAAGACAGAAGTTAGCCCGTCATATCCTGACATTCTGATCATCTCAGTTAGGCAACAGAGTAGGTACAGTACACAAACAAATCATCTTGAACGGCCAATCAACTACTACGGCTTGCTATTGTGAGTCCCAAGTTATCCTGAAATTATGCAATTAGAGATTCCTCGGTTCTTACTATGTGCAAGCAAGGCTAGTCTATCCAATCAATCAATTGCGCCAATCATGTAGTTAGACGAGTCCCAGCGGGACGCCCGCCGTTATAGCATGTACGATAATATAAGCAGATACCGTTCCCTGCCTGTGTGACAGATTTACCGTATCTGTGGGAACCAGCCGGCCCGTCGGACACTTAATAGTCCCAAGGGGGCTGCCATGTAAGAACTCGGGAATCCATTCTCTCCATGCCATCATTATTTTATTTAACTTAATAGTCTCTACGTTGCGTGAAGTTCTATGCCGTAGATCATGGTCATTCAAATGAGTACTTTCGTATAGGGTACGATATGTGCAACTCTACAACGATACCCGTGCAGCTAGGTTATAGGTTTTACATAGCGTGATGCAACAATCAAGTCTAACCACGGAGTAATCATGCCTTGACCATAAAGTACACATGCTATTTTTGTAAAATAGATAAATAAATAATTTGAAACCTGCATGTGCCTGTATGCCAATATTCGGGATTGGCTAATCGAGTACAATAGTTCATTACATGAACGTGTCTCATTCATTTCATTCAATAAGACGACTAGCCAGTCTCTTAGTTCCAACTAGGAACGCATGATCAATTATAGTCAAGATAACCATTATTATCAATGGTATCAAGGCATGAAAGTCAATTAGTATTACATGGGGTCGAGTCTGTAACTCCTCAGAGTTAAGTTCCAGTCAATCTGGGTATCCATGGATCAATCAAGACACGTGACACATTCTACATAACAATCCATATTTACAATATTAACAAGTCATGATTTTATCAAGTTCACGCCAAAAGGCGTAAGGATATAATAGAAGAATTATCATGCCATCATTAAATGAATAAGTTATAGAGCAAATAGAAACACCCTGGTCAAAAGTCACGCCAGCAAGTCTAAGCTAAGGCCAAAATTCACGCCAACAAGTCTAGTCGAAGTGAGCGTAAAAATGGTTCCTGTTGGCATGCACAGTGTGAGTGTGGAAAATGATAAGAAATCCACGTACGCACTCGTGGGCGTGTGCGTGACTAAAAATCCACGCACTCATGGATGTGTGCGTGACTGAAAATACACGCACTCATGGATGTGTGCGTGACTGAAAATACACGCACGCTCATGAGAACGTGAGCGTAACTGAAAATACACGCAGACACGTAGAGACGTGTGCGTGACTGAAAATATACGCATGCTCATGAGAACGTGAGCGTGACTGAAAATACACGCAGACACGTAGAGACGTGTGCGTGACTGAAAATACATGCACGCTCATGAGAACGTGAGCGTGACTGAAAATACACGCACGCTCATTAGAACGTTAGCGTGACTAAGAAATACACGCACGCAAACATGAGCGTGACTGAGAAATACACGCACGCAAACGCGAGCGTGACTAAAAATACACGCAAACACGTAGAGACGTGTGCGTGACTGACGAACAGTTCTACAACATGAACTCTCTGATCCGAAAACACGCTAAGTTGGTGGATTTGAAACCCATAAACATCCGAAAATACAAACTTAGATCTAGAGAAAACAAGCCACAGAAATCACATATGCCAAGCACTAAACTCTCTCAGGATCATGAGAGGAAGAGTAATGATCCATAAAAAATGGATGATTGAGAAGCAAGTTTGCACTTGCCTTCTCCTGCTGCTGGTAGGTGGTGCAGAGTAATGGGAGGAAGAAGAAGAAGTAATAGTGAGAATGAAGTTATGAGGAGAGAGAAGAGATGAAAGCTTAAATAGGAAGGGGTGGTAGGTGGGAGCTAATGGGCCGGGTTTGTCCACCATGAACCCGAAAACCCATCCATGGCCGAACCCAATAAGCAAGACTAAAAGCAGGAAATAACAGCAGGGAATAAAATGCAGATAATAAAATTACAGACATAAAATTGCAAGAAATTAATTAACATGAAAATTAAAGAGCAGATAATTAATTAACATGAAATTAAAGGAATATAAATACAAGATAATACATGATAAATACTAAATAAATATACATGAGTTGTACATGAATAAAAATACGCATTCTGGGAACGGGGAGTGACATCTCTACCCATCTTAGAAAAATTTCGTCCTCGGAATTTCAAATCCAAGCAGGTAGAAATATCGGAGCTAAACTAATACAAGCAATTCTAGTGAGCAAGCAATCATTTTACCATATCAAAAAGCAAGTACTATATATGTAAATTCATCAATCCAAGATATCAAGTAGTTCTACCCATAAGGTGATAAGCATGAAGAATCAGGACAATCAAGGTATACAGAGAGATATACCTTATGAGTCAAACAGGTGTGGATACCGTGATCGGATGTCATCCTCACGTTCCCACGTTGACTCTTCCAAGGAGTGATGACCCCAAGCAACACAGACAAGACTAATTGTTCGGTTCTTGAGTATCTTCTCTCTTCGGTCCAAAATGGACACAGGCTGTTCCTCGTAAGACAAGTTGGTACCAACAACCAGCTCAGAATGATCGAGGACGTGGCTTGGGTCCGATACATACCTACGTAATTGAGATACATGAAATACGTCATGCACCTCTCGTAACGAAGGTGGGAAGGATAAACGATAAGCAACATCGCCTATCCGATCAAGGATAACAAATGGGCCCACGTACCGCGGACTCAATTTCCTGCGAACGCCAAATCTAATGACCCCACGAGTAGGTGAGATCCGCAAGAATACGTGGTCCCCAACAGAGAATTCTAACGACCTACGATGCTGGTTCGCCCAATGACGATGTCAGTCCTGTGCAACTCGAAGTCGCTCTCTAATTCTCTTAACCACTTCAACCGTCTGAATAATCATTTCTGGGCCTAACATTTTCTTTTCTCCGATATCATCCCATGCAAGCGGTGATCTGCACTTCTTACCATATAGTGCTTCAAATGGCGCCATCTGGATACTGGCTTGATAACTATTATTGTACGAGAACTCGACCAAGTGCAGGTGGCTCTCCCAAGATCCTCCAAAATCTAAAGTGCAAGCTCGTAACATGTCTTCTAAGGTCTGAATCGTTCTTTCTGATTGCCTATCCGTCTGTGGATGGTAAGCTGTGCTAAATCTTAACTTGGTACCCAGACTATGATGTAAGCTCTTCTAGAAATGTAATGTAAAGTGGGTATCTCGATCCGACACAATACTGACAGGGACTCCATGCTGTCTGACTATCTGTTGTATATATAACTCTGCCAACTTTTCTGTAGATTGCCCTACTCTGAAAGGAAGAAAGTGTGCTACCTTCGTAAGCCGATCTACTATTACCCAAATAGCATCCTTACCACTTGGTGATCTCGGTAAACGGGTCACAAAGTCCATCGTGATGTGCTCCCACTTCCATTCCGGGATAGGAAGCGGTTGTAATAACCCAACTGGCCTCTGTTGTTCTGTCTTCACTTGCTGACATACCAAGCAACGGGAAACGAATCTAGCTATCTCCTTCTTTATCCCGTTCTACCAGAAATGCTGCTTGATATCTTGGTACATCTTGGTCCCTCCAGGGTGAATAGAATACTGAGAACTGTGAGCTTCTGCCATAACCTCCTGTCTGATATCTCCACTAGGCACACATAGACGTGATCCAAACCTAAGTGTACCATCTTCATGAATTCTTATCTCCTTCCTGAGTCCTAACTCACATTCTGCCCTAAGCTTCTGAATCCTTGGGTCTTGTACCTGAGCTGCCTTGATCCTGCCTACCAAGTCGGATTGAACTTGCAGACTTGTTAGAACTCCTATATCACTAGGAAGTATAACTTCGATGCCCATCTCCTGAAGGTCTTCTAAGATATGCCTCTGCGGTGTCAACATAAATGTGCCGCCTCTCCTGCTAAGAGCGTTTGCTACTACATTAGCCTTGCCTGGATGATACTGAAGCTCCACGTCATAATCCTTGATCAACTCCAACCATCTTCTCTGCCTCATGTTCAGCTCCTTTTGAGTAAAGATGTACTTCAGACTTTTATGATCTGTGTACATCTCCACTCGGTCACCATATAAGTAATGCCTCCATAGCTTCAGAGCAAACACTACTGCTGCTAACTCCAAATCATGAGTTGGGTAATTCTTCTCGTGGTCCCGAAGCTGCCTAGATGCATATGCTATCACCTTTCCATGCTGCATAAGGACACATCCAAGTCCTTTACCTGAGGCATCACAATATACTGTAAAATCTCCGGGTCCAACTGGCAACATAAGAATAGGTGCTGATATCAACTTCTGTTTCAAAGTCTCGAATGATGTCTGACATTCTGCTGACCAAACAAATGGTACATCCTTCCGGGTCAAGCGGGTCATGGGTGCTGAAAGCCTTGCAAAGTCTGACACAAACCTTCTGTAATATCCTGCCAATCCCAAGAAACTCCGTACATCTGCTAAGGTCTTGGGTACTGGCCAACTTTCTACTGCTTCTATCTTCTTGGGATCTACTGCTACTCCTGCTCCTGATACGATGTGACCCAAAAATGAAATGTGATCCGACCAAAACTCACACTTACTGAGCTTGGCATATAACTGGTTCTCTCTCAGACCTGCAACACTTTCCTGAGATGGTCTTCATGCTCCTCTTCACTAGCAGAGTATACGAGGATGTCATCAAGAAACACAACGACAAACTGGTCTAAGTATGGCATGAAGATGCGATTCATCAAAACTATGAATATCGCTGGAGCATTGGTCAAACCAAACGGCATTACTAAGAACTCATAATGCCCATACTTCGACCTGAATGCTGTCTTGGGAATGTCCTCCTTCCGAACCCTCACCTGATGGTACCCTGAACGAAGATCTATCTTGGAGAAAACTCTAGCTTTGCTCAACTGATCAAATAAGTCGTCGATCCTGGGTAATGGGTACTTGTTCTTCACTGTTGCCGTGTTAAGCTTCCTGTAGTCAATGCATAATCTGGATGACCCATCCTTCTTCCCCACAAGTACCACTGGTGCTGCCCATGGTGACACGCTAGCTTGGATGAACTTCTTCTCCTTCAGTTCCTCTATGTGCTGATATACCTTGGCCTGCTCTGAATCCGCCATTTTATAAACTTGATCTGATATCAGTTTAGTTCCTGGTGCCAATTCTATACTGAACTCAATATCCCTAACCGGTGGTAGACCTGGAAGTTCTTCGGGAAATAAGTCCAAAAATTCTTCAACTACCTTCGGAATCTGAACTTCTTCCATTGCCGCTACTATTCCCTGCTCCTGCTGAGTTGCCTCTGATCTGACTAAGGTGAACCTCTTCATGCCTGGAATATCAAAAGATACACTCCCTCTACGACAATCTATTGTCGCATGACTGTCTTTCAGCCAGTCCATGCCTAAGATAACGTCGAAATTTCCAACAGGAAATTCTATCAACCGGGCGGGTATGGAATGCCCGCAAACTACAATACTACACGCTAGAATAACTCTACTAACCCCTACGAGCCCATTACCAGTGAGTATATTCAACCTCCCTGGCAATGCCTCGAACTCCATTCCTAGTCATGTCGCAAATCGTACAGATATAAATGAATGGGATGCTCCCGAATCAAACAATGCTACTGCAGGATATGAGGCGACGAGAATGTTACCTGCCACAACATCTTCCGATGCCAATGCCTCCTCCAAGGACAAAGTGAATGCCTGCACTCGACCTCCTTGCTGGTTTCCATACTGCGGCCTAGCCTGGTGCTGCTGCTGGCCCCTGCCTTGATGATGCTGGGGTGGTCTATGCTGGTGTTGCTGCGTCGGCGGTCCCTGCTGCCGAAACATCTGAGCCTGCAGCACTAACGGTCGCTGCGCCAATGGCCTTACTGCCACCGCTGGTCCTCGATACTGGCCTGCCCCTGGTGCTGGCAGAGCAGGAAACTGCTGCTCTGGTCCTCCTGACCTCGAATTCATGGGATATATGGTAATCCGATGGTCTGGATTTCCACATATCAGACACAGTCCATTCAATGTCTGACACACATCTCTAGTGTGCCCAATCTTCCCACAATAAGTGCAGCCCGCCGGAGGTTGCTGGTTCTTCCTCTGTTGCTGTTGCTGCTGCCTGGGTGGTGCTGGTCCTCGTATCGCCACATCGTGGATACGAATGCCAGTGGATGGTGCTGTTGTTTGGGGCGCTGCTCCCCCTCCTCCTTCAATCTGACTGTGGGATCTCTTCTGACCCCCAGTCCTGGTCGCAAGCCTCTGAATGGTGATCTCATGCCTTCGAGTCGCCGTCAATACTTCGTCAAAAGTTTGGTAATTGTGCCCCTCTATCAATTGTAAGAGTTCAAGATGAAACCCTTGCTGAAACCTCATAGCCCTCTGGCTCTCTGTTGCTACCATCTCTGGGGCGAATCTACTCAATCTGCAGAACTTCGCTGCATAAGCATCTACAGTCTTGCCTGCCTGCCTGAGGCTGATAAACTTCTGTTGTAGCTCAAACTGCGCCACAACTCCATAGTACTTGGTCTTAAATCTTGCTGTGAAATCGTTCCAAGCCACAGGACGTCCGATGCCCACTTCCTCTGATTCCCACCAATCACGTGCGAGATCCTGAAGTAATAACTTCACCAGATCCATACGTTCTTCTGTCGGTACCTTAGCTGCTGTCAGAATAGCCTCCATATCCTTAAGCCATGCATCTGCTGATATGGCATCCTTCGTGCCCTCAAAACGGCGGGGGTTGTACTTGCAAAACCTGGCTGATGCTCCTGAATCAGTCTTCGCTCCTCTTTCCAACGCCGTCTGCAATCCTTGGTTGAGCAATACATTCTACTCTTGTAGCTGAGTGTGCATGCGCTGCTGGGCTGATGTTGCTGAGTAGCCATCATTCCTCTCATGATCTCCAGAAGGGCTGGTGTGTCCACTTAGGTAGGTGGAACTGTCGGTGGTGGTGGAATATCCGGATACTGCGATCCAGCTGCTGGTTCTACTATCACTTCTTCCTGGGTAGCCTCCTGAGGTAAGACTGGCCCTCGTTGCTGACCAACCGGGTCAGGTTGTCCATGTTGCTCCTGCTGTTGTCCAACTCTGACCGATGCGGACGAAGCGCCCCTAAGAAAAGGGACAAGAGAACAATCAAACAACCGGATATGAAGGATCAACGAAGTTAAAGGATACCGGAATGTCAAGCAAGGGTTGAGAATAATGAATCATGAGATCAAAGGGGAACACGCGTGATTGAGACATCCTATAAATCAAAACACCCTACAAGTCTAAAATCAGACCTGCGTGGGCCACCACTAAAACCTTGTCATACCCCAGAACCAGAATACTGGAGAGCGGGGGAATGACTCAGCCAGCTATGTATTACGGGTAGATGAATACCGTATAATACGATCAATGCTGTCTAACCAGACGAGGGGGTGCATACTACATGAAAGTCTTACTATGGTCATTTCACATCTATTATCTCAATCATTCAAACAAGAAATAGGAAATAGAGAACATGTAAGAATAAGCAGTAAGGCGTCCCAAATGCTCAGTCAAAATGTTCTTGAGATCTGGCTTTACAAAACATAGCCAGATAGTATATAGTAAAGTATACACAATTGTTATCAGCTGCAGTCTGACTTAATTACAATTATGCAAAAGTAAGTACGAGACGACCCGACTAACATTTCGGTGCCAAACGGCTAAGTATAAAGTAAATGACAAAACGAGCGATGAAGTAAGGAAACCCACTCGAGTCCTCCTGCGATCATTCCCCTAGTATTGACCAGCCTGGAGGTAGAAGTAAGCTGAGTCCTCGGGGACCGGCTCTAAATCTGGCCATGCAAAACCAGAGAGGTTAGACCTCTAATAGCAAGTACCACAAGGAAGGACGATATGAAGGACTAAACTAGTAAGTAAGAGAATATAGTAATAGATCTCTGCTTCCCACTAGGATTTACATAACATCACGACACTTCGAACCAACCTCCCAACCAAACAAGGACAGAAGTTAGCCCGTCATGTCCTGACATTCTGATCATCTCAGTTAGGCCACAGAGTAGGTACAGTATACAAACAAATCATCTTGAACGGCCAATCAACTACTACGGCTTGCTATTGTGAGTCCCAAGTTATCCTGGAATTATACAATTAGAGATTCCTCAGTTCTTACTATGTGCAAGCAAGGCTAGTCTATCCAATCAATCAATTGCGCCAATCATGTAGTTAGACGAGTCCCAGCGGGACGCCCACCGTTATAGCATGTACGATAATATAAGCAGATACCGTTCCCTGCCCGTGTGACAGATTTACCGTATCTGTGGGAACCAGCCGGCCCGTCGGGCACTTAATAGTCCCAGGGGGCTGCCATGTAAGAACTCGAGAATCCATTCTCTCCATGCCATCATTATTTTATTTAACTTAATAGTCTCTACGTTGCGTGAAGTTCCATGCCATGGATCATGGTCATTCAAATGAGTACTTTCGTACGGGGTACGATATGCGCAACTCTACAACGATACCCGTACGGCTAGGTTGTAGGTTTTACATAGCGTGATGCAACAATCAAGTCTAACCACGGAGTAATCATGCCTTGACATAAAGTACACATGCTGTTTTTGTAAAATAGATAAATAAATAATTTGAAACCTGCATGTGCCTGTATGCCAATATTCGGGATTGGCTAATCGAGTACAATAGTTCATTACATGAACGTGTCTCATTCATTTCATTCAATAAGACGACTAGCCAGTCTCTTATTCCAACTAGGAACGCATGATCAATTATAGTCAAGATAACCATTATTATCAATGGTATCAAGGCATGAAAGTCAATTAGTATTACATGGGGTCGAGTCTGTAACTCCTCAGAGTTAAGTTCCAGTCAATCTGGGTATCCATGAATCAATCAAGACACATGACACATTCTACATAACAATCCATATTTACAATATTAACATGTCATGATTTTATCAAGTTCACGCCAAAAGGCGTAAGGATATAATAGAAGAATTATCATGCCATCATTAAATGAATAAGTTATAGAGCAAATAGAAATACCCTGGTTAAAAGTCACGCCAGCAAGTCTAAGCTAAGGCCAAAAGTCACGCCAACAAGTCTAGTCGAAGTGAGCGTAAAAATGGTTCCTGTTGGCATGCACAGTGTGAGTGTAGAAAATAATAAGAAATCCACGCACGCACTCGTGGGCGTGGGCATGACTAAAAATCCACACACTCATGGATGTGTGCGTGACTGAAAATACACGCACTCATGGATGTGTGCGTGACTGAAAATACACGCACGCTCATGAGAACGTGAGCGTGACTGAAAATACACGCAGACACGTAGAGACGTGTGCGTGACTAAAAATATACGCACGCTCATGAGAACGTGAGCGTGACTGAAAATACACGCAGACACGTAGAGACGTGTGCGTGACTGAAAATACATGCACGCTCATGAGAACGTGAGCGTGACTGAAAATACACGCAAACACGTAGAGACGTGTGCGTGACTGAAAATACACGCACGCTCATGAGAACGTGAGCGTGACTGAAAATACACGCACGCTCATTAGAACGTTAGCGTGACTAAGAAATACACGCACGCAAACATGAGCGTGACTGAGAAATACACGCACGCAAACGCGAGCGTGACTAAAAATACACGTAAACACGTAGAGACGTGTGCGTGACTGACGAGTAGTTCTACCACATGAACTCTCTGATCCGAAAACACGCTAAGTTGGTGGATTTAAAACCCATGAACAGCCGAAAATACAAACTTAGATCTAGATAAAACAAGCCACAGAAATCACATATGCCAAGCACTAAACTCTCTCAGGATCATGAGAGGAAGAGTAATGATCCATAAAAATGGATGATTGAGAAGCAAGTTTGCACTTACCTTCTCCTGCTGCTGGTAGGTGGTGGAGAGTAATGGGAGAAAAAAGAAGAAGTAATGGTGAGAATGAAGTTATGAGGAGAGAGAAGAGATAAAAGCTTAAATAGGAAGGGGTGGTAGGTGGGAGCTAATGGGCCGGGTTTGTCCACCATGAACCCGAAAACCCATCCATGGCCGAACCCAATAAGCAAGACTAAAAGCAGGAAATAACAGCAGGGAATAAAATACAGATAATAAAATTGCAGACATAAAATTGCAAGAAATTAATTAACATGAAAATTAAAGAGCAGATAATTAATTAATATGAAATTAAAGGAATGTAAATACAAGATAATACATGATAAATACTAAATAAATATACATGAGTTGTACATGAATAAAAATACGCACTCTGGGAACGGGGAGTGACAGGTACCGAAGAAGTACCCTGTCCTCTGCCAGTATTACCCTGTGCCCCATGTCGGCCGGAAGTACGGAACGATCCACGACGACCTGTCATGCCTGATAACAACATGATGAGATACTACAAAGACAACAAATAATAGAGACTAGAAATATAAAAGTGCAACAAAGATAAGATAATGACCAAGACAACATATGATGATACATTTTACAAGAAACATTTAAGTCCAGATAGTATATTTTATAAGAAACATCTAAGTTCAGATAGTACATTCTACAAGAAATATCTAAGTCCAGATAGTACATTCAGATAATAACCAAGACTAGATAATAACCAACTCTACATAATAAGAAAATAAAAGTACGTCTCTCTCAATCATCTTCAGAATAATCATCTTGTTCTTCTTCCTCGACCTCACCTTCCTCCGCATCTTCACTTTCATCTTCGCCTTCGTCGGCTTCATCTTCCTCTTCGGATAATTCTACATCTTCTATATTATGTGTCGTATAATGCGTAACTTTCGTAGAGTCCACATCAACAATATTGGTTACAAGAGGTAGCTCGTCCTCCTGATAAGCTTTTTTGTCAACATCAAAAGTATCTCTAGCTTTAGTCTTGCATACTGCCCACCAATCAGACTTTATTGCTCCCCGTCTCGGATAAGCTGTGAAGTACACGAGCTGAGCTTGAGTTGCTAGAACAAATGGTTCATAGCCTTGATATCTACGCTTATAGTTTATATCCACAAGACCATGCTTGTCAATTTTCCAACCTTGATTTTCATTCGGATCGAACCATTCACACTTGAACAACACGATCTTTGCAGGTTCTCTGTCATAATTATACGTCAACTCCATAATCTCTCGTAAGATGCCAAAGAAATTATTTTCTGGATCGACGTCTTTGTAGTTCGAAGATTTGATACACAAAGAACTATTTTTCCTGGAATCAAGATCCAGGAAGCTGTCTCTGATCGAAGTTTTTATCGACTTGAACCGAAAGCCATTGACACAGTAACTTGGCCATATTTTAATAAAAGTAATTGGTCCCTTGGCAAGAGTTCTAATTAATTCAATCTCGAGTGAAATTAGACGATCGACCTGAATACCAAAGAAGAGATAGTAAGTTATTTATTGTGCAGTTGCATTAAAAGAGGCCAGTAATTATCGGACTGCTTACATATTTGCTCAACCAAGAAGGAAAATGATGTCTCATTTCTTGTTATAATGCTTCGTCTGTTAGGTAGGGTCTAACCGACCTCAACTCAGCATTATATGTGCTGAAAAACAACGAAGCAACCACCGATTAGTACAATAATATTAGCTTATACTATTACATTGAGATGACGTAAACTCATCATTAATTACTTACCCCTCTAGCTTCTCCACTTCATCCTCGTCACAATTGAGTAATACATACAACTGAGCAGCCCTTAGCTCTTCATTATTCAAATATCTTTTCTTCATTTTCTCCAAGGCTTTTTGGACGCATTGAATACTTCCAGTATTCCATCATTAGATTCTTGATAACCGTCATCGTTTCTCGGAGCCCTCGTTCTATTCGTAGCAACATGAGGTTTGAAATACATCGAGCAGAAGTTTGTAATCTCCTCGAGAATATAGGCTTCACAAATAGAACCCTCGACCCGAGCCTTGTTTTTTACCTTCCTCCTTAGGTAGTTCAAATGTCGCTCAAACGGATACATCCACCGATAACCAACGGGCCCACCAATACGTACCTCGTAGGAAAGATGAATTGGCAAATGCTCTATGGACTCGAAGAATCCAGAAGGAAATACCTTCTCGAGCTTGTACAGTGTTACCGCAATATCGTTCTCCTGCTTTTCTAGATGATTGACGAGCAACTTACTAGAACAAAGATCTCTGAAGAATATGCTAAGCTTGGTCAATGGATCCCAAACAACCGGGGGTAAGAATTCCCGAAATGCAATCAGAATTAACCTCTCCATGAATATGTGACAATCATGGCTCTTCATACCTGTCAATTTGTTCTCCTTGAGGTCGACGCATCTTCTCAAGTTCGAAACATACCCGTCTGGAAATTTCAGACCTTGAATCCACCTACAAAGTCTCACTTTATCCTCCTTCTCCAGTAAAAAAATTGCGTTAGGCTGCTTCAACTTCCCATTCCCGTCCTCTATCAAATGCAATGCAGGACGTTTACATATTTCTTCCAAGTCCAATCTACCCTTTGGATTGTCTTTCGTCTTTTCCTTTACGTCCATTACGGTATTAATTATGTTGTCAAACACATTCTTCTCGATATGCATGACATCAAGGTTATGTCTAATCAGATTGGTGCTCCAATATGGCAGATCCCAGAATATACTCCTCTTCGTCCAGTTATGAGTGCGACCAAATCCGTCACACATGTAGCCCGTATCAGGCTTTTCAATAGCTCTTGGTAAATCTTTTACCTCTTTCCATATCGTGCATCCGGGCCACCTTGGCGGAGGATTAGCCTTCTCCACAATGCCAGCACGAAAAGCATTCTTGTTCCTCCGGTACGGATGATCCTTCGACAGAAATTGTCGATGACAATCGAAGAAGCACGGTTTGCCTCCGTGTATCAAACGAAAAGCCTTAGTACGGTCCAACCAATACGGACATAAAAGATGACCATGCGTGCTCCATCCAGATAATATACCATAGGCCAAAAAGTCGTTGATGGTCCACATAAGTGTTGCCCGTATCTGAAAATTTTGTTTTCTAGATACATCGTACGTGTTGGAACCTATTTCCCACAGCTGATTCAACTCATCAATCAATGGCTGTAAATACACATCGATGTTCCTTTTCAGAATGTTCGAACCTGGGATAATAACGGTGAGGAACATATACGGAGTCTTCATAAACATCCAAGGCGGTAGATTGTACGGAGTGACAATCACAGGCCAACACGAATACTGGGATCCCAAAAGTCCGAATGGAGTAAAATCGTCGGAGCATAGACCCAATCTGACATTACGCGGATCAAAAGCAAAATCTAGATACTCTCGATCAAAGTGCTTCCATGCTTCTCCATCAGATGGGTGATCCAACACTCCTTCGGTCTGCTCTCGCTTATGCCAACTCATGTTTTCTGCAGTTTCCTTCACCATAAACAACCGCTGCAACCGTGGCATCAACGAAAAGTAGTGCATCGAATCAGTAGGCTTCCTGGCACCGACAGACTTTCCTATACCACTGCCCTTGTAGCGATCGGCACCACAAAATCTGCAGGCATCTTCATTTTTGTCGTCTTTGTAGTACAACATGCACCCGTTGCGACATGCATCGATTTTCTCGTATCCCATCCGGAGCGATCTCACCATCCTCTTAGACCGGTAGAAGTCTTTAGGCAACTTAGCTCCCTCAGGCAATATTTTAATAAGCAACTCCATAAGACGGTTGTAGCAATCTTATGACATGTTAAAATCGGACTTGATGCTCAACAATCTTGTAACCACCTCCAACGGTGAATGATCCACATAACCAGGATATAATGGAGTCCTTGCATTCTCTAGCAACTCCATGAACTGTGCAGCATCGGCGATCGGTGCCTCCTCAGGTGCATCATGATCGTCCGAATCGAAACTAGGTCCCGCCGCATCAAAAATCATGTTCACCAACCCATCGTCGTAAGCAGCGTTGTTATGGACATCCACATAAGGTTCATACTCTTATGCTAAAGAAATAAGTTCTCCTTGCGTGCTCCACTGATAGTAATTCGGCGTAAAACCCTTCGAGTATAAATGATACGTGACTTTCACTACTGGATGATATCTCAAATTGCGACATCTCACACACGGACACTTAATTTTGGTACCGTCTATCTACTGAGGGAACGCCTTGGCAAACTGCAGGAACTGCTGTACACTGTCACTCTCGTTTCCCGTTATACGTATTTTTGTATGCGTATACGAGATTTCTGGCATTTATCAGGTGGACCATAGTTAGGCTTGTTTTGCTTAGCCTAGTCTTGGTTTAATCTTGACTTGGTTTATTTGATCGGTTCGGTTCAATTTGACTTGGTTTGGCTTGGCTTGGCTTGGCTTGGTTTGAGATGGAGAGGGTTGATATATAACCCAACTCCTTCTCTCTCTCTCTCTCTTCATTCACTTCTTCATTTAATTTCTTCATCTTCTTCATTTACTCCTCCCACCTACCAAGTTCTAGGCAAGTGTAACTTGCTTTATGAGGGATCTTAAGTTTTATTGTTCCATTCTTTTCCTTACTTGATTTTAAGCCACTTTAGAACTTGACATTTTTTATTTTGGTGGATGGATTCATGTAGATCTAAGTTTGTATTATTTTTGTTTTTCTTGGGTTTTGATCTATTAAACTCCATTATTTTCAAGTTTTTATTGTTCCATGTTGTAGAGAATTCAATTTTACCCAAAATGGACCTTTGAAAAGTTAGATTTCGACTTGTTTTGAGGAAGTCATGACTAAATAATTATTTGGTCATCTTCTATGTTCATCTGGCAGCATGTCGCAGTTGAGCCGCATAGATGTCGCGAATGGGCCGCATGAGCCCCATGTTGCAGTTGAGCCGCATAGATGTCGCGAATGGACCGTATGAGTCCCATGTCGCATTTGAGCCGCATAGATGTCGCGAATGGGCCGCATGAGCCCCATGTCGTAGTTGAGCCGCATAGATGTCGCGAGTGGGCCGCATGAGCCCCATATCGCAGTTGAGCTGCATAGATGTCGCGAATGGGCCGTATGAGCCCCATATCGCAGTTGAGCCGCATAGATGTCACGAATGGGCCGCATGAGCCTCATGTCGCAGTTGAGCCGCATAGATGTCGCAAATGGGCCGCATGAGCCTCATGTCGCAGTTGAGCCGCATAAGATGTCGCGAATGGGCCGTATAAGCCCCATGTCACAGTTGAGCCGCATAGATGTCGCGAATGGGCCGCATGAGCCCCATGTCGCAGTTGAGCCGCATAGATGTCGCGAATGGGCCGCATGAGCCCCATATCGCAGTTGAGCTGCATAGATGTCTCGTATGGGCTGCATGAGCCCCATGTCGCGGTTGAGCCGCATAGATGTCGCGAATGGGCCGCATGAGCCCCATATCGCAGTTGAGCCGCATAAGCCGTATGTTGCAGAATGGGTCGCATAAGCCGCATGTCGCAGAATGGGCCACATAGTGCCTGTTTTGGCTATTTTATATCTTATTTGCATAAATTGTGGTCAGAATTTCTCCCAACTTCTAACATGAAAGTTGTAGATCTTTTCCTTGACTTCAAGAATATGTCACTAGTTATTTTATACAAGTTTCTCTCATTCATGATAATTCTCGATAGTGACTCATTGTGGTGCACTCTTGACAAGTAACTGGAAATGATAATTCTTGATGGTGGTCCGTTGTGACGCACCCTTGACTTGACAAAGTAAACCTACATGATAATCTCGACATGCCTTGCTAAGTAACTCTTGTCTTGACACAGTGGGTATTTGTGCTTGTATAAGCTACATGTCTCGTCTTGCATCATGTCTAGGATATGAATTCCTGATTTCCACGGTCAGGGATTCATACTGAATCTGACTAGGATAATGACTAGATTGATCAAGTAGTTCATAAAGGGATTTTCCAGCTACAGGCAGTCCCGTTATTTAGGCGCTTTAATTGGACTTGTAGCCTGCCGTCGAGTAGGGTACATTTCCAACCCACTGTCATGTGTTGCACCTCTAAGTCACCTAATCCAACTCTCTCAACTTGTGACCGGATAACCTGGATTAAGTCTGCAGGGCTTGTGGCCGTTGGAACATCTTGATGCATCTTGTTAGTAACTAAGCTTGTGATAATCCTAGTTAGTTAAAGTATCAAGCCGTACTCATTGCTTGGCCGTTATTGATGGATGGAGTCCCGTCTAGTCTTGCCTAGGCAAGACCAGTACATGGTTATTTCTGTACATTACTGTTATGTGTTACTCTTGTCGATAATTGGTTGGAGACTAAGCTTTATTCAGGTGAAGGGTTACAACCTCGGTCCTTATTTGGTTTACGGGTTATAACTTGGCTACCGGAATAGTCCCTTAGTTGTCTTATCGTTTATCACCTTGTCTTCTCTAACTCATGTTTTTTATTGTCCTTTATGTCTCATGTGCTAATATGCTGGTTTTAGTTCTTAAGTGAAGCCTCCCTTGTGGCACTTGCTCTTTCTGGGGTCTGACCCAGCTGGTTTTGTATGGCCAGATTTTAGAGTAGCTCCCGAGGATCTCCCTGTCTTCCAGCCAGATGGTGACCACTAGGCGCAATCCTGGCAACGAGTGGGTTCTTATTTTGCTCTCCCACTCCCTTGTAAAAATATTCTTTTGATGCGTTTAGCCGCCGAACAAGTGTTAGCTCGTTTGCAACTTTACTTACTGTCTGCCTACGGGCTGTAACATAATTGACAGATCCAAGGGTTGATCATGTATGACTTAAACTCTTGCTAGTCTTCGCATTTTGTATGACTAGCTTCATGATCATCTGAATATGTAATGTTTGGGACGCCTTACTTTGTATGTCTGATGATCTACCATATTGTTACATTTACTTGCTTGCGTAAGATTGAGACACTAGGCTTGTTCTTGACCCTAAAAGACTATTGGCTTGTAGTAAACCCTCATGCATCTAGACAGCCGTGATCGTATGGCGAGGTGGGATTCACTTCAATGTACGTAGCTGGCTGTGTCGGTCCTCCGCTCTCCAATTTCCTGGTTCTGGAGCATGACACGGTTTAACTGGTGGCCCATGCAGGTCTTGTGAATCAAGATGTGTGAGGGTTTCACTGAATAGATGTCTCAATCAGCACTCGCCTTGATCTCTACTCGTTTCTTCTAATCCTTCTGGAATCTTGACATGATCACATGTTTATATTCTCGATCTATCATAGTTCTTCCTTTTGGTTCCCCATGTCGTTTCTACAGCGGTATTGTTCCTGGTCCTACCGATCAGCAAGGCGGAGTACCTCCAGTGGACCAGCAGCAACCTGGAGACCAAGCCCAGCACTCTGGAGCGGCCTCCCGAGTTATGCATTCCGGGGATCTAGAGCCCCTAGTTTAACCCGTCTAGCCTGCAGAGCCCGAAAATGGAACCCTGGTTGGTCTCATCAAGGAATTGCTTGCATCTCAAAATCGTCGGGGCGATACCATGTACCAGACAGTACAAGATGCCATGGGCAGAGTTGGTTACCCAGGAAACAATGGGGCCAACAGCTACAAGCGTCTGAACCCTCCTTTCTTTGACGGCACTGAAGATGATATTGCTGCTGATGCATGGCTTCAGGACATAGAGGTTATCCTGGAAGCAGCTAGAATTCCTGAGAATGAGAAGGTGGCCATTGTGTGCCTACAGTTACTGGACTTAGCCCACAGTTGGTGGGCGATGCTAGCAGTTAGATTACCGACGCCTGTCTCATGGGCGGTGCTCAGCAACAAGTTCCAGACCAAGTACTTCGATGCAGTAGCTCGGTATGATGTACAGACGAGATTCACCAATCTTAAGCAGATGGGAAGGACGGTCGATGGATATGCGACCGAGTTTTCTAGACTCAGTCGGTTTACTCCTATCTTGGTGGCAACCAAACTGGATCGAGCCCAACGATTCCAGCAGGGGCTCCATCTAGAGATTATCATATCAGTGGAGCAGTTTGAGCACCAGACGTTTGATGTCGTCTTGCGAGCAGCAAAGAGGCATGAGTACACTTCGCAGAGGATGGTAGATAGAAGTGGAGGACGGAAGAGGTCTCATGGACAGATGTCCCAGTCTTCAGCACCAGCCCCGGCAGCTAGGACTTTGACTATTGGAGCTCCTAGGCGGACAACCACAGTTTCATCGGTTCAGTACTCAACGCCGGCGTATCGTCGGCAACAGAAGCAGAAGCAGTCTTCCACAATGGGCTGCACTAATTGTGGGAAGCTAGGACACGTAGTATCAGAGTGTCGCAGAGCATAGGGATTGTGCTTGGCTTGTGGGTCACCGGATCACAAGATAGGGCCATGTCTGAATAGAGCCAGTTCGTCATCATCAAACCTAACTAGTCCATCAGTTAGGGGTCCAGCACCAGTGCAGCAGCAGTATCAGCCTCCGAGGCTATTGCCGCCTCAGGGTCAGCAGTATGTCCAAGCTCATATTCAGAACCAGCAAAAAGGTTACCAGCAGAGGGGACCAGCAGCAAGAAGGCAAGGTCAGCTATGGCTTTGACCGTGGAGGAAGAGTTAGCCTTAGATGAGGTGGTAACAGGTACCATTCTCGTCAACTCTTTTCCAGCATCAGTATTATTTGATTCAGGTGCATCGCATTTATTTATGTCTGCACGATTCGCAACACGGATAGGACTAGAGCCCGAGTCATTATCAGTAAGGCTCAATATACTTACTGGTAACGGTCTTGTGGGAGTAGATAGAATACTCCTCGTGTCGAATCGTAATTAGCGGTAGAGAGTTTCCTGCTAGATTGATAGAATTTTTTATGGCCGACTATGATGTGATCCAAGGAATGGATTGGTTGAAGGTTTATTATGCCAGAATAGACTTCCATATTAGCAGGATTATTTTTGGTATCACAGGCGAACCAGAGTTTTTATTTTTCAGAGGCGAAGTAGAACCTTCTCAACCTGTATTGCGAATGGCAGTAGCAGTAGCATTTCAGTTTCCCAGAGTCGTAGAAGAGTTCCCCGACGTGTTCCCCGAAGAGCTTCTAGGCATGCCCCCAGAGAGAGAGATAGAGTTCACCATTGACTTGATTCCAGGGATGGCACATGTGTCAGGGGGAGTCTACAGGATGGCGCCTTCAGAGTTAGAGATCTTGTACAAGATAATTGAAGAACTCAGAACTAAGGGATTCAATCGTGCTAGTGGATCACCTTAGGGAGCTCCGATACTTCTTGTGAAAAAGAAGGATGGTACGTCAAGATTATGTGTTGATTATCGTACATTGAACTCTGTAACAATCAAGAACAGATATCCTCTCCCAATGATAGATAATTTATTTGATCAGCTCAGAGGAGCGACAAGTATTCTCTAAGATTGACTTGCGATCAGAATACCATCAGATCAGAGTCAGAGAGCAAGACGTCCCAAAGATAGCCTTCAGATCTAGATATGGGCATTGGGAGTTCCTTGTTATGCCATTTGGAGCGACCAATGCGCCAGCCGTATTCATGGACCTCATTAATCGTATCTTTATGCCTTATTTGGATCAGTTTGTGATAGTGTTTATAGACGACATCTTAGTCTATAGCAAGAATAAGGCAGATCATGAGCAGCATCTTCGTGTAGTTCTTTAAATTCTCAGAGAGCACCAGTTGTACGCAAAGTTCAGTGAGTACGAATTTTGGCTTGATCGTATTTCGTACTTAGGTCATATCATCACCAGAGGTGGAGTGGAAGTGGATCCCCAGAAGATAGTGACTATAGAGTCATGGCATGTTCCCAGTACCGTTGCAGAAGTTTGGAGTTTCCTGGGATTGGCTGGCTATTACCGGCAATTTATGTCAGACCTTGCTCGGATTTCAGCACCATTGACGCAGTTGACCCGCAAGGATGTGAAGTTTGCTTGGACAGTAGAGTGTTAGAGTTTCTTCGAGAAGTTGAAGCAAAGATTGATGACGGCTCTCATTCTCACGCTTCCAGATGGGACTGGAGGACTTTAGTTTATTGTGATGCTTCCGGCAGAGGATTGGGATGCGTCTTGATGCAGCATGGTAAGGTAGTAGCTTATGCATCACGTCAGCTTCGTGATCATGAGAGGAATTACCCAACCCATGACTTGGAGTTAGCAGCAGTAGTTTTTGCGTTGAAACTTTGGAGGCATTATTTATATGGAGATCGGGTGGAGATTTTCACCGACCACAAGAGTCTGAAGTATGTGTTTACCCAGAAGGATCTTAATATGCGTCAGATAAGATGGCTAGAGCTACTTGTCGATTATGACATCAACTTGCAGTATCATCCTGGAAAGGCCAATGTTGTTGCATATGCATTGAGCAGGAGAGCTGGAGTTTATTTTCTAACAGCACAACCAGAGTTATTAGCGGATCTTCAGAAGATGGGTATTAAAGTAGTTCTTCCTATCAATGTGGTATTGATGGCCAGCATGCAAGTTCAGTCCAGTATAGTTTAGAGGATTAACATGGCACAATCAACAGATTCTAAGTTTCAGCGGCTCAGAGCGGAGTGTGAAGAGGACGAAGACTAGAGTTATGTGTTCACGAAGATGGTACTCTCCAACATGGAAGGCGTCTTTGTGTACCCAGTGGTGATATCAGACTAAAAATCGTGGCAGAGGCTCACAGTTCTCAGTATTCAATTCATCCCGATGGTACGAAGATGTACCGTGATATTCGCCAGTATTTCTGGTAGAATGGCATGAAGAAGGAGATAGCCTGGTTTGTCTCTCGTTGTTTAGTTTGCCAACAAGTTAAGGCTGAACATCAGAGACCAGCTGGACTTCTTCAACCTTTATCGATCCCAGAATGGAAATGGGAGCACATTACCATGAATTTTGTAACTGGGTTACCTAAATCCCCAGCTGGAAGCACTACAACAAATAGGACATACAATAGCAGTTTATCTATAGCGTTCAAGCCTCCCTGCTATAGAATGTCATCATCAATAGCGTTCATTCCGCAGTGCTATTAAAAGAGAGTACAATAGCAGTTTATTTATAGCATTCGAGCCTCCCTGCTATTATAACATCATCATCCATAGCGTTCATTGTGAAGTGCTATTAAAAGTTTATACAATAGCAGTCTATCTATAGCGTTTATGCCTCCCAGCTATTTTGCTGTTAACAGAACTTTATATAGCGTGTTATGAACGCTGTTAAAGGTATAGTTTTTTTGGATGCTGCTTATGTTTCTATGCCCGCATCACTACACAAAAACAAACAATTTGTAACAGTTTTTTTAGTAATTAGTAATGGTTATTACCGTGACAAAATAGTTATGGTTATAACCGTTATAATTGCCAAATAATCGTTACTAAAAATCAAAAAATTTATATTTTTATTATTTTTATTATGCTCACACTAATAATCGTTGGAACAAATTATTTTTTATGTCACATAGGTATCACATGCAAAACATGTGACATGAAGAGTGTGGCAAACCCTCATTTTTTTCGTTCCTTCTCATTTTCCTCTGAAATTTTCACCTTTCCCTCTAAGCTTAATTTCATTTCCCTCCCATGCCAATAAAAGGATCGGCTGCTTTTCCCTCCCAACCAAAAGGATCGGCTGCTTCTCCCTTCCAACCAAAACCCTCTCGATCGCCTCACGAAGACCAGCGTCCTCTCGGTGCGCTTTCGCCGCCTTTGGCACCTCCGTCTGCAGCCTCGCCCTTTCCCTCGACTCCCTGGACATCTTCTTCTTTCCCTCTCTCTCGAAAGTAATAGGTACATCTTCTTCTTTCCCTCTCTCTCTCGGCTGCCATAGGTTTTTCCTTCCAAAGTTTTTTTAATTTTTTTATTTCCACTACACCAAAGCATTTTGCTCCCATCTCATTCTAATCCCGACTCTCCCCCAAGCCCTAGAGATGTCCTCCTCTCCTCTCCTCTCCTCTCCTCTCCTCTCCTCTCCTCTTCTCTCTGTCCCTACAGCGAAGGCGAAGGCTAAAGCTCACCAAGCGGCAAAGGCGATCCTTCCCCAACTGGTACTTTCTCTTGTTCTCTCTCTCTCCCCCTCTCGTCTGCTATTTTGTTATCCCACTGCCACATCTATGCCGCCGACCCTATCTCCGAACATGGCCTTCGACCCCATCTCCGAAGTTAGCATTTCAGGGGAATGAATGGCAAAGTGCACCTCATAAAACCCACTCAAATGTATGAAAAACTATTATTATTGGTATTATGAATGAGGTTAAATCAGTTTCTTATGTTAAATTATTGTCTAATGGTGGGCTGTGGCAACTTAGGTTACTACCGAATTCTTAGTAGTTACTAAGTGCATCCTTTTTCCCCTTCATGTCTGTCTGATTGCATTTGTAGATCTATAAATGACAAGTTTTTGTATTATCTCTTTCACATCACATATCTAGCTATTCCTAAGATTGTTTGTTAGTCCCCTTCGACAAACTTCTGAAGAATGCAATATACTGTTGAAATGTACTGATAATCAGTTTAACTAGTGTGCCATTCAACATAGTAATCCCAAGTTGCTACTGTTTTTATGGAAGAATTGTGTGTGATGGTGATGTGAGCTACAAGGTTAGGTAGTACGGTTACTTATGATTGTTGGCATCTTGCAGCACCAGGTATGGCTAGAAGATGCATTTGATAGGGCAAAGCAACTTTATGTGTCATATTATCGATCTATCCCCAAAAGCTTAGAAGGTTAAAATTATGGTGGCAATGTTGAATGGAGATGAGATTTGTTGAGCCAACACCCCAATCATTGCAGAACTTAACACTTGAATCAGTTAGAGAAGCAGTGATAAGTCAGTTTGTTGGCGACAATATGGAGGTACGTGGAAAATGTATGTTGTTGATCTGAAGATGTTTTTAACACCTTGATTCTACTTCATTATAATGTTAATTCCTTTAACTGTCCCCCAGGCTTTGTTATTTCTTGCATATATTTAAGTAGCAAAGATTCTTTATTATTGTTTATATATGTAACCATTTTTTGAATACTGAAATTTTGTTCACTTATTTTATACTGACCAAAATGTGCTTGTATTTAGGTTACTATTGTTGGTGATTTCACTGAGGAGGATATTGAGTCTTGTATTCTTAACTATTTGGGAACGGTTAGAGCTGGGAAATCTGCTAAGGTTTTGTAGTTCATTTACCCAGTTGTGTTTCGACCACCGCCATCATGTCTGCATTTCCAGCAGGTATGAAAATCCAGCAAAAATATCATTCAGAAAGGTTTCCAGCTATTATGTTTAATTTAGATCAATAATATTGGGAGTGATCTGGCTTTAATTTATTCTATATATTAATAGATATTTTCTCTGAGAGTTGAAGTTCGTGAGGTAACTACTGGAACCAAGAAGCTCGAAGTCGTGGGGGGTGAAAATACATATATCCAACCAGTTTAACATTTCCCCTTAGGCATGGATTAAAGCTATATGGGCATTAAATGTGCAACTGGAAATGCCAAGTGCATTGAAAGACAAATAATTGGGACTTAAGAGATTAACATGCTTGCAGCAATATTTGAACCCAAGAACCTGTGCTTATATCGTTGAACCAGCTCCAAATCATTGGGGATTCACTCATGAAGGGAAAGATCTCTTTAATCTGATAAATAGCTCAGCTGTTGATGGTAAGCTGTCATTTCATTATCATAATGAAGGCCCTTTTGTATATCCACTTTTTGCCCCAACCATTCAATCCATGTTATGTTTAAGCAACAAGACAACAATCGTTTTATTTTGTCTTATGAATTTCTATTTTTTGCTCACGTTCTAAGTTTCCAAATACTTATCCTAGCATGTCAAATTGAAATATGAGATCTATATCCCTAGTCTGAATGATAAATGGTCTGCCTTCAATTGCCCAAGCCAACAAGTACCTAAATTGTAATTAGGAGACTAGAATACTTTGACATCTTTATATCACCTTAGAATCTAGAAACAACACTACTAGCAACAAAGCTTGTATATCAAATTATTTGGGATCGGCTGTGTAAATCCTTAGCTGAATAGAAGTTGAAGATTCATGCAGTTACAACAGTAACAATAACAACAACAACATCAACCAAGTTGAAAGATTCATGTAGCTGAACACCAAACATTGGGATAAAAGATTTTTTTACTCTTTATTCCTATATTTTAAGTGATATAAACATGTGCCAGACGTTGTAGTTTCATAATTACATTTCAAGCTTAGCTTTTGGTTTGGACAACTGAAGGTAGATCACTCAAGTTATAGTTGCATGATAAATTTTCAATGAAGAATATTTGCAAACTCCTTTAACTAGAGCAACTTTCCTATTGTACATTTATATAGATGCAAGCCATCTGAAAGTTAAGCAACTAGAGTAGTTAACAAGACAAAAGGGATATTGAAGACATGATAGAAGAAAGATGTTTACACATCATTTGCAAAGAATTTAATGCACCCTATAGTTGTAGGCCTCACTTAATGGTCGAACTTATGAAGTTACTTCCAAGTATCATTTCAATGTTGATCTAAAGGAAGCCTACAAGCTATATGCTGGCAGATGGCACTATAGATGGAATATATTTGTCTAACACTTTTAAGAATGGAACACTAGTAGAACATGTGTTGGTATTATTATTGACCAAACTGCATGACGTGACTACTTCTGAGTGCGGTAGCTTAAGAAACTTGGCCTAACTGAATCCCCTCAAGCCCAAGAAACTCTTTTTGTTACCAATGCTTTCTTGATGAGGAATTAATGAAGAAATATTGCATCTTTATTGTTTTTCTAAGCATAAATTAGTTGTCTCAGTTCCAAAATTAGGAAATGGCCAATGCTTCAATACAATAATACACAGATACCTGTTTCTGTCCACTATAAGGACATGTATACTGATGCACACAAAATTTGAACTCCCATAACACACAAAATCTGGACATGTATACTTTTTTGGGAACAATTTCTTCTTTTTAACTCCCATAAACACAACAAAACACAGGTACAAATTTTCCATATATACTGTTGCACACAAAATTTGCCTTGGCCTGATACATGGACTGCACTGCTATGCAAACGGACAATGTGCAGTCACACAGATTTCTAAATTGAATTTCTCTACTCATACACCCTCTGGTACTCGGCTCCACAGAATTGCACACACATGACTACCTACCCTTCCTACTTTTATCTCGACACTAATTTTGTTTATAAAGATTGTATGTTTCAAGCATTCTGACTTTCTTGACTTTCTCAAATTGTTCGTTATATATGGCTGGAATTTAAGATAGGTGTTGCGTAATGGGAGACTGATATAATATTCTGAGTTTGACAGTTAATCTTCTGCTACTTAATTACCTTCTTAGAATGCACATAATAATGCACCTTCTGAACTTAGCAATACCTTCTGAGTTTGAATATCAATATAGTTTTTTATGTTCCCGGTACATGGAATGGTGTCCATGAAGATATGAGCAATGTGAAGGAGTTGGTAAGTATTTTCGTAAGCATGGTATGCATAGATACACATGACAGTTGGTAAGTATTTTCTTAAGCATGGTATGCATAGATACACATGACAGTTGACAAAAAAAGGTATATTTGGTGTAGTTCTTTCTTTTGATGTTTTTGACGTAACATAAATGCTAATGTTAAGATTATAATTTTCTATGCACTGAACTATTGTTTGATGTGTGTTTTACCTGTTCTGCAAAATGTCCAATGTGTTGTACTAGATTTTCCCTTTATGCATATTATAATTTTTCTTCGTATAGAAATCTGAGCATGGATGAAATCTCATGCTTTCCTCCCCTTTTTCTTATCAATCAGATTATGTATTGGAACTGGAGGTTCAGATTTCATTACAGGGTAAAAAGAAGTCCCCCGACAAGACAATAACTGGTTTTCTGGTAGCTTTTTCGAGTTTACCTACTTTACAGTGGTGGGAAAAAAGTGACTGGACAAGATACAAAGAGTTAGGTATGTCATTTCTTTAATTGTTGTCTTATTAAGATACCTCTTCCTTCAACAAATCCAACCTATTGATTACTTAACATATCATTAAGATATTTGCATCTTGGTTACTATTGTGATGCTTCTGCACACCCAACCTCCAAAAGAAAATAAACAAAATATGACCATTGGTACATAATCTCAAACTTTTTCATAGCCATTCCTATAACATTGAGAATGAGCAGAATAATGAGTTTATGACCACATGTCTTCTCTAGCACCCTGTCTGCTTATTCATGTCAAATTTATATTTGTGTTGCTAGGTAAATTCAACTGTGGATATCATCTAAATTCCTTTTTTCGGGTTGGACAGCAGAATAATGAGTTTACAACCACAAATCTGGATATTTAACTGGTGCATATATTGTGTACTTTCTAGCCTTATATATATATTACATTGTACAGTAACTTGCAAATCAAGTTCCCTTCATTTTGACATGTAAATGTTGATGATATAAGGGAGAATTGCTTGATTACCACAAATTCTAATAATTCTTTCATTCTGTACATTATTCATGAATTTGTAATTGTCATTATCCTTTGCCTTCGAGAAGGGTTCTCCTTTGCTTTCGAGAATATGTTGACTTTTCTAGAAGAATATGGTTTGATTTGGGTAAATTTTAGGATTATTAGGTTATTTCGTTTGCCAAATTTGGTCAAAAATTGGGTCTATAATTAAAATGTACCCAAAGCTGTGTGTCCTCTGCACTTTCTACTGGATGATACTTTCTGAAATTCACTCTTGGAAGATTCCTTATCATTTTTTTCTTGAAACAACACATAAGTCTATTGATAGCTAACTTATAAATTCAACTGCTTGTTTATTAACCATGAACACTAATATTTTTTCCCTATATTTGTGTAGGTTGGATGAAGTAAGAGGATTTCTGAGGAGCTTGGGTTGTGGATAGGCTCAAAGGGTTCGAGCTAAATTTTGGATATGTAACATTTTGTATATATGTATGGAAACAATTAAACGCTGACTACGCTGTTAATGTTTGAGTTTGGAAAAATTATGAAGGATTTTGAATGTTCTTGACAGTGAAATTAATAAATTTACTTGTGTTTGGAATTCATTCTGTGATTGATTCGTCGAAAAGATTTAATTTTTTGAATACCCGCATTCTGTGTATATATACAATAGATATCTGTGGCATTCTGTATATCTGCAATGCTATTCTGATGTGCTGTAATACTATTTTGATGTGAATTATTTCTTTACACTAATGCATTCTGCAATAGCATTCTGACATGATATTGGTGCAAATATAATAGCGCGAAAGAAACGCTATAAAAACTAATTTGCATCGAAAAGGTATTCAAACGTTATTATGAAATTATAGCATTCGTAAATGCTACGTAAACTCTATAGCATTTGTCACTGTTATAACAACTCTATAGCGTTCATGGACGCTATAATAACTAAATAGTGTTCATGAATGCTATTACTTTCCTATAGCGTTCTTATATGCTATAAGACTTGTATAGCGTTCATAAATGCTATAACCTGTCTATAGTGCCATGGAACGCTATATTCCATCAATAGCGTTTATGAACGCTATAACTTCATATCGTTCTTGTACATGGGACAATTATAGTGGGGGTATTTATAGCGGACTGAATATGCTATAATAGGCATTCTACAGCGTTCTAAGCACGCTATTGTATCCCATATCTGTTGTAGTACATTAACTTAGTCAGATTCAGTATGAATCCCTGACCGTGGAAATCATGAATTCATGTCCTAGACATGATGCAAGATGGGACATATAGCTTGTACAGACACAATCAAGAGAAATTACCCACGGGGTCAAGACGGGCGTTACTTGTTACTTGTCAGGAGTGCGCCTCGACGGACTACTATAAAGATTGTACATGTCTTATCAAGTTACTTATCATGTCAAGAGGGCTTGTCAAAAGTGCGCCTCGACGGGCCACTATCAAGATTATCATGTCGTATTCATGTCAAGTCATATTCATTTCATGATCAATACTGGAAAGTCATGTTATGCTCAACAAGTTATCGAGCCGGGTTGTCACAAGATAGGTCAAGTACAAGTCACATGCAAGATCATAGTCAAATACAACTAGAGCTAGGAGAACATGCATGGGGAAAGGGGTAAGAAGTATCATGGCAACAAGTGGCGCTGGTCAAGTGGCACCACGAAAATGATAGGTGGTAAGATAGGTCAAGTACAAGTCACATGCAAGATCATAGTCAAATACAACTAGAGCTAGGAGAACATGCATGGGGTAAGGGGCAAGAAGTATCATGGCAACAAGTGGCGCTGGTCAAGTGGCACCACGAAAATGATAGGTGGTGCCAAGGGGGACAGGAAGCGCCTAAGTTAGGTTGCGCCTGACTGGGGTGCGCCAGGTCAGGTTGCGCCTGACTGGGGTGTGCCAGGTCAGATTACGCCAGATCAGGTTACGCCAGGGCCCAAGGGCGCAGGGCTAGGTTGCGCCAGAGCCAAAGGGCACTGGGCTAGGTTGCGGTAGACTGAGCTACGCGAGGTCAGGTTGCGCCAGGGCCTGTTCTTCTTCTCTAAACAGCAAGAAAGAACCCATGGAACCCGAAAACTTTAAAATGCCATAACTTGCTCAAAACAAGTCCGAATTGTGACTTCCAAGGGTCTAAACTGCATAGAACGAGATTTCCTATAGCCTGAGACTTCTAAGCTTTAGTAGATCAAAACCAAGATAAACAAGAAAAGATCAAAACTTAGATGTACAAAAATTCATCCATCAAAACAGAAAATGCCAAGCTCTAAAGAGGCCTAGAATCAAGTACAGAAGAAAATAAAATATAAAAAAATAATGGAAGATCCATCATGAAGCAAGATTGCATTTGCCTAGGGCTTGGTAGGTGGAAGGAGTAATGGAGAAGAAGAAGTAGCAAATGAAAGAGTTATGGAGGAGAGAGAGTGGAGTTGGCTTATATACCAAGCCTCTCCATCTCAACCCAAAGTAAACCAAGCCAAGCCAAGCCAAGCTAAACCAAAATAAACCACGCCAAGATTAAACCAAGACTAGGCTAAGCAAGACAAGTCAAAGTATGGGTCAGAAATTTGTACACGTATATTGAAAATACGTATAGCGGGAAATGTAAGTGACAACTCTACCCACCTTAAAAGAATTCCGTCCTCGAAATTTAATCAAGAGGCTAGAGGTATCGGAAAAGCTATACTAATCACAAGCAATCTATGACTAGCAGTTAATCAATCAATCATTAATGCAAGCAAGGAATTTAAAAGCATAAGGCATAAGAAGGACATTATACCTTATAAGTTAAACAGGTGTGGATATCGCGATTGGATATCATCCTCACGTTCCCAGGTTGACTCACTCAAAGAGTGATGACCCCAAGCAACACGGAATAAACTAATAGTCTTGTTCTTGAGTATCTTTTCCCTTCGATCCAATATGGATATGGGCCTTTCCTCATACGAAAGATTGGTACCAACAACCAATTTCGAATGATCAATGATATGGCTCGGATCCGGAATGTACCATCGCAATTGGGATACATAGAATATGTCATGTACCTCACGTAACGACGGTGGAAGAGCGAGACGATAGGACACATCACCTACTCGCTCGAGAATATCAAACGGTCTTATATACATAGGACTAAGCTTTTTCCGCACGCTAAATCGAATGACGCCATGGGTAGGCGAGATCCTAAGGAATACGTGGTCGCCGATTGAAAACTCAAGAGGACGCCGATGAGAATCGTCCTAATGATGCTGATGATCTTGTGCAACTCGAAGATGATCTCTAACTTGTCTGACCACCTCGGTAGTCCGAGTAACCATTTCTAGACCAAGCATCTGTCTCTTGCCTACATCATCCAGGCTAAAGGTGATCTGCACTTCCTGCCATATAGTGCCTCAAATGGTTCCATCTAGATACTGGCCTAGAAACTATTATTATAGGAGAACTCTACTAAGTGCAGGTGATCTTTCCACGAACCACCAAACTCAAGTGTATATGATCGTAACATATCTTCGAGTTTGAATCGTGCGCTCCGACTGACCATCTGTCTACGGATGATAAGCTGAACTGAACTTGAGACGAGTCCCCAAACTCTTCTGAAGACTCCACCAAAAGTGCGATGTAAATCTTAAATCTCTGTCAAAAATGATACTAACTGGCACTCCGTACAATCTGACTATCTGCCTGAGGTACATCTCCGTAAGTTGATCCGTCGACTGACCATTCCTGAAAGGGAGAAAATGAGCTATCTTGGTGAGTCTGTCAACTATAACCCAGATAACATCTCTCTCAGCTAGGGATTTAGGTAACCTAGTTACAAAATCCATGGTAATGTGCTCCCATTTCCATTTGGGGATCAGTAAAGGTTGAAGATGTCCAGCTGGTCTCTGATGCTCAGCTTTAACCTGTTGGAAAACTAAACAACGAGAGACAAACCGGGCTATCTATCTCTTCATGCCATTCCACCAAACATGCTGACGGATATCACGATACATTTTCGTACCGCCGGGATGGATTGAATACTGGGAACTGTGAGCCTCTGCCATGATCTCTCGCCTGATATCGCTACTGGGTACACAAAGATGCCTTCTATGTCGAAGTGTACCATCCTTATGAATACGTAACTCTGCTCTGTAGGAACAAAATAGTAAAACGTAATACTCTAGAGGGGGGTGAATAGAGTTGGAAGCGGAATAATGCTAATTAAAAAATGTTAGCAGCACAATCACAGAATATTAATCACAACTAAAATAAAGTAAAGACAGAGTTAAGAGAGCAAACGCAAAGACAGCGATGTATACTGGTTTCCCTCTGTTGAGGACTAATCCAGTCGGTAGAACTCTTGCTACCAGTTGAATCCACTATTGGAAAAACCGCAAGTTTTCTTACGAAGTCCTTGCAACTTCTACAACGCGAGCTTTGATACGAAGAACTCGTCCAACTTCAAATGTGAAGAGGTATTCTTCAATCAAGCCTTATGATTACAATCTCTCAGAAAATTCTAGACCGTACCGCACTGGCAAATCGACTAGAAGATTGTAACTGGCTTGGGATCTGAAATTGAAAGCTCTAAAAAACTCTTTGGAAGACTGAAAGCTTTAGATAGAGAGAAGATTGAAAGTGAATGAGTGAGTTGAAATGATCGAAATCCTTCTCTATTTATAGGAATTCCAAAGACAGAATTCTGGCAGAATTCGGGCAGAATTCGGGCAGAATTCGGGCAGAACTCTTTGAGGAAATCTCGGTCAATCCGCAACTGCAGGAGGACCAAGTTCAGAAGATTCAAAAATCAAACGGCCACTAACCGAACTCTGGCCGAACTCGGTCCGAGTTCTGTCAGGGTTTAGTTAGGGTTTTAAAAAACTTTTTGGTGATTTTTGAAAACCTTTTTGAAAACCTTTTTGTAAACCTTTTTGAGAGGACATTTTAAAAACATTTTGGACTCATTTAAGGCTAGCCTATTTGCCAGTACGACTCGGTGTACAACATATTCCTAGACTCAAATAAAATGAAAAGTATATTGCATAAGAAATTACAGACTCGAATAGGCAAACAGATCTTCGGTCTTGAATTCAGTGGATAGCCATTCTTGATTATGTCCAAGGGTCCGAGATGTCCCGACTAGCTTCGTATATCCAGACAGAGTTTGATCAATTATTAAAATCAGGTTGACCATATGACCAAATGGGCCAACATGCTCTCCTTCATGTTTCATATTCTTTCCTAAGCCGCTGAAGCTTAGTATCCGTGGACTGGGCTGCCCTGATCCTGCTGGGCAGGGGTCTTCAGGTATACGCCCACTATGTCATGAGGACCATAGTAGGTAGGACACTAGTCCTCGCCATAATCAGTAAAATTTGTCAACATATCCAGTCAGGATGGATCGAGCACAAAATCTTTAATAACAGTTCTAGTTAGACGATATTGAAAATATAGCAGTAAATAGAGAGAATATACAAGGTAAAGTGGTACGTACATGGATCATGGTAAGGCATATCAAGACTATAAATGAATGTAAGAGCAAGAGGACAGTGTATATCATGTAAGAGCAAGAGGAAAGTGGTACGTACACGAATCTGACACAGACTCTTCTAGCAAATGGACACCGCTCCTTGCTCTTGGCTCCTCCTTACTTGTAGCTCCTTTTTCTTGCAAGAATGAGAGAGTTTGGTGAAGAATAGAGAAGATTTGAGTGATAAATCAATGGAATTTTCTCTCAAGATTGGGAAGAACTCTAAATTGGGAATGGAGGCTACTTTGTGAAATGAAAGAGATGTGAACAACTCCCTCATGTGGTCGACCACTTTGGGATAGGGTTGGCTATGGTAAAATGTCTAGTATGCCACTATTAGGTCCCCTCTTGGCTAATTAATTGTATGGAAGAAGTTGGGGTCAAAAAGGTCCAAGGTTATAATATCTAAATGAACCAATCTAGTCATCTACGATTAGCCTAATTGCACTAGACTAATTAGATGAGTTTCTGGGCCATGCCTAGCTAATCTTTGGGTTTCGACTAGAGTCTAAACTACCCGGGCCACTAACACAAGTTAAAACTAAACGAAACTCAAACGCGGCTAAACTAATCCCCAAAATACTATATTAACAATAAATATTCACAAAAGTTTTAGAATATAAAAAATGATAAAATTACCCTCATTTTTTAAAACAGGCAGTTACAATCCTATGTCCCTAGAAAAATTTTGTCCTCAAAATTTGAAATAGTTGTACACTTCTCTAGGTCAAGCCCCCAACAATCAAAGTCTACTAAATTCTATCCAAAGTTATATAACATACAACTCTAGGAAATATGAACAAACATGCTTGGTTTTAGTCTCTACAGTATCATGTTATGCAGTCTCCATTGGGGTTTTCTATTAACTAGCATGAATATCACATATGCAAGCTAAATATACTAAAAAATCAATCAACAATCAATGAATGGGATGAAACAGGAAGAAGGAAGAACAAGACCTAACCTCCTAATCCATCACCTGCAGTATGGGTCTCCTCGACCGCCATCGCAAAAGTCCTGTCCTGTCGGGGTATATCCCGCTGCTGGTGTGGGACATGATGCTGCGCCACAGGTGGCCTAGTTCCCACTCTCTTCTCCAAGATACCCAAGTAACATCTCTACTGATACCTACTCCATTATACTAGGGTACCTTCTATAGGATATATATTCTGAAATCAGATAACCATACCCGTCTACCTAGAATCATGTTATTGGAATCCTCGTCATGCCAGTAAGTATGGATGCAATAAACCATAGTGTCTGCAACTAAGGTACATACCTCTAAGATCGTGGTATCTAACATTTTTGCATTGCCGCATGCTTGGCTGCAAAAATATTAAATTTCCATAACCCGAGAAATACGTCCAAAATCAGACTCTCTGTCTTTGTCATTATAACGCCCCAGTCCCAAAAATAGAAGGACTAGAATGTAATCATGCCAATTGTATACATACGAAGTATAGAAAACCCTCGTATGTATACATAAGCTGTAAAATGCAGTAACCAAAGCACTAAATCCCATCCACGAAGATAAATAATGATATAAAAGCAACTTTGAATTTTTCATGTATACAATCGTTGGGCGGAGACAAATCCACTACCAACTAATTTAAATAAGGAAAAATTTTACAAAGAAAATGAATTGGTCGAGCGAAGGAGATGGCGATCCAAAAGCAACATCTCGAAGAATAGAGCGCAAGTCATGGCCTTAGCTAGAGCACCTGCAGAACTCACAAGACACACCTGGAGGAATCATCAGGTCCTCAGAGGGACGTAACAAGATACAATAAACAACATGCCATATAAATACTGAATATAAAATATGCCACAAACAAAAGTAAGTGACAAGACGCTAATAAGGTAACCTAACCGTACTAAAGTGAACATGCAGTTAAGAATAAACCTTTCGTCGCATGAGCCCTAGCTGTAAATGGGATCTGGTATAGTCCCCACTTGGGCACTAGTGACCTAAGCGCATGACTTTCAAAAATGACAGTGGCAAACCTGAGAGGGTCATCATACCCGTATCTCCCGTGGAACTTTCGGGTTATAAAGGAATATGTAATAGAAGCCCATACGACAAGAAAATATTCTCCCCACCCGATGCACCTATCCAGTCGCATCCATGACCATGTAACACTACTAACCATTAAGTCTTCTGACATGCATCTTATTGACAGTTAGACCTAACGTACGTCCCATACGCATCAGTGATCAGCCAACACGCAAGTTCGGAGGCTATATGCTACTCACAACTCACACATCTCGTGCCACCTCTGTGTCAAAGTTTATGTAGATATGCTAGACTAATGGTAGTCTCCTAACTCTAGGTCCACATGCAATCAAAGGATAAATAACAAGGTATAGCTAATATCACTAAGCAGGTAGCAAATCAGGAACTGTAATAATGTACAGCTAAAAGAACTGGAAATAAATACACAGTGATATGCAATAAATAAAATACAGACTAATTATAAACAATAAATTATGGCAATATATCTTGCCTGGTAGCGACGCCTGATGTGGTGCGATTATCCGACAAGTCATGTTTGTCCAGTAGCCATGTTCGATGTGTAATGGTCCAAGAGTCACGAGGAAATATGAACGTGTCATTAGTCATAATTTGTGATGATAAAGGAAAAATTACGGAGGATAATACTTATACCATGATGATTGAAAAAGAAAAATAGATTTCTATTAGCTAAATATATTTTTAGATAATAAATCTAAAATAATTATTTTAACTGAAAACTGTTTAAGTTTATTAAAATATGTTTTCTAGGTAAAGACTACAATTTATTAGCAAAACATAGTTGTGAAGATATATTTATATATATATATATATATATATATATATATATATATATATATATATATCTTCACAAAATATATATATATATATATATATATATATATATATATATATATATATATATATATATAAATTTTATTTATATATATATATATATATTTAATAAAAACCCCCTCGTTTTATTAATCAAGGCTCAAAATGCCGAAGCCTGATACAGATACAAGGCGAAAAGCCAAAAAAAAAAACAAGAAGAAAAAATATATATATAATTTATTTTAACTGATAAATATAGGGCCAAGGCACAAACTATATTTAATTGTTAAAATAAATATAGATAATATTTAAAAACTATTTACATAATTATTTTGAAATAATTTATATCTATTAAAACTTATTTACAAAACTTACAAGAATTTTTTTTAAGATAATAAATAGAAAAGTCAAAAAGAAAATGTACCTTAATATAACGAGCTCATATAAAAATTCTTTCACTTATATATATATGATTAAATAACAATAAAATTTTAAATATATATAAGTATATTAGTAATGATAACAATAATAATCATCCCAATAATAATAATAATAATAGTAATAATAATAATAATAATAATAGTAATAATAATAACAATAATAATAAATAAATAAATAAATAAATAAATAAATAAATAAATAAATAATACTTATGACATCATTTGTTGTTCTTTATTGAAAAAAAAGGAGTTGAGAGAGAGAGAGAGTAGTCGAGAGAGAAGAGATGAGATCGGATGGAGAGTGCTCACCAGAGGGGGCTCCGGCGTTGTGGCCGACGGCGCGGGCGGTAGAGGAGGCAGCGGCGGTCTCGACGCTCGAGGAAGGAGAGGGCAGTGGAAGATGACCTTACCGGAGTGGGGCGGTGCTCCGGTCGCGGAGGCCGGCAGGGTTCCGTGGCGAGCAGAGGCGGATGGCCTCCCCGGCGGGCGGATGGGCGCGGTCGGCGCTGGGGTTTGATGGAGGCGGGGTCACCCGCATGGCCGTCGGAGGAGATAAAGCGGGAGGCAGAGGAGCGGGATGAGAGGAGGGGCTCGCGGTGGCGGCAGCCAGGCACGGCGGTCGGCAGAAAGGAAAGTCGGTGGGCGGAAAACGCGGTGCGGCAAGCTGCTGTCGCCGGCGGCGCGGCACAACAAGCCGCTGTCGCCGGCGGCGCGGCACAACAAGCCGCTGTCGCCGGCGGCGCTGCGTCAGAGCAGACGTATGGTGGCTGCGTTTGAGTTCCGAGTGGAAAGTCGGAGGGACCGGGCTTGACTGGACACGGAGAGCTCCGGTGGACGCGGAAGCAGCACGGTGGAGGGCATGCGGGGGCTGCGCACGCGTACGCCAGGCGGCGGGAATCGGAAAGCAGGGAATTTGGAGACGAGTCCTACCATATCCACAGCGGCGCCGGGATCCGGCAGCGGAGGTGTGGCAGAGGGCTCAGGTGAGGACTTCCCCCTTCCTACTTCTTTTTATCGATGATGGTGGTAGGGTTATGGATTTTGGGCGGTGGCTGCGACCGAGGATGGCCGTGACAGGGGCGTAGTGTTGGTGGTAGTGGTAGTTGGAGTGACGATGGTGGCGGTGTGTTCTGCGGGTTTTGGTGGTTTTGGTGGTGTTGGGAGTTTGGCAAGGAGTTGGTGGAAGTGCGGACGGTGGTTGCGTCGGGAAGGGTCGTCGGTGTTGCGGGAAGAGCAGGGGCTACAGGCAAGGAGGAGCGAGGTTTGTGGTATGGCTGCAACGGGTTGATGGCGATATTGGCCTTGGGTTGGCCGGGCAAGCAGGGGTGGTCCGGTGGTGCCGAGGCGGCAGATGGTAAGGATTGGATTAGGGTTAGGGTGGTGTTGTGGATGGTTTTCGTGTCCTGTGTGACACGGGAATGACGGGGGATGGTGTCCGGGACTGTTGTACATGGGAACAATGTATTTGTATCACTACAACAAATAGGACATACAATAGCAGTTTATCTATAGCGTTCAAGCCTCCCTGCTATAGAATATCATTATCAATAGCGTTCTTCCGCAGTGCTATTAAAATAGAATACAATAGCAGTTTATCTATAGCGTTCGAGCCTCCCTGCTATTATAATATAATCATCCATAGCGTTCATATTGAAGTGCTATTAAACGTTCATACAATAGTAGTTTATCTATAGCGTTGAAGCCTCCCTGCTATTAGAATGTCATTATCAATAGCGTTCATTATGCAGTGTTGTTAAAAGAACTTTATATAGCGTGTTATGAACGCTGTTAAAGGTATAGTTTTTCTGAACGTTGCTATGCCCGTATGTCTAGTGGTGAACATTATTCCGTTTTTGGACCCAAATCCGAACCGAACCTAACCGAATAAGAGATTCGGTTCGGTTTCGAAAATACTAAAATTTCTTATTCGGTTTCGGTTTTGGGATTCAGTTTCGGTTTAATCCCACTAACCTTTCAAAAAATTTATCTAAAATTTCTCTTCCTGGTAAACCAAATAAGAATATTTAGTAATATATACGAAATATATCTTTGTATATTTAGTTACTATATATATTGACAAAAAAAATTATAAATAAACTGAAATATTGGTTAAACCAAATAAACTGAAAATCGAACAGATTTATTCCGTTTGGTTCGGTACGAGATATTTCGGTTGGTTTCAATTTTTGTTATTCGATTTTCGGTCGAATTCGGTATTTGGTAATTCGGTTCGATTAACCGAGTTAATCGAATGCTCACAATTGGTTTCAATTTTCTTTATGTCGAGATTTTAGCTCCATAATATATCATTAAAATTTTTATCTCCTGCTTTTCACAAAAAACCGCTAATACCCCCCTTTCCCCCCAAAACCCCTTCGCTCTAGCCTTTTTCCCAAAAACTTTTTTTATTTCCATCTCCAATTTTCTCCTCCTCCCAAACTCCCATGTCGTCGCCGGATCAGAGGCCTCTGGAACCAGGTAATAGCTGCCTTTTCTTTTCTTTTTGCTTCTCCGGACGCTGATTGCCCTCTTCTACCGGTGCGCCCAAGGGAGCAGGATCCCTTGCCCACCCGCCTGCCTCTCCTTCCTCCCTGGACACGGACGCCGATCCAACCGCCGCTCCGCCAGAGATCTCTCCGGTTAGACTCGGATCATATTCTAATTCTATCCCCCCATTTTTTAAAAATATAAATTCCAATTTCACGCACTTGTGTGAAAGCCCCAAGTTATTTAAATGCTTTGTTCTCAGTTTTTTTATTTTCTTGGGTATGCTTGGCTAAGGTTAGACCTAGACCTGTATAAGTTGCTGGAATAAGGAGGTGGCGGGGGAATCGTTGTTTGCTTGTACTATTAATTTTGTCAGATATTTGGAGTGTTTTTGTAAACAAAAAAAATTGTTATATATTTCTTTCTGTAAACTAACTAAAATTGTTGATGTTACAATTTGTATGTGTCTGTTGGTGCATGTCTTTTTTAAGGAATTCAATGATACAATTTTTGAATAAAATGGTGTGGGTCTCTCCGATTTATCGGCAACCGAATGCGTGGTTGAACGTTGCCCTATGTTTGCATCGGATTCACCTACTCAAGGGATTGGGCTAACTTGCAACAAATAACATCAAACTTTGCCCTATTTTCGCATCAAATAAGTCAGATGGCGGCTATGGTTCTCAAGTGTCTTAAATAGTAGTAGGATAGACCATGTAAGCAACCGTATGTCCCTAAGGTTTAAACTCGAAAATTACTCTCTTTACATTTCACAATCCAAAAGCTGTATGTTCTTTTTCAACCAATAAGTATTTCATGTGGTTAATTGGCAAGAAGGGGGAAGTAAAAAAATAACATATTTGATAACTTTTAAATGATAAAACTAGTTGTAGGATACGTCTAACTGATTGAATTTAAATAGTTAATTGAATTTCTTGTGATTAATTGGATAGAAGGAACTATTGCTTTACATGTTTTGGTGCTTGACAAAATGTGTAGCTAGCTTATGAAGTTTCCACAAAGATCTTCTTTGAAAGCAATTATGTATGTTATGACCAAGCGATCAGCTTTCCCATATCGCCAATAAGTAAGTGCCAACTGGTTTATTTGTTGGAATCGATGAACCATAAGTGAAACCTCGGAACTAATTTAGGCCAACGCACTAATGCAGAAGAAAATAAGTAATTTAGAGAATTGAAGTTATTATTAAAATATTAATATTTCAATGTTTACCTTCTATAGTGATAAAAATCATGCATATGACCTAAGTTCTCTTTACAATTTAAGTCTTTACTCTTTATAGTTATCTTAATATTTTGATCCGGAAAATGGAAGGCCTATTTTTTTAAGTTTATTTTGTACAACAATCGTGTAGGTACTCTTCATCCATGATCGAACACTTAGCAAGACAATTGGCAATTCGAATGTTGTGAAGGCATTGCTTGACAAGGATCCACAGCTTGCCAGAAGGACTAAAAAGAAGGGACAGACTGCATTGCACTTAGTAGTAAAAGGAACAAGCAATGATGTTGTTAAAGCCGATCCAGAAATTCTAATGCTATAGACAAGTTTGGCAACACAATGCTGCATATGGCATCTAGGAAGAAGCAGTCAAAGGTAATGTTTAGCATCTTTTAGTACTTCATGTTCTTCATTAGAATTTACTTTAGATTCATGGGTACGGGAAGCTCAAGTATGTAGACTCTTAGAGTTAGATAAAGCCATTTCAATGCACTAGTTCTTAGATGAACACATAATATCCTTCTTTAATTGCTTCAATTGTATAATCTTGCAAGTTGATTTAAACTCGTTTGCTCCTTTCTTTTTTTGATCCATGAAATGAAAATAAAATAATTTCTTCTATGTGAGCTAGGATTTGTCTCTTCTTACTAGAAATTCCCAACAGGGTTCCCCAAGACCTTGTAGGCTTCTCCAAGAGGGATGAGAGTGCACATGATGCATTCGGTGCAGGCCACAACTCCACAACTATCTTTGAAACTACTGTTGGGCCACTTAGTAGTACCCTCACCAAACTTCAGGCCAGTACCAAGCTCTGAAAGCTTCGTGAAGCAGCAAAGGTGAGAGTCGTAGCAATCACATGCTTCTCCATATCAAGATAATTACTTGTTCACTTGTTTTTGCATATATTTGCTTGGGGTTCGTTTCAATACTTTAGGAATTAGGAGTGAGAAGTATATGATAACTGGTGTCATGATAGTCTGGAAGTACCATTTGAAATATTAAGTGGTTAAGGCACTACTAATGGCAAGAAAAAATGATAAAGAACTTGGTCATTCTATATTTAAGGTAACTGGTTGAGTCGAATGGCAAAACTAGATTATGTGTTGTTTACCAATACAGAATCTGCACTCAGTGTTACTGACCCTATGAGCGCATTGGATGGATTTAAATTTCCTCCGTCCAGAATTCTGGACTTTGAGCTCCAGATAGCTGATGAGAAGATCAGCATGAAACATAGCAAAAAACATGGCCTTGATGCCTTTATCCGTTCCCTTCTCATTAGCAGGCTTCGAAAGTGGGGGAGAGTTTATGTGGTCATGGCTCAGGTATATATGAGTTTTTCTCATTTTATTTTTTGTGGCTCAATAGAGAGTTGGAATACTTTCTCTAAGGGTAAGCTTGTCTTGTTTTGTTGCACCGCAAATTTTTATAACGGTTTTTGCTAGCTACATATAATTCTTAAATGAATGGTTCTACCATTAGCAAACTATTGGGCCTACAACCTTTCTCACCCTACCATTACATGAATACGTGTGTCCATTATCATATATTTTTTTGGCCGAAAAGAATCGGTAGGGCCATATACACAGTTGATTTGCATTAGAAAAATTCTCACTAGTGTCTAATGGAAGAACATCCAAATTGCTCAAATATATCATCTACTTTGATCAGTCTTTCATGAAAAATAAAATGCATGTTGGAAAAAAGGTTTAAACTTCATTATGATGGTCAGAATAGCTAATCAATTTTTAAAACCAGAATTGTGTTTAGACTTCTTTGTACTGTAATTATTACTGATGTTTCCCTTAGGATTCTTGATCATATGAGTGGTGCACATCTCTGATAGAATGGTAGCCTAGCATGCTTTCACCTTTTTTGCTATTTTGTCTGTTGAAATGTGCCAATGTAGAATTGTAAGTTCACCATTTTTTCTTCTAAGAAATGTCCCTGGTGTGGATCTAGTCACTTTGTTTGGTTGTATATAACATATGATGATGGGAGCAGATTTAGAGAGCCGAGCCATAGATGAACTAGTTGTCAATGAACTCTCGATGCAGTATGCAACCCCTCATGCTTTCACACTTAATTTCCTCTTTTTATTCGCTCCCTGCATGTGTTTTTCTTGCTTGGGGAGACATATCCTTGTTGCTCCTATACTGCATTTCTTATAACTAGTTCTTGCCTTGGTATGGTTACAGGTAAGGATGGTAATGACGAGGAGGATAAATCTACTTAGAGACTGATTTATTGTCGAGAATCCTTTACAAACGAGATAAAGTGTGACACCGTTAAGAAAAGGTAGATATAGGGAAGCAATGGTGCAACATCATTGTCCTAAATTGAATGACTATGTAGCAGAAGGTACGAGGACATTATTATTCACATTCAAGTATTTTGATATATAGTTGGTTCCATCCAATGCGCTCATTTGGTTAAGTCAGGTGTTTCTTTTTATGTAGAGACATAACGCCTGGCATTCTTCATTTGGAAAAAAATGGCCATGTGAAACTGTCAGATTTTGGGCTACATAAGCCTTTGGACTGCGACTCTCTTAAACGAACAAGGACCAATCAATAATATTGAGATCCTTAGAGAATCAACAAATATTCTTGGAGGTCTCCCAGGTGGAAATGCTGAAGATAGGTGGAAAAGCCCCATGAGCAACTTCAGCACTGGAAAATAGCAGAAGAAAACTGGTATCGCATACATGATCTACATAATCCTAATGATACTTATTATGCACAACCCACTTTTTTTGTTCAGTTATTTTATCATGCGCTGCAACTATAGACATATGCTTCAATTCTAAAGTGACAAGATGTCTTTGTGTACTTTAGGCATATTAACCAATAGGTATACCGGACTATATTACCCAGAAGTATTGCTAAAGAAGGGATACGACAGGGATTGTAATTGGTTTGTAAATTCACTTTCATTTAAACCTCCATACTTGTTAATTTATACGTTCTGGCTGATCCTTTTTCACATCAAACTTTGCCCTATAATTTAAACCTCCATACTTTCATTTAAGCCTCCATAATTGACATTAAGTGATATACTTTTATTGCTAAGAGACACATGCCTCTTGGCAATTTCTAACTGTTGGTAACTTGGCTAGGCACTCATTTGAAATTATATTTCTTTCAGTGTGAAGAAGTGTGTATTCTTCTCTTATTTTGTTTTTCCCTACTTCCTCCACATGATGGGATAGTCATTCAACACTGTGTTGCATCCAGGAGCAACAATGAATGTTAGGCATATCCCAACAATTTCTTTGAGGAAGGATATTTTGAGGATGTAGAGAAGAGCAAAGAAAAATTTGGATCGCTACAGTAGTTGCTCTGATACGATGTAGGGAAGCAAAGTATAGCAGAGAGGAAGAAAACAACCTCTGAAATTCTTAATCTCCCGTTTACTTACAATCAGCAGGCTATACATATAGATATATATAAGAAGAAAATGTGTGTGTGTGTGTGTGTGTGTGTGTGTACAACTTTGTTGTTGTATATTGTGTAAATTAGTTCTTACAAATGAGCAAAACTTACAGAGAAGACAGGGCCGGCCCTGAGCTGATGGGGATGTAAAAAAGTGTAAATATAACAAAAAATTGTCCATTCATAGGATCGGTGGGAATTGACATGTTTATCAGTGCCAACACTTGTAAATACATTGTCCTTCATTTTCCTAGATACTATAATTAATAAAAAGTATGCTATGAACTGGATAGTTTTTTTTCCATATAGCTCCTATTATTTTCTTTCTGCATCTATTCAATTTTATTTACAAATCACGATCATGTGCCGCCTCGCCACATTTATCCATAAATGTTTTTGTGTTTATATAGTTCACAAGAAAAGACATTTTTCATGTGCATTTTGGCCTAAGCTGAAACCTGGGATTAGCTTCCCTACCTAACAGGTATTGTCAGGGTGGGATTTAGTTTTGGATTAGAAAGGCTGGGTGCAGGTTTGAATATCCCAACATTGATGTAGTAGGATTTGAGTTGGCTGCAAATCTAACCTTGCACAACTCTATAACTGCACAGAGGTGTAACTCTACCTAAAACCTTAAGGCATAAATGAAAAGGGCGCCTGAGAGTGTGCTGTGAGGCTTCCGCCTATGCAGGATATTGGAACAGTTGAGATGTTTGCAGCCTTATGCCCCTATATGTAGATGCAATTTCCCTGAGTCAAACCATCATCCTTCACGATGCAAGTTTCAAGTCTTACCATATTGCCATTGCCAAGTGGCACCCTCAAAGGGTATTGTGCCCGTTAGAAATGTTTCTCATATATATTTATTTACATAAACATCCTCGTCCTTTCTAACTATTTGTGGGATTCGAATTAATTTTCATGTTTGTTTATAATTTATTACAAGTTCATAATATTACTTTTTCTTCTTCTGAAAATTGTTTAGGTATTGGGTCGTGATGGTTACAAATTTGTGGTATGTGTGGTAGACTATAATTAGTATTTGAAGGAAGTCTAGGTGGATGGGTAGGATAAATCTCTAACCTATTCAGTTATTTTGATCAAGTACACATACTTAAATGTGCATCTTCATGGAATATAATAATTTTCTTGAGACTACAATATAACCAAGAAGATATCTAGGTTGTAGTTGATACTTGTATGTTTTAGGTCCTTGACCAATCAGCGAATAGGAGAAAAGGGAAAGAACACATAATAAATCTCTTTCTACATTCTGCATGTATCAAGCTGCACACAGCTAACTTTAAATGAACTGACCAACACCAACAAAACGAGAGAGAGAACACGGAAGTTGATTCTTGAGCGTCCAAAATTAAATAGTAGGAGCAAATAAGTATGATGTCTTCTCCACTGATCACAAATTCCAGTTTCTGGAAAATTATTTGTGGCTGCATTGTCCAATCAGGTTCCTTATCAGAAGTAATCTTTACCCAACCAATAGAAAATTCCGATATGTGTCTGACACGGAATATCCTAAAAACCTACAACAATTTAGATTAGGCTTGGTCATAAGAGTGATTGTGTACATTCTGATCTAGGTGACAATGTTATGTTATATATCAATTTGTTTGAGCACGTCATTAGTTTAACATTTTGCATTCACTTTTTTCTGTTACATATTTTCGGTACCTAACATGGCAAGTAACTTTCAATATTTACCTTTTGACTTTCAAGTGGCATGGTGGTTGCAATAGACGTGGCAAATTACCTAGTAGATGTGATGCTGATATTTGTGCTATACCTATATGAACAATAGATATTACACAAAATTGTGATTCTTGATTGATGAACTCATGCCAGCAGACTAAAACATATTTTACCTAGTGTTATATTTATTTATTTGAGAATAGTAGACATCCTCACTTAGGCAATTAACAACAAAAGAAAGTTTAAAGCAATTTCGACTTGTAAGTAGATGGTGCTTCTAATAGAATTTACATTGTGTGGTGGGTGCACTGTACAACTCTTCATTGATATTGTTATTTGTTCTTGCGCTAAAGCTTATGAAACTTTTGCACTTTTTATTATTTTAATCCTGTTATTTATAATTCAGTTAATCTAAAGTTTCTGGTTGTTTTTGGAGATAGTGTATATGCAGCAATCTTCTCAAAGAAAAAAGGAGCAAGGATACTTGAGTACATATATAAGTATTTTCTTTTCTGTTATTCATTAGGAATCAATTACCAACTCAAGTGTTAAGGCATCCTTTCTGTTGCAGCACTTACAAATTTCAAATATTTTGCATCTGTTTTTGTGTCCAAAGATTTTACAAACTAGAAAGATATAAAAGAGGTGGTGCTTCCTGGCCACAGTTTTTGATGAACTCTGGTGATGGTTGCTACTATCCTCGGTTCTCGATGAACTTGGTACGGTTTCTGATGAGCTTTGGTGATGGTTGTTCCTAGCCTTGGTTCTCAATTCGTCGTGCTGGTGCTTCTGATGGGTGGCAGCAGCAGTGTTTCTGGTGAAAGTTGAGGTCATGATGACATTTTATTTTTTTTAGTACTTTAAATCAACCAAGTAATACTTATTATATATTTACAGTTCTCAATAACCATCTTCATCAATGTCATGGCAAAAGTATCACCACTTTTTGTTTTCTATACATGGAAAAATCATAGTACTATGTAGAACTTTCTTGAAGTGTTACATGCTCACAGTAAGTTTGTCGTTTGTCCTAATCTGATATCCCCATTTTTGCTGTATTGCTGAAATTCTGGTGCTTGTGTCTGTTTTCAGGTGGTTCTGCTGGTGTTGGAGGTGCATGCATCCATAGCTAGAGATGCTTCACATTTTCGCCAACTTGTTGTTTTCTTAATGCACAACTTTCGATCTAATCACTCGCTACTTGAGAAGTACGATTCATGATTCTTATTTCCGAACTGTTTTTTCCCTCTTCCTTGGTACCTGGTGTTCTGCTTTCCTTCTTTGTATGAAGTTGATAACAAAAGAACTTATTCTGCACTTGTTCAGGCGTGGTGCATTAATAGTGCGTAGACTCTGCGTTCTTTTGGATGCAGAACACGTTTATCGTGAATTTGCAATAATTCTAGAGGGAGAAGATGACTTGGATTTTGCATCCATTATGGTCCAAGTTTTCTACTATGATCTATGATTATTACACATCGTCTTTCTCAAAAAACAGAGTAAAGGATTTCCCATTTGCATATTAACCTTTTGGTCCATGATTAGGCCTTGAATTTGATTTTGCTCATTTCATTGGAATTGGCCGAGCTACGGGCACTTCTAAAGCAGTCATTGGTGAATGCTGCTGGCAGAGACTTCTTTCTCTCTTTATATGCTTCTTGGTGCCACTAGCCAATGGCAATGATAAGTTTGTGCCTACTAGCTCAGGTATGCATATACTTTTTTCATTGTTACTTGACTTTAATTTGCGTATATTGGTTTTCTTCCATGTTTTCGAAAATTTTGGATAAAGGATATGTTGTTGACGATGACATCATGTTGTTTCCAACAGGCATATAATCATGCCAGTTCCATAATTCAGGCATTGGGGGAAGAGGATATTAATGAAAAATTCATGGTACAATTGGATAAGCTAATCCGCTTGCTTGAGACTCCTGCTTTTGCTTACCTAAGATTGCAGGTTTGTGCTGTTTATCTATTATGATATATGTGCCACTTGGTCTAATGTTTAGTCAAGCTTGAAAGTTTTTTAGTTAGAATTTCTATTTTCCATCCTATTTTGCATGAATCTTTCGAACTGCAAATGTCTTAACACTCATAAGACAGAAAGGATGCCTTAACACTTGAGAATTCTTCTAATAAGTGTATATGAGAATTCTTCTAATAAGGACAATCATCTCAAGTTCTGGTAGAATTTGCACTTTACTACTTGATAGGAAGTAATGGTTGTCATAACTGAACCCAAAAGATTTATTACTGAATGACCCTCCCTCATGCCATAATGTTTAGTCATCATAACATACCAGCTGTGCTAGAGTTGTGTGTAGGAAAAGATAACTGTGTAGGGAAAGAGACCTGATGATATATGGTGATAACTGAGATTAGTGTTCTCATGTTTCCTAGGTCTATGAATATCAGGAAAATTGAGGACTAGATTGCCACATATGGATCTAATAGCATTCTAGATTAGGGGCTATCCAATATTATATACCCGTCAGTTGTTTATGAGAGTGTCGACAAACATTGGTTTTTAAGGAATGGCAGTGAATGGAAATTTCGTTGATTAGAATGCAACTAGACTTGGAGTGAATACATTAGTAGAACACAGCACACAACAATTCCAGGTGTCTAGAAAATGGGTATTTGATAGGAAGATCAAAATATATGGTCCAAAGAGCAGGAAAAATCTACAATTTTTCAAATGAGTATTGACTTAAGCCACCTAAGTGATGAAAAGCTGCCAAAACTGACAATTAAATTATGTGTGCGCATTAGTGCATTATGCCAACCTTTCATTTCTTTATGCTACATATAAATTGCCCTATGTTATCTCATAACTTGTACACTATGCTAACTTTGAGAAACGATTCATGCGTTACACTTGACCAAAAGGGATTCTTGTGTAGACCTTTGTGTCTCTGTTCAGATGTTTAGTCCCTTTGTTTATGGAGCATTTTCTAGTTCATGTGGCCCATGACTTGAGGATTGGCATGGTCCTGAATGGCAAATAGATTAATGAACATTTCTTGTGGCATTTCTTTTTTATGTTTTCTTTGTAGTTTATATTGTGTTCACATTAATCCCCATGATGCTTGTGGGTGGCTTCATGGAATTTCTCTTGAAAAGAACTCGAGTGTCTCACCTCAAAAGACATCGCCTAGAGACCTTGATTGGTATTTCCAGGTGTAGGATGTTGATTGCCGTCCAGTTGTACTAGAATGGGCCTTTTTTTATTCTCCATCTCCGATATGAAATTGATATGTTGTAATTTTCTATTGATAGCTAACTCATAAATTCAACTGCTTGTTTATTAACCAGGAATACTAATGTTTTTCCCCTATATTTGTGTAGGTTGGATGAAGTAAGAGGATTTCTGAGAAGCTTTGGTTGTGGATAGGCTCGAAGGGAGCTAAATGTTAGATAGTCAACATTTTAGGATATATGTAGCTGACTACAGTGTTAAAGTTTAATTTTTGGACATATGTTTGGTCCTACTTCGTTGTTCTACATGGAGAAACTAAGGATTTTGAATGTTTGGTACTACTTCGTTGTTCTACATATATTAGACAGTGAAATTAATGAATTTATTTATGTTCGGAATTCATTGTGATTGATTCGCATTTAAATTTTTGAATACCTGCATTTTGTGTAACTGTGGCATTATCTGCAATAGTATTCTGATGTGATGCATTCTGCAAATTTTTGATATAGAATTTTGACTCTGCAATAGCATTCTGACATGCTATTGTTGCACATATAATAGCAGAAAAAAATGCTACAAAAAGCAGATATATATCGAAACGCTATTAACAAACAATAACATACAGGAACGCAATTAAAAATAAACAGCGTTCAGGAACGCCATAACACATTTATAGCGTTAACAAATGTTATTAATGAACTATAGCGTTCGTAAAGGCTATGTAAACTATATAGCGTTTGTAAGTGCTATAACATGTCTATAGCGTTCATGAACGCTACAATATATTAATAGCGTTCATGAATGCTATTAAAGTTCTATAGCGTTCCTAAGTGCTATAACTATCATATAGCGTTTCAAAACGCTATACATTGTCTATAGCGTCAATGAACGCTATAATCCATGAATAGCATTCGTGAACGCTATAACTTTATAGCGTTCTTGTACATGGGGTTATTATAGCGGGGGCATTTATAGCGGACGAAATATGCTATAATATGTATTCTACAGCGTTCAGCGCACGCTATCATATCCCATATCTGTTGTAGTGAAGAGATGCTATCTGGGTTATAGTTGATCGACTCACAAAGGTAGCTCATTTTATCCCTTTCAGAAATGGTCAGTCGACGGATCAGCTAGCAGAGATGTACCTCAGGCAGATTGTCAGATTGTATAGAGTGCCAGTTAGTATCATATCAGACAGAGATTCAAGATTCACATCGCACTTTTGGCAGAGTCTTCAAGAGAGCTTGGGGACTCGTCTCAAGTTCAGTTCGGCTTATCATCCACAGACAGATGGTCAGTCAGAACGCACGATCCAGACTCTTGAAAAAATATTACGGTCATATACACTCGACTTCGGTGGTTTGTGGTAAGATCACCTGCATCTCGTGGAATTCTCCTATAACAACAGTTTTCAGGCTAGTATCCAGATGGCACCCTTTGAAGCACTGTATGGCAGGAAGTACAGATCTCTATTAGCATAGGATGATGTAGGTGAGAGGCAGATGCTTGGTCCAGAGATGATTACGCAGACAATCGAGGTGGTCAGGCAAGTCAGAGATCATCTTCGAATTGCCCAAGATCGTCAGTGCAATTGGGCCGATTCTCATCGGTGTCCCCTTGAGTTTTCTGTCGACGACCACGTGTTCCTTAGGATCTCGCCTACCCGTAGCGTCATTCGATTCGTCGTACACGAAAAGCTTAGTCCTAGGTACATAGGGCCGTTCGATATCCTTGAGCGAGTAGGTGATGTGTCCTATCATCTCGCTCTTCCGCCGTCGTTATGTGAAGTACATAACGTATTCCATGTATCCCAATTACGATGGTATATTCCGGATCCGAGTCATGTCCTTGATCATTCAAAATTAGTTGTTTGTACCAACCTTTCGTATGAGGAAAGACCCGTATCCATATTGGACCGAAGGGAGAAGGTACTCAAGAACAAGACTATTAGCTTAGTCCGTGTTGCTTGGGGTCACCACTCTTTGGGTGAGTCAACGTGGGAGCGTGATAATGATATTCGTTCGCGATATCAATACCTATTTGACTCATAAGGTATAATGTCTTTCTTATGCCTTATGTTTTTAATTCCTTGCTTGCATGAATGATTGCTTGATTGACTGTTAGTCGTAGCTTGCTTATGATTAATATAGCTTTTCCCGACACCTCTAGCCTCTTGATTAAATTCCGAGGACAGAATTCTTTTAAGGTGGGTAGAGTTGTCACTTCCGTTTCCCGTTATACGTATTTTCGTATGCGTATACGAGATTTCTGGCATTTATCAGGTGGACCGTAGTGAAGAACAGTTTGGCAACTCTAGAGGGGGGTGAATAGAGTTTATATAGAAAAATAGCCAATTAAAAAATAACTCTTTCACCAACAATCAATAATCAGAGTAAAGTGCGGAAAATAAATAAAGAGCAAAAGAGCATACGCAAACACAGCAATTTTAACCTGGTTTCCCTCGTGGAGGACTAGTCCAGGCCTGAGAACTCTAGCTCAGGATTAAATCCACTATTTGTGAAATAGTAGTTTACAACCCGTGCCTTTTCTTCAGAAGAGCACGTCAACTTCTAACAGAGGATCGCAGTGGCGATTTGCTTGGAATTGTCCAAGCGACTTCTTCAACTCTTGCACAAGAATCCTAACTGAGAGATGCTGAGCACTCGAGACTTAGGAGGCTTGTGGCTAGTAGATGGGAAGGGTATGGCTTATTGAGCTTATAAGAGAGAAGAGAAGAGAAGATTGAGTGGTTTGAAATGAGAGAATTCATGCCCTATTTATAGTGTTTTTATAGGCAGAATTCGGCCAGAATTCGGGTAGGAAAATTCAAAAATTTGGCCGTTGGACAGCTAGCAACCAGCTATCCCTAAAATTAGGGTTCCTGATTTCTAGGAGACAGAGTTCGGCCCGAACTCTGTGTGGAGGCAGAGTTCGGCCCGAACTCTGTCTCCAGAGCACAGAGTGGTTCTAAGGGGACCAGTGGGCAGTTTTTGGTTCAGTGGAGCTTGGGATTTTGGGTAGGTTATAGACTAAGTTCCAAGAGCTCAGCAAGACTCAGAGTACATAAATCTAGACTCAATGAAATCATAAAATACAGACTCCAGAACACACTGAGAGCCGGAGACTGAGCTGTCATCCGTCTTGAACTGAATGCAGTCGTCGTGTGTCGTATTGAATTAATACAAATATTATTTGGTCAATGTAGTCAATATTTGGTTGACTGTGACTTTGTGTCAACAATCTCCCCCATATTGATAATTGACAAAATAATATATGTATATTTCAATATTCATACCTGGACACAGTTGATTGTAACATAGTTCCATAGCTCCCCCATACACGATGCCTGAGCTAAGAGAAAATAGCTCCCCCGTAAACCATGAACGGTGTCGAGCTAGAAGCTATAGCTCTCCCCCTTACAAAATGCATAGTACCTATGATCTGATAATATTTTCCAGAGCAAGAAGTACAGATATACACAGATATACGAATGCATAGAACCAGTATGATATCTAATATCTCCCAAAAGCAAAATAATAAAAATATACATTATTTCTCCCCCTTTTGGCAGTTAGCAATATAAAGAAGCAATGAATATTAATGCAACCACACCAAGCAGAGAAGAAACAGTAAAATACTAAGCAAAATAAGTCACGGACATAGAATGATAATAAAGACAGATAATGTCATCCACCAAACCAAGTGGCCAACTCATAAACAGAGTACATAAAACCAGCTACATAAATCCATAAGAAACTAAATAACTGAAATCAAAAGTAACTAAGATCATCATCAGTAGCAGCAGCAGCAGATAGTAGCCAATCTCCATCATGGAGCACGAGATGGTCCTGGAACATCTGATGGACCATGGAAGGAGCGACGAGGGTCCACAAAAGCATCATCCGGATCCATGTAACGCATAACCCACGGATCATCAATGCGATAACCCGCGCGCGCTGGATCCCTCTCCATGGGAATGTGCAAATGCTGAGACAGAGAGTACCGGATATCATGCAGAGAGTTGCCGAGAGCACTCATCTGCAGAGTGGTACGATAGTCCAGCTGTGTCCAGCGATCGTCCTCAAGAGTAAAACGATCCCGGAGCATGGTCTGAATGGACTCAAGAGTGGCAGGTGGAGGTGGTGCATCCTGACCAAAAGGAGGGGCGTCAGGCTCCTCATCAGCAGAATGCTCAGATGACTCAGAAGCAGCGACAGGCTGAAGGCGTCGTGCTTTGGATAGAAAGGCAGGTGCAGGCAGGAACGGACAATCATGGATAGGAATGATGAAGGCACGAAAAACGAAAGGAAGATAGAGAGGATAAACCAAAGCTCTTGGTTTCTTCCGACAGTTGATCATCCAATCCATCATAGTTCGTGGAAAGTTGAATGGAATACGATAGTGGAGATGATATAAGGCGGAGATCTCAAGATAAGTGACTTCATCTGTTGAGCCAGCCTTGGGTAAGATGGTGTTAAAAACCATTCGGTGAAGCTCATAAAAGTAGGGGTTGAGATGCTTGGCCATAAGTTTGCGAGGACTTATGTTAGGAGCACATAATTCCTCCTTGAATCCTTCAAGAGAAGTATCGCCAACAAATTGAAATTGACGTGCTTCCACAAGTTTATTCCAAGTATCAAGATTAACAAGATCAAGAAAATCCCCCAACTCAGAATCATTGAAGGCGATGTCAATACCGGCAACCCGGGAATAGATGTGTGTTGCATCAAAAGTTAAATTGCAATAGAACATTTGGATTGCACTACGGTAGATGACAGAATTTGAAGCAACTAAAGCATCCAAACAAAGATCATGGAATAAAGACTCATATTGAGAAAATATTGTAAAATTGATGGGATGGCCCCCAAACACCGGACGAGTCCTAAAATCGCTAAACCATTCATTAGAGGCGTCTAGCGATACAAATAGACGGTCGTCGTATGTGTTAGGGTCATCGGGACACGGCGGATTGAACAACGGATGAATGGGGTGTTGTTCAACTACTTGTTCAATCGGAGGAGGAGGATTCGAAGAGGAAGCACCCTCGGTTCGGATCCTCTTCCCGCGATTGGGCAAGCGTGGAGCCATAAAAACAATTGATAGAGTGAAGTATAGAAGACAAGAATGATACCTTAAAGTAATACCAAACAGTGGAAGAGAATGATGAGAAACCCTTTTCCCTTGATTTTGAGGAGCAATGGAGCACTCTAGATCAAAAACTAGGGTTAGGGTTTGAAGGAAGGAGTTTGGAGAGGTGAAGAAGGAGGTAATATGGGAGGAAAGAGAAGGAATCCCGACATAAAGTAGGGCTTTGTCTTTGGTCGGGTAGAATAGTGACCATTGGATTAGAAAAGATCCAACGGCGGAGCCAGATCCCGATTCTGGAACCTAGGGACCGAACTCGGCCCGAACTCTGTTAGGGGCAGAGTTCGGCCCGAGTTCTGGATCAGTGGTCCAGAACAAAAGTTAGGCTGAAAAAAGATTAAGTGTTGAACAAAAAGAGATACAATTTTGAGAAACCCAATAAAGTACATAGAGAGATTCACAAAGGTCATAATGAACTTTAGGAAGATCAATTTGGCAATAATAAATCGTAACAAACCATATAATAAACAAGGAAATATATTATAATTCAGTATTTCAAATTTGCCATGGGTTAGCTGCAGGGGCCGGATCCCAGCTAGCGGTAGTCCTGAGGACTAGTGCACCGTGTCGCTTAGGCTTTTACGCCTTTTTGTCAGAAGGACCCTTTCGGCTTGTACCCATAATAAATTTGTCATAAAAGAATCAAAATATACTCGATATTTACGCAGGTAAGTCTCAACTTATAACTGCTTCATCCAAAATTCCGAGTTCACGACAAAGATAATTGAAGCGCTCTTCGGATAATGGCTTAGTAAAGAAATCTGCTAGCTGATGATCAGTGTCAATAAATTCTAAGTTAATCGTGCCATTTTGCTGATGATCACGCAAAAAGTGGTGTCTGATCTCAATGTGTTTAGTGCGTGAGTGGCAGACAGGGTTCTTAGTCAAATTGATGGCACTAGTATTGTCACAGAATATAGGAATATGCATGAAAGATAACTTATAGTCTTCAAGGGTTTGCTTCATCCACAGAATTTGTGCACAACAACGCCCAGCTGCTATGTATTCAGCTTCTGTTGTGGATAGTGCGACAGAGTTCTGCTTCTTGCTAAACCATGAGACTAAAGCCTTTCCTAACAAATGACACGTGCCGCTCGTACTTTTACGGTCGACCTTGCATCCAGCAAAGTCAGCATCAGAGTAACCGATGAGGTCAAATGATGTTGACTTGGGATACCATAGGCCCACTGTAACCGTACCCTTAAGATATCGAAAGATACGCTTAACCGCGGTCATGTGAGATTCCTTAGGATTTGCTTGATATCTAGCACATAGGCAAACACTAAACATGATATCGGGGCGACTAGCAGTTAAATAAAGTAAGCTGCCTATCATACCTCGATACTTACGTTGATCAACGGGTTTGCCGCTCTCATCTGGTTCGAGTTTGGTTGAAGTAGCCATTGGCGTGCTAATTGGTTTGACGTTGTCAAGGTCGAACTTCTTCAGCATGTCCTTGGTATACTTCGATTGACAGATGAAAGTTCCATTTGCCAGTTGCTTTACTTGCAGGCCAAGAAAGTAGTTGAGCTCTCCCATCATGCTCATCTCAAATTCTGTCTGCATACACTTGGCAAATTTTTGACAAAGAGTTTCATCAGTAGACCCAAAAATAATATCATCAACATAAATTTGAATCAACAGAATAGTGTCTTTAAAAGATTTTATAAACAGTGTAGTGTCAATTTTCCCTTTTGAAAAACCTTTCTCAAGTAAGAAGCTACTTAGCCTTTCATACCAAGCTCTGGGGGCTTGCTTGAGGCCATAAAGTGCTTTCTTTAGCTTGAACACGTGGTCGGGAAATTTGTGATTTTCAAAGCCAGGAGGTTGTTTCACATAAACTTCCTCCTTAATAAAACCATTCAGAAAAGCACTTTTCACATCCATTTGAAATAATTTAAAGTTTTGAAAATTAGCAAAAGCACAAAGCATCCGAATGGATTCTAGTCTAGCAACAGGAGCATACGTCTCATCGTAGTCGATACCTTCCTCTTGGTTGTATCCTTGAGCTACTAGACGAGCTTTGTTACGTGTGACTGAACCATCTTCATTTACTTTGTTTCTAAAAACCCATTTAGTACCAATTATAGAGTGATTAACCGGTCTAGGAACGAGTTCCCATACTTGGCTTCTCTCGAATTGGTTGAGTTCTTCTTGCATAGCAGAAATCCAAAATTCATCATTAAAAGCTTCAGAAATGTTTTTAGGCTCTACTTATGAAATGAAGGCAGTGCTAGCAACAGAGTCTCTTAGTGATGATCTAGTAGTTACTCCACGTGAAACTTCTCCTATAACTAAATTTTCTGGATGAGAAGGTTTGAAAGAGAATTTCTTAGGCAAACCCTCCAGAGAATTAGTTTCGGTTGAAGTATTCATTGGAGTAGAAGTTGATGGCTCAACGTCATCATCAAGAGTACTTGCTGCACTGTTGTCTTCATCAAAAGTCACATTTGTTGACTCTTCCACAATAAGTGAGCGTTTATTGAAAACTCTATATCCCTTACTCTTGGCGGCATAACCAAGAAAGATACCATCGTCAGCTTTGGCATCAAATTTGCCTAAGTTGTCTTTGGTGTTAAGGATAAAACATCTACAACCAAAAACTTTAAAATAAGAAACATTGGGGGTTCTCCCAAACCAAAGCTCATAGGGTGTTTTCTTCGTAATGGGACGAATCAGCACCCTATTCAAAATATGGCATGCTGTACTAACAGCTTCTGCCCAAAAGTATTTCGGAAGTGAAAATTTATTCAACATGACTCTGGCCATATCGCCGAGAGTTCTATTCTTCCGCTCCACAACACCATTTTGTTGAGGAGTTCTAGGACAAGAAAATTCATGATCAAAACCATTTGCATTACAAAAACTTTCAAAATCATAATTTACGAATTCGCCTCCATGATCACTTCGAATTCGAGTAATCATGTAGCCTTTTTCGTTTTGAACTTTCTTTACAAAAACTTTGAAAGCAGAAATAGCATCGCTCTTATTAGCGAGAAAGAAAACCCAAGTAAATCTCGAAAAATCATCAACAATAACAAATGCATACAGTTTGCCACCAAGGCTAGCTATTCTACTAGGACCAAATAAATCTATATGAAGTAGTTGCAAGGGTCTAGTAGTACTTACAGAGTTGATGGAATGAAACGAGGATTTTGTTGCCTTGTTTAGTTCACATTCGGCACATACCGTATCCTTTTTGAATGTGATGTCAGGCAATCCTCTCACTAGCTTCTTGGTAGAAAGCCTGGATATAGCATCCATGTTGGCGTGACCAAGACGCTGGTGCCAAAGTAGTCGTTCGTCTTTGTGGGCATATAAACATCTACCTGCATTGTTAGTATTTATAGAAAGATAGAAAATATAGATGTTATCCTCTCTTTTTCCTTCAAAAGCAATGTCTCCTGTTGACCTATCATAGATGTAGCAACTGTTTTGTCCAAAGTTAATGTCATATCCATGATCAGCAAGATGACTAATGCTGAGCAGGTTATGCTTTAACTCGGTCACTAGGCAGACATCCTTTATTACAGGAGAGGGAGGATGACCAATGATACCATTACCTATAATGTGCCCTTTGAGATTGTTACCGAAGGATACGTATCCTTCTCTCTTCATCGATAGTGATGCTAAAAGGTTTGCGTTTCCCGTCATATGTCGCGAGCATCCACTATCGAGAATCCACTTACTTTCAGTTGAGGAGGGAAGGTCCACCTACATCAAGAGTAGATGTGACCTTTGGTACCCGAGTTCTTGAGGGTCCTGAAAAGTTAGTCTTTGGGAACCAAGCATATATCCTTTTATCTACAAGTCTTCTAACTCTGCACTGTGGTAAGATGTGTCCATGTAATCCACAATAAGTACAGATAGCATTCTCGTTTATACTAGGAGTATGAGAATGATATTTATAAGCAACAGGATGAGGATGGACATGATGTGAAGAGTTAGCATGGTGAGGATGATTATGCATGGAATAAGTGGCATGGTGATGGTGTCTTTGAGGCATAGAATGATGGTATTGTCTATGATGAGTGACATGCTGATATTGTCTAGATGGCATGGCATGATGATTTTGTCTATATGGCATGACATGACGATTTTGTCTATATGGTATATGAGGACCTTGTCTATATGGCATTACATGATGATCTTGTCTATATGGCATGACATGATGATTTTTATGTGTGAAGTGCTGTTGATTGTGTCTTTGTGCATGATGCTTGTGTACTGAGTGAGAATTGTTCTTACGTGCACGTGGTTTATGAAAGTTTGTGTATATGAATGCATGGTTATGTGCTGCATGAGAATGACTTGGTTGACTAGCATGAGTGGTGTTGTGCCCATGTGATTGGGTTTGAGGTTGAATAACCTGTTTACCCAATTTGGTTTCTAATCTTTTAGTAACAGCTTGCAGTTCAGTAACCTTAATATTTAAGCCATATATCTTAGTCATGGAAATCTTGTGTCTACTCTTTTCTTCAGCAAGCAACGTGTTGAGTGTAGTGATTTCTTGAGTTTGTTGCTCAATACGTGCTTCAGCATCATGCAAGCTTAATTTGAGCTTGGATACTTCATCAGCGTCATTAGTGGGTGATGTGTCTCTAACATTATCAAGAAGTAAGGAAATTCTTTGTATCTCATCTTCTAGACTTTTGATTTTGTCCTTGGCATGTTTATATTTACCGATGACCTTTTTATGATCATCGAGTAAATCAGTGAAAGCATCGCCAAGTTCATCAAAAGAGAAGTCATCCAGAGTTTCGTTAGATACCTTGTTAGAAGTTGCCATCAGGCACACATTTGCTGTATCTTGAGGAGAGTCCTTTTCTTCCTCAGAGTCACTTGCTTCACTTTCATGCCAGATGCCTGTGTTGGCATATTTCTTTGATGAGTTCTTTTTGTATGGCTTCTCATAGCGGTTGCTTTTCTTCAGGAATGGGCAGTCTTTTCGGACATGTCCAGTTTTCTTGCAACCGTAACAAGTTGGTTCTTCTTCATCGTCTTCTTGAGATTCCTTCTTCCTTCGATTGAAGCGAAGGAATTTCTTGAAGTTGCGAACCATGAGAGCTTGTTCTTCATCATCCGAATTATCTTCTTCGGTCTCATCATGATTAGCTCTTCGTTGATGAGCTTTGAGTGCGATCTCCCTGGTCTTCGGAGCAGGCTCTTCGAAGTCCTTGAGGTCAAGCTCGTGAGTCATAAGCTTACCCATCAAGGTCTCCATTGACATTGTTGTGAGATCGTTTCCTTCTATGATGGCTGTCACCTTAGGGTTCCAAATCTTTGGTAGCCCTCTGAGCAGCTTACGAATCTTCTCGTGGTTTGAGTACTGCTTTCCGAGCGAAGATAGAGGATTGATGATGTCGAGGAATCTTGTGATCATTTGAGTGATCGTCTCACTTGGCTTCATCTTGAAGGCTTCGTATTCTTGAGTGAGACGGCTTATTTTAGATTCCTTGACCTGTGTGGTTCCTTCATGCGTCACTTCTAGAAGTCTCCATACTTCATGAGCAGTGGTGCAAGTAGAAACCCTGTTGAACTCATTCCTGTCTATAGCACAGAATAAAGCATTAATAGCCCTAGCGTCTAGACTTGCCTGTTTCTTCTCCTCGACAGAATATTTGTCGTGTGGTTTCTCAATGAGGTCACCATCGACAACTATCCTGGCGGGCTTTTTGTAACCGTCAGTGACGACAGTCCACAGGTCAAAGTCTAGAGACTTAAGATAGAAGCTCATCCTTGTTTTCCAATATGTGTAGTTAGTTCCATCAAATAGGGGAGGCCTATGAGTGGACTGACCTTCACCATGATTGGAAATCAAGGATTGTGTGGTTGCCATGGATCAGCTCTTAGGATGTTAATCCTTGTAAAGAGAACAGAGCTCTGATACCAATTGAAGAACAGTTTGGCAACTCTAGAGGGGGGTGAATAGAGTTTATATAGAAAAATAGCCAATTAAAAAATAACTCTTTCACCAACAATCAATAATCAGAGTAAAGTGCGGAAAATAAATAAAGAGCAAAAGAGCATACGCAAACACAGCGATTTTAACCTGGTTTCCCTCGTGGAGGACTAGTCCAGGCCTGAGAACTCTAGCTCAGGATTAAATCCACTATTTGTGAAATAGTAGTTTACAACCCGTGCCTTTTCTTCAGAAGAGCACGTCAACTTCTAACAGAGGATCGCAGTGGCAATTTGCTTGGAATTGTCCAAGCGACTTCTTCAACTCTTGCACAAGAATCCTAACTGAGAGATGCTGAGCACTCGAGACTTAGGAGGCTTGTGGCTAGTAGATGGGAAGGGTATGGCTTATTGAGCTTATAAGAGAGAAGAGAAGAGAAGATTGAGTGGTTTGAAATGAGAGAATTCATGCCCTATTTATAATGTTTTTATAGGCAGAATTCGGCCAGAATTCGGGTAGGAAAATTCAAAAATTTGGCCGTTGGACAGCTAGCAACCAGCTATCCCTAAAATTAGGGTTCCTGATTTCTAGGGGACAGAGTTCGGCCCGAACTCTGTGTGGAGGCAGAGTTCGGCCCGAACTCTGTCTCCAGAGCACAGAGTGGTTCTAAGGGGACCAGTGGGCAGTTTTTGGTTCAGTGGAGCTTGGGATTTTGGGTAGGTTATAGACTAAGTTCCAAGAGCTCAGCAAGACTCAGAGTACATAAATCTAGACTCAATGAAATCATAAAATACAGACTCCAGAACACACTGAGAGCCGGAGACTGAGCTGTCATCCGTCTTGAACTGAATGCAGTCATCGTGTGTCGTATTGAATTAATACAAATATTATTTGGTCAATGTAGTCAATATTTGGTTGACTGTGACTTTGTGTCAACACGTAGTTAGGCTTGTTTTGCTTAGCCTAGTCTTGGTTTAATCTTGACTTGGTTTATTTGATCGATTCGGTTCGATTTGACTTGGTTTGGCTTGGCTTGGCTTGGTTTGAGATGGAGAGGGTTGATATATAACCCAACTCCTTCTCTCTCTCTCTCTCCATTCACTTCTTCATTTAATTTCTTCATCTTCTTCATTTACTCCTCCCACCTACCAAGTTCTAGGCAAGTGCAACTTGCTTCATGAGGGATCTCAAGTTTTATTGTTCTATTCTCTTTCTTACTTGATTTTAAGCCACTTTAGAACTTGACATTTTTTATTTTGGTGGATGGATTCATGTAGATCTAAGTTTGTATTATTTTCAGTTTTCTTGGGTTTTGATCTATTAAACTCCATTATTTTCAAGTTTTGATTGTTCTATGTTGTAGAGAATTCAATTTTACCCAAAATGGACCTTTGAAAAGTTAAATTTCGACTTATTTTGAGGAAGTTATGGCCAAATGATTATTTGGTCATCTTCTATGTTCATCTGGCAGCATGTCACAGTTGAGCCGCATAGATGTCGCGAATGTGCCGCATGAGCCCTATGTCGCAGTTGAGCTACATAGATGTCGCGAATGGGCATAAGCCCCATGTCGTAGTTGAGTCGTATAGATGTCGCGAATGGGCCGTATGAGTTCCATGTCGTAGTTGAGCCGCATAGATGTTGCGAATGGGCCGCATGAGCCCCATGTCGCAGTTGAGCCGCATAAGATGTCGCGAATGGGGTGCATGAGCCTCATGTCGCATTTGAGCTGCATAGATGTCGCGAATGGGCCGCATGTGCCCCATGTCGTATTTGAGCTGCATAGATGTCGCGAATGGGCCGCATGAGCCCCATGTCGCAGTTGAGCCGCATAGATGTCGCGAATGGGCCGCATAAGCCTCATGTCGCAGTTGAGCCGCATAAGATGTCGCGAATGGGCCGCATAAGCCCTATATCGCAGTTGAGCCGCATAGATGTCGCGAATGGGCTGCATAAGCCCCATGTTGCAGTTGAGCCGTATAGATGTCGCGAATGGGCCGCATGATCCCCATATCGCAGTTGAGCCGCATAGATGTCGCGAATGGGCCGCATGAGCCTCATGTCGCTGTTGAGCCACATAGATGTCGCGAATGGGCCGCATGAGCCCCATGTCGCAGTTGAGCCGCATAGATGTCGCGAATGGGCCGCATGAGCCGTATGTCGCAGAATGGGCCGCATAGTGCCTGTTTTGGCTATTTTATGTCTTATTTGCATGTTTTGTGGTCAAAATTTCCCCCAACTTCCAACATAAAAGTTGTAGATCTTTCCCTTGGCTTCAAGAATATGTCACTAGTTATTTTATACAAGTTTTTCTCATTCATGATAATTCTCGATAGTGATCCATCGTGGTGCACTCTTGACAAGTAACTGGACATGATAATTCTTGATGGTGGTCCGTTGTGACGCACTCTTGACTTGACAAAGTAAACCTACATGATAATCTCGATATGCCTTGCTAAGTAACTCTTGTCTTGACACCGTGGGTATTTGTGCTTGTATAAGCTACATGTCTCGTCTTGCATCATATCTAGGATATGAATTCCTGATTTCTACGGTCAGGGATTCATACTGAATCTGACTAGGATAATTACTAGATTAATCAAGTAGTTTATAAAGGGATTTTCCAGCTACAGGCAGTCCCGTTATCTGGGCACTTTAATTGGACTTGTAGCCTGCCGTCGAGTAGGGCACATTTCCAGAATATTGTCATGTGTTGCACCTCTAAGTCACCTAATCCAACTCTCTCAACTTGTGACCGGATAACCTGGATTAAGTCTGCAGGGCTTGTGGCCGTTGGAACATCTCGATGCATTTTTATAGTAACTAAGCTTGTGATAACCCTAGTTAGTTAAAGTATCAATCCGTACTCATTGCTTGGTCGTTATTGAAGGATGGAGTCCCGTCTAGTCTTGCCTAGGCAATACCAGTACATGGTTATTTCTGTACATTACTGTTATGCTTTAGTCTTGTCGATAATTGGTTGGAGACTAAGCTCTATTCAGGTGAAGGGTTACAACCCCGGTCCTTATTTGTTTTACGGGTTATAACTTGGCTACCGGAATAGTCCCTTAGTTGTCTTATCGTTTATCACCTTGTCTTCTCTAACTCATGTCTTTTATTATCTTTTTTGTCTCATGTGCTAATATGCTGGTTTTAGTTCTTAAGTGAAGCCTCCCTTGTGGCACTTGCTCTTTCTGGGGTCTAACCCAGCTGGTTTTGTATGGCCAGATTTTGGAGTAGCTTCCGAGGATCTTCCTGTCTTCCAGCCAGATGGTGACCACTAGGCGCAACCCTGGCAACGAGTGGGTTCTTATTTTGCTCTCCCACTCCCTTGTAAAAATATTCTTTTAAGGCATTTAGCCGCCGAGCAAGTGTTAACTCGTTTGCAACTTTACTTACTGTCTGCCTACTGGCTGTAACATGATTGACAAATCCTAGGGTTGATCATGTATGACTTAAACTCTTGCTAGTCTTCGTATTTTATATGACTAGCTTCATGATCATCTGAATATGTAATATTTGGGATGCCTTACTTTGTATGTCTGATGATCTACCATCTTGTTACATTTACTTGCTTGCTTAAGATTGAGACACTACGCTTGTTCTTGACCCTAAGAGACTATTGGCTTGTAGTAAACCCTCATGCATCTAGACAGCCGTGACCGTATGGCGAGGTAGGATTCACTTTAATGTACGTAGCTGGCTGTGTCTGTCCCCCGCTCTCCACTATTCTGGTTCTGGAGCGTGACCTACACCCTCTATGAATTCATCCCGCACACCGCACATGTCATCAGAATGACGGTTGTACATCTACGAACGATTTTGTAAGTATAATTCATATCTATATCCAATTGAGGATAATTTTGTAAGATAGATACATGCACATTGCAGTCAGTGAATGAATGTTAAGGCAGTTTAGATATGGGTGCGCAACATAAATTTTCATTCATTCCACATATTACAAACAAAGAATTTAAAGGAAGAAACAAAAACAACTGTGTTGGAACTAAAACAACTGTCTTGTGTCAAAGCGTATTATCCAATAGGCCGATACTAATCTGATACGGTCGATACTAAGTACATACGTTCGAGGTATAATTGTACTTGTAGGAGTATACGACACTAAGTACATACGGCCGATACTAATCCGATACGGTCGATACTAATCTGATACCGATTCTGATACTCATCCCAACTGTCCAATATCGACCCTTTGGGTCTACAAGAGTTACTTCATCCAGTTTGTCAAAAAAGGTAAAATTTTTTAAATTAATATCCAATATCGACCCTTTGGCCTGTGCTTGAGCAGTATCCTAACTCAAACTATCTATCCTAACTAATAAATTAATATCCTACTTTAACATCTACTAACTCTCATATTCCTTCTAACATAAACTAATATCCTAATCTAAACTAACCCTTTAACTGAAACTAATATCTAAACAATGCTAATCATGAACTAACACCCTAACCTGGAAGTCCATACTGCTCAAGCACAGGCCAAAGACCAAGTTATAAGGCAAAATGCAGGCAACTGCCTGTAGCTACACGGCAAAACCAAATGTTGATGGTATATATACCGTCAACATTTAAAAAGTTTACTTGTCTTGACAAAATGAGTGAAGTAACTCTTATAAATCGAAAGGATACTCTATACACTCTATGTAATACGATATACCAATCATACCTATACTTCTAGGATACTCTATACACTGTAGTAATGAATTGCCCTTACTAATGATACTCTTAGGTAACATATTTAACAGATGAGATTTTTATGTTGCACTTACGCATTTGTAGCTATAAACTGCTTGAGCAACAACATATAGGTATGGGAATCGGTATCGGACTATTCCTATGAGTATTGGTATCGGCGATGTCAGTAGTCGACTTACTAGCTAGAGTTTTGGTCAAACTCTAGTCCACAAGTTCAATTAGCCTATTGGGTTCATTTCTAGGTAATCTTATAGATATCTCAGGGTATAGGCTAAGGTACACCAGGTCAAGCACATACGTATACCATATATATACAACTCATATCCCAACAATACCTACATATACTATATATATGAAACTGTAAACCCAAACTTATCCCAAACTGGTATGTAAACCCACAAACTGAACTAAACTGAACTACAACCCAAGCTAACTCATAGTCTCACAAACTCAACCTGGGAATCAAACTCAAAAGCAAACCCTAACTCAGAACTCACCCAAACTCCCAAACAACATACAACAATCAATTATATAGCCTATTTATATAAATACAGAAATAATGTAAGAATCGTATCAGTCTACAGAACTAACATTTAGGTTAGGGTTTATCTAGTCGGGGCCGGAGGAGCAGGTCGTCGAGGGGGCAGGGGGTCGCCGGTGGGGAGCTGGAGATGAGGGTGAACGGGGTCGCCGGTTGGAGCAGGGTCGCCGAGCGGGGTCGCGGAGGGTCGGGGGCCGAGGGGGGAGGGTCGTCGAGGGGGGAGGGGGTCGCCGGAGGCCGAGGGGGAGGCGGTCGCTGTAGAAGCATGGAAAAGAACAAGAAAAGCCCATGCGGCTCAAAACAGAAGAAGCCCATGCGGCTCAAAACAGAAGGAGCCCCATGCAGCTCAAAAATCTATCGGAGCCTCATGCGGCTCAGAAACTCTCCAATAGCCTCATGCGGTCCAAGAAAGAATCACGTGGCCCTATGCAGCTTGTTTTTTATAGCTGGCCATAAAGTGACTGCTCCCATTAAATGCTCTGACATAAAGTGATAAGTCTGACATTAAAGTTGAAATGATGAAATCTGACATGACGGCTTGTTCTTCGGGAAACGGAGAAAATCTCCTATACAGCTGGCACGATCCACCAACTTCAAAGCTCTCTAGGCGGCTGCCACCCCCCTCATGCGCCTGATGCTCTCATGCGGCTCGGATCGTGGAGACTATCGTCATGCGGCTCAAACCCTAAGAAGCCACCCCATGCGGCCGTTGTCCTCATGCGGCCCAGATCATGGGGATTATCTCCATGCGGCTCAAATACTGAGAGGCTATACCCATACAACCTTGACACGTGGCTAGTCTTATGCGACTCAATTGGAAACCACTCATGCGGCTCAGATTTCAGAGGCTACATCTATGCGGCTTCCACATTCATGCAGTTCAAAACCTAAGAAGCTACCCTCATGCGACTGTGGCTCGCGGTTATGACACGTGGCAGAAGATCAGTTTCCCCGTAATGATGGTTAGATACGTGGCATTAAATCAATCAAGATTTATCAACAGATTCCAACAACCAGATTTGTTACAATCATCATAATTATCCCAAATCAAATCAGATCAGACAAATCGAACACGCAGGAGATCCGAGTTTATCAAAATTTATGGCAACCAACATTAATTGCCCATAAGATTTGGTGCAATCCACATTAATTGCCCAGATTCATTGCAATCAAAATCAATGGTTCAGATGATTGGCCGTCGACTTTTTAAGGAGGGAATCATTGTAAACCCTAATGATCACACCCCACTCCTATAAATAGCAAGGTGCCATTCCCTTGCAAACGACCGGAAAGACTGGACACCTGGAGAGATCTGAAGACTTGGAGACCCCCGGCGGGATACACAGAGAGACAAAGGCACGCGTAGAAGAGTCTTTCCACACATTCCGAGAGCATTTCTTCATCAGAGTCAAGGCTACGTCCGATCGTCCAACGAGTAAGACAGAGCTGTCGTCGCTTTCCTGAGCCTCTACCGTTACCCCCCAGAATCAAAAATAAACAATTGTACTTAGATTGATGTACCTAGGTTTTTGTCCCTAGGCTTTCTTTGTACGAGTAAGTTTGTATTGTGAGTCTAAGTTCAGTCCTCCTATATAATTATTCTATACTTTTATAATCAATGACAAACACGATGGCGACTCTGCTGGGGACAAACTTTTCCATGGCTGAGGAGTTGGTTACGCAATCGGACGCAGCCAAACTTGGCTCCACTCAACAAATATTGGTCGCCCGGTTCGACCAGCAGGCGTTTGAAGAAATGCTCTCCGACGGGAGCGCTGGCCCGGTCCAGCGACGAGCCCGTACGAAGAAGGCTCGCAGGGAGTGGCGGTCCAAGTCATTTGCTCTTCCCTAAGCCCTGGACGAAGTACTCTCTGCTGCACAAGACGACGAAAAATACTCTCATACGGCTCCACTTCAGGCCATAGAGGACTCTGCTGTCCCCAAGTCCGGCAGAGAAAAACACTACGATGCTGGACTTGCAGGGACAAAGAGGGACTCTATGTGGTCCATGAAGAAGCTGAATAAAGGCACCAGTGGCATACATGATGCTCATGCGGCCAAGATTGCCAGCCGCTTGAATGATACTCATGCGGCCAAGATTGCCAGCCGCGTACAGAATGCTCATGCGGCCAAAACTGCCAGCCGCGTGCAGAATGCCCATGCGGCCAAGACTTCCAGCCGCATGAAGGAGACTCATGCGGCCGAGACTTCCAGCCGCATGAAGAAGGCCTATGCGGCCATGACTACCCGCAGCATGAAGAATGCTGATTCCAGCCGCATATTGTCCACTCCACGCGGCTCGAGCTCCGTCTTCGACCGCCTCTACCATGGCTCTGATCTCTCACGCTCCAAAGAAAATGTGTCTGACTCTCTGCAGCCCCACATAGACTCTTCCTACTATGTGCCCTCAGGCGCTAGAGTGAAGAAGTCTAGGGCAGCGCGAGCTCGGCAAGCTCAGTCGGCTGTCCCAACCTCTGACCATCCGAGCGCTCCGCTTACTGTTATACGGGCCTCTGATGGGAAGTTATACAGAACCACTCGAGTCCAGCCCCCGGCGGCATACGGACAGAGTAGTTCCCAAAAGTCTTCCCGCAACCAGGGAGCAAACGTGGTTGCTCGAGACCCATCTGACTTGCGTGACGTGATCCTTCACAAACGCAAGGAAAGAGAAGGGGACTCAGTGTGCAAAGAGTCCTCCCACGGACATCACTGCACCCAGGTATTGTCAACTGCTGCTGCCATAACGCAGCAGTACGAGAAGACCGGCGATCCGTCATCCAAAGACTGCAACAACCAAGTTCAGAGGATGAGGTGCTTCCCGTCGTCTCCTGCAACTCTGCCCAGAGAACCCCCGCCAGCGGGAGGGGGAAGAAAACAAATATCTCCAGCCCAAAGATTTCAACCACTGTGACCAAAAAACTATCATCTAAGCGGTTGTCTACTACCGAAGTTTTCCAAGGTACCCGTTCGAAGACGAAACCTACTACATCAGGAGATTCATCATCCACATCACTGGAGGTCGCTAGAACCGGGGGTAGCATTCCTCCAAACATCCATGACAATCCGGTATTCCAAGAAGATGAGCCCGGAGAAACGACTCTCCCAACATATACAACAGGTGCCGACGTCCCCGAGGATGTTCGCGACTCTCAAGACGAGACAAGCTCTGAAGCTGGGGGTACTATTCCTTCTGAGTCCGAACCAGAGGAAGACATTCCCACATACCCCGACGACTTCTCTGTCCAGGGGTATGATTCAGAGGATACGTCGTCCATCGTCCCTTCTACTTTGGCTCGTGTGAGGACGGCATTCATGACAAACGACGATCAAGACGGTCCCAGTGATCGCCAACGCATCGACAATCTGGAGGCCATACTGCGTACCTTGGTCAAATCCATGGACGAAATCAAAGCGGCGCTTCCAACTCTGCAAGGAAGGACGTCTGGCCGAACAAGCTTGGGTCCAGTGGTCAATGCGGACTCGAACTCAGCGGCACCAAACCCGGGCGACAATCCTCCTGAAATATCGGCTTCCACCGCTGCGGATGAGGCCAGGGAAGTAAGAAGAGAAGTCCAGGAGCTCCTGGCCATGTTTTATGCCCAGGAAACCTCCCAAGACCTCAGAATACGGCAACCATACCCTGCTGCATGGAGGGATGTCCCTTTCCCACCAAGATATAAGCCGTTCAACATCAATCCCTATGATGGCAAAACTTTCGCAAGTCGGTACATTACTTACTTTGAGGTCACAACCGACCATCTGCCCCATGACGATGCCATCCTTGCACGATTATTCATCGAGGCATTGGAAGGGGTCGCCTTCGACTGGTACCGCAACCTACCAGACAACTGCATCTATTCCTTTACTAGCTTCAAGCGTATGTTCTTGGAGAGGTTCTATGAAGTAGGACAAGATGTGACGATGTCCACCCTCATGGATGTTGTTCAAGGGGAGAAGGAACTGACAAGGAACTATATTGAGCAGTTTTGCCAAACCGCAATGAAGTTACCGTCTGAAAATCCGGATTCCTCCTTAACTAAAATTTGCCAAAAGAGACTGCTTCCAACAATCAGCCTCTGGATGGGTGAAAGTCAATTTAAGGACTGGAAGACATTCATCATCAGTGCCACTAGCGTCGTAGATAAGTTGAAGAAGGCTCGCCAACTGCGATTACACATATTGGAGGGAGAGGACAAGGGCAAACACCCTAACACGAACAGCAACAATGGTGGTAACCCCTCCAACAATCGAGACAATAAGGGAAAACAGACTATGGTGGCCGATGCAACCCAGAAGCCTAAATCGAAGCCAGCTGAAAAGCAGTGGCCGCAGGTGACTTACTCCTTCGAAGACGGTCATGTCAAGCCCATCTTAGACATGCTCATACAAGGAGGTAGAATCCAGCTCCCTCCATCCAGACGGGAACCTCGGCCGACCGAGATGGAAAGCCCCAAGTACTGCCACTACCATCGCTATGTTCACCATGCCACGCAAGACTACATCTAATTGAAGCGATATATTCAGCATCTCATCGATTCGAAGGCTCTGGCCATCGATTTTGAGGAGGTAACCGTGGCAGCCAACATGGTATCGGTACAGTTCGGCAGCTTCCCTCTGACAGAGACTCAAGACGACGTGGTACCCGTCCCTCAGGCAATAATGGAGATTGCTAATCTCCCACCTCCTCGAGATCAGGCCACTGGTCTAGTGTCCCTCACCACATCACGAGGGGAGTTCATGTGGGTCCTCCCGGACCTGGTACCAAAAGTAACTCAGTCCGCACCACTCGCTTCCAACAAGAAGAAGAGTGAGAAAGTCAAGTCATGCCGCACAATCTCAGCAGAGGTCGAAGAAGCTACTGTTGTTGTTACCCGATCCGGCACACAAACCCAACCTCCACCGGGTAACTCGACTGAAGATCATCAGCCGTTAGCTGCTGATACCCCAGGACCTTCTCCGCCTTCGACGACCGACAAGCCTAGGCCGAAGGAAACTCGCTTTGATAAGCCGCTCCGAAAAGAGGTACCTCAGGGACTGGAAAGGCCCTACAACTTTGACATCTTGGCACAATTGGCCAACACATCGGCCAAATTATCATTATACGAGCTCCTGAGACTCTCCAAAGATGTTCGCGTGGAACTAAGCGATACACTCCAGAATGTCGATGCATATCTGGCTCAGGCCAACCTCACGGGAGAAAGCCCGCTTGCAAATCTCCAGAACAGCGTTTGCACAGGTGCAATGCCCAATATCGTCTTCACTCCGCAGGATATGCTCATTAAAACCAACTTGCACGATCGTCCGTTGTATTACACTGGATACATCGGTGACGTGAAGGTGGATCGGATGCACATTGACCCCGGTTCTTCCAGAAGCATCATCCCGAAGAGTCTGTTGCACCATCTTCGCATCCCCATGCATCGTCTGACATCGACAAGCACCGCCATCAGCGGTTTCAATTTGGGCAGGAGATACCCGATCTGAAAGATTCACTTGAAGTGCCAAATCGGCGATCTGCAGTCAGAAGTGACTTGTTATGTCATAGATGCGGACACTTCCTATAATATTCTCCTGGGGCGTCCTTGGATACATGATTACATGATCGTGCCTTCTACGCTGCACCAGTTCTTCAAGTTTATCGATAAGTACGGCTTTGTGAGAACAGAATTTGCCGACATCGATCCCTTCAACGGGGTCGAGTCTTATTACTCGGACTCCTTCTTGTATGAGAAGTCAAAAAGGCACCTTGTCGAAGGAGATATGCAAGCTCAAACTGAGACAGCAACGGGATCAGAAGAACCTCTAAAAATCCACCTTCAAGCTCGCAAACCTGGCAAAACCGTACCCCTTACGGCCGCTCTGCGTAAGGATGCAATCAGTCTCTCGGCACAAGAGGGGCTAATGATAATCCGACTGCCAAGGTCTGGCCAAGCGCCAAAACCCACAATGGAGCCACTGACCATCAGGCTACCAAGAGCCGGCCAGCCATAAACAGAGAAGCTCAAACCCTCTGATAAGCCAATAACGATATGTCTTCCCAAGATGAATCGTCAGCCCAATACGAATTTGGGAACTCCTAGCGAGCCAACAACTCCCCGCCTAGCATCAAGCGCCAAACAGGGAGTCGCAAGTTTGCCAACGACTCCACGTTCTGCCCCACCAGCGGAACCCTTGATGATTAAGCTGTCCAAGTCATCCTCTCAGCCTTCATTTATACAGGGGGTGGCCGAAGAAGAACCAAAATTGGCCAAATATGTGGCTGCTCATACTGATGTTCCATCTGCAAATGATGTAATCCTACTAGAAAAGATACCTTACTTCATCAATAAAGGGCTGTCTTTGAACTACCTCGAGCTTGATAAGCTTTGTACAATATAAGCTATGGAACACGGTATAAGCACTCACCTACACACGCAAGTGACAAATATTTACACTGCAAACCAGCTTACTCCTGCAGAAGGCGTCTACTTCATAGTCGAGGGAGAAGACTATCCAATCATCTTCGGCCGGAAGAATGATCTACAGTCCTTCGCAATAGAGGAAGTCGATCTCGAATCGGACGTCGGAAGACTGCCCCTTTATCTGTATAGCTCCCAATCCAAGTACCTCATACAAAGACAGGGATATGATCTGGAGACTACACCAGGCTTGAACTACGGCACTGGTCGGCGGTTACCCTTACAGTTGCCAGTCCCGACTGGAAAACAACAGGATTACTACAACAAGACCAGATGTGGGCTAGGTTATGTTACACCTGCAACGACCCCTGAAAGCTCAGATGAGGAGTGCGACTGGCATTCACACTCAACTGGATAACCAACTTCTGATTCAGACGTCAGCATTGGGGACATGTTCAGGCAAGTCTTGTCCGTCAATATGGCATTCGTCGACACTTACGAAGAAGAAGAAGACATTCCTGAACTCCTTGAATTAGAGCCGTGGGCCCAACAGCTGGATGCATAATGGAAAAAGCGGTTCGAACAAAGAGAGCCTCCTACTGAAGATGAGGTTATGCAAGTTGACCTCGGCAATGAGTCTTCTCCAAAACCCATCTTCGTTAGTAAAAGTCTGGCAGACGAAGAGCGAGAATCGCTGCTATGACTCGTCAAAGAATATATTGATGTGTTCGTCTGGACTTATGAAGACATGTCAGGGCTAAACCCCGAGATTGTACTTCACAAACTCAACATTCGGCCGGATGTAAAGCCGATCAAGCAACAACAGCGACGCTTCCGCCCGGATATTATGAATACGATCGAAGCCGAAGTCAACAAACTGATAGCCAGCGGTTTCATTCGTGCAGAACAACATCCGGACTGGGTCGCCAACATAGTGCTGGTTCTCAAGAAAAATGGGAAGATTTGAATCTGTATCGACTTCCGTAATCTGAACGAGGCGTGTCCTAAAGATGAGTTCTCCCTTCCTATCACAGACATCATGATTGACAACACCTGCGGCTTCGAACGCATGTCATTCATGGATGGTTTCTCGGAATACAACCAAATCAAGATGTCTCCCGACAACGAGAAGCACACATTATTTCGAACACCGATTGGCACATACTGCTACACAGTCATACCTTTTGGTTTAAAGAATGCTGGCACCACATATCAAATAGCCATGAGTGTCATCTTTAGAGACCACTTACGTAAGACCGTAGAGTGCTATGTTGACGACATCGCTGTCAAAAGCCGCTATAAGGAAGACCATCTGCGGGATCTAAGGCCGGTGTTCGACCTGATACGAGTACACAACTTGAAGATGAATCCTACCAAATCCTTCTTGGGCGTATCCAGCGGGAAGTTCTTGGATTTCATCATTAATTCCCAGGGTATCCACATAGACCCTGAGAAGATGAAAGCAATCATGGAGATGGGTCCTCCGAGAAATCTCCGTGAACTCCGAGGCCTTCAAGGGCGGCTGGCCTACATCAGGAGGTTCATCTCTAACCTCTCCGGACGATGTCAGCCATTCACTCACCTCATGAAGAAAGGCGTCTCCTTCGTATGGGATGAAGAATGCCAGCGCGCCTTCGACAGCATCAAAGAATATCTGACGAACCCTCCGGTTCTGGTGGCTCAGGTTGCTGGAAAACCATTCCTGCTCTATGTGCGAGCTATGGAGCATTATCTCGGTGCTCTGTTAGCACAAAACAATGATGCAGGCCATGAGCAAGCTATATATTAACTCAGTCGAATGATGATGGAGCCGGAACACCGATACACTGTCGTAGAAAAGGAGTGTCTTGCTCTAGTATTCGCCATTCAGAAAACGTGACACTATGTTACGGGACAAACCATCCATGTCATATCAAGGGTTAACCCCCTTCGGGTCCTCATGACTAAGCCAGGCGCACTTAGCTCTCGCCTCGCTACCTGGGCGATATTACTATTCCCCTACCATATGATCTTCGTTCCACAGAAAGCGATTAAAGGTCAAGCCCTGGCAGACTTTTTAGCAGCTCATCCAGGTTCGGAGTCAACCAGAATAGACGAAAAGATTCCAGATGAGGTCGCCAATTCAAATATGGCCTCTCATGATACCGTATGGCGAATGTTTTTCGACGGTGCTTCTAGAATGGGGCCCAAGGGCAACATCGTCACTGGAGTCGGAGTGGTGCTGATTTCTCCCTCCGGGCTGGTGATCAATCGGGCTTACTCCCTTACGGAGTCCTGCTCAAACAATGTGGCCGAGTATAACGCTCTGGTCATTGGCCTCCAACTTACAAAAGAACTGGGAGTATAATACCTCGAAGCATATGGTGATTCGCAGCTAATCGTCAATCAGATTCGGGGTTCATACGAAGTTCGCCATGAATACATGATCCCCTATCACCAAATAGTGATTAACATCATCTCGTCCTTGATATGACTCACAAAACTGTCGACAAATTCAAGCCAAAGTGGGAAGACCCATTTGTCATTGAGGCTGTCTTCTCCAACGGTGCTTACCGCCTCGCGAAACAAAATGGAGACTTGCTCATGTTGCCCATCAACGGCAAGTTCCTGAAGAAGTATTATGTCTGAAACGACATACCGTAAATATTCCAGATTGTAGAGTTACGTACCCTCTGGTACCGCTGAACTCACATTCTGCCTCCAAATCTTCTAGGTTGTCGAGTTATGTACCCGCAGGTACCGCTGAACTCCCATTATGGTCAATCTGTATCGCATCTTTTGGGTAGTAAGTCACGTATGATCATACCTCTGAACTTTCTCCCTAAAAGAAGCTCCTTCCTCATGATCCACTACCCGCACTTCCAGTGCACAAAAAAGGTAACAGATCCACAAAATTCCCGAAATAACCACGTCGATGTTACCTCTGAGTTGTTTTCACTTCCATCAAAAATAAACTGCCCCTCACATAGAACTGCCACATCCTCATTACCTCTGAGTCGTTCTATGTACCCCTTCATGGAGCCCACTCGTGCCACGTCCTCATTATCTCTGAGTGGGAAGGCTCCATCGAAGAAACCCTCATGCTTGCCACGTCTTTATTACCTCTGAGTAAGTATGTTGGTTCCCTTTCGACTTATTATCCGTATCCAAAACCGGAGTACGCCAAGGATAATAGGCCCACAAATGTCCACTGTTGACCACAAATATCTCCCGCGGAGTCCACTCCTGCCACGTCCTCATTACCTCTGATTAGGAAGACCCCGCGGTAAAACCCCCATACTTACCATGTCCTCATTACCTCTGAATAAGTATGTTGGTTTTCTCTCGTCTTATTATCTATATTCTGAACCGGGGTACGCCAAGGATAATAGGTCCACAAATGTCTTCCGACGACCACAAATGTCCTCTGTTGACCGCCAATGTCCTCTATTGACCATAAATGTTCGCAGTCAACCACAAATGCTGTACTAGGTTTTTTAGTACATGCCACTCTTTTCTTATCATGTCTTGGGAGCCCAGCTGCTCCCTGGCATTCTTTCAATACCAAGAACTTCCACAATGCCCTCATCGCAAAGTTGTTCTAGGTATCCCTCTCAAACTTGTTATCCGTACCTAAAACCAAGGTATGCCCAGGGTAACAGGTCCATAATTAGTCCCCCAGTGGAACAAAATGCCACAAAACACAACAAGTACAAGAAATGGAGGATGAGTCGAAACATGCTCATTTATTCAGAATCCAAGGTACTATATTATCTGGGACTATGTCCCTATTACAAGATGAAAAGAGAAAAAAAAAGAGCATAAACAAAAAAAGGAAAAAGCCCTATTGTTCGGCGACACACAATGCCAAGAGACGGTCTCTCAACAGGGTAGTCGACCGCTCAAACCTCTGTTTGGCCCGGAGCTCGGCCTCTTGATTCAGTAGTGCCGCATCTTCCAGGTACGCATGAGCCCGCCAGCCATCCTTAAACTTCTTCAGAGCACACTCCAGGTTAGCAGAAGCTCGGGAAACCCTTTCGGCGTCTTGAATGATCAACTCTTTATCCACACGGGAAGCTTCAAGCTCAGACTCCAAGAAGGCCAGCTTCTTCTGAAGTTCGAGGATCTGCTCCCTTATATCAGTTACTCCACGGGAGGTGGCCGCTTCTCGAGCTCTGCAAACCTCGCTCCGACGGCTCAGCTGGTCGTACAAGAGAGATAGGTCGCCAAGGTCCTTCATTACGACCGGCTTGGAAGTATCTCGCGCAAGCCTTATCTTCTCCAAGGCAGTGGTGAGGAAGCCTCGCTCCTGATCTATTGCTGCAGACAAATCAGCTTGTCGCAGCATTCGAAATTGGGCTACAAGATGGTTGGCCTCTAACAACTTGGTCTCCAGAAGCACAGCTATCCCCTCCTCGCCAGGAAGGGTTTTAAGAATCTCAATTTGCCCATGAGCGCATTGTCGGGCCAGGACAAAGGAAGTCCCCCGCTCTACAGCAGCATCAACTCCTCTTTTCAAATAATGATAGAAGCTGTCAACCACATCCTGTGACACCTTATCCAAAACTTTCGTAGACGATGGCGTCAAAGGAAGTGTGGCTGGCAGTGTTAAAGAAGACGCAACAGAACTTGCTGCCCCTGCCATAAGAAAGATAAATTCTGAGCGAAAGGACGCTTGAACAGCGGCCAATTCTTCCTTCGCGGCCCGAAGAACTTAGACACTCTGTAAGGCTGAGAGGTCAACCCCTAAAGTCATACAAGCAGAGGAGGATGAAGGGACCATTGCTCCCTGTCCAGGCTGTGCCACCGTCTGATCTCCCGAACTCGATCCGGCGGGAGGCCTCTCGAGATAAATCGGGAGAGGAGGAGGCACGTTCCCTTCCACCAGATCCCCACAGCAGAGGCCCTGGGAGCTTTGAAAGCTTTTGAAGCTTTGGGGACCATCGTCGATTGATGATCGGAGAAGGAAAAGAAAGACAGTAGCTTAGGACAAGAAAAGATGAAGACAAAGGAAAGCAAAGAAGCTTCTCTGTCCTAAAAATACCCCTAATTATAGGCAGACATGGGGGTGCACGTGGAACGATAACCGCTTCGGGTCGTGTGCGGCAGACGAAATTGACTCCTCAGATTTTGCCCCCTCTCATAAAGGAGATTCACCAAGGGCATAAAATCCAAATATTTAAGGAACCAACTCTTGGGATTCCCCCAAAAGACGGCTCCAAATCATAATAAATCAAGAGCAATTAATGCCGCATACGTGGCAGAGAGGACAGTATACGGCCAGAAGTGAGCCCATACGGCTAGAGAGTCTATGTGGCCAGATAGGCGATGCGGCCAAGAAGTCCATGCGGCCAGAACATTTCATGCGGCCAGCGGAGCTCATATAGCCATGCTTCTTATTCAAAGTATTTCAATTTTTCAAATTGAAAACTTTGAAGGGGGTCTTGTAGAAGCATGGAAAAGAACAAAAAAAGCCCATGCGGCTTAAAACAGAAGAAGCCTATACGGCTCAAAACAGAAGGAGCCCCATGCGGCTCAGAAATCTATCGGAGCCTCATGCAGCTCAGAAACTCTCCAATAGCCTCATGCGGCCCAAGAAAGAATCACGTGGCCCTATGCAGCTTGCTTTTTACAGCTGGCCATAAAGTGACTGCTCCCATTAAATGCTCTGACATAAAGTGATAAGTCTGACATTAAAGTTGAAATGATGAAAACTGACATGAAGGCGTGTTCTTCGGGAAACGAAGAAAATCTCCTATACAGCTGGCACGATCCACCAACTTTAAAGCTCTCTAGGCGGCTACCACCCTCCCCCCCCCATGCGGCTGATGCTCTCATGTGGCTCGAATCGTGGAGACTATCGTCATGCGGCTCAAACCCTAAGAAGTCACCCCATGCGGCCACTGTCCTTATGCGGCCCAGATCATGGGGATTATCTCCTTGCGACTCAAATACTGAGAGGCCATACCCATGCAGCCTTGACACGTGGCTAGTCTTATGCGACTCAATTAGAAACCACTCATGCGACTCAAATTTCAGAGGCTATATCTATGCGACTGCCACATTCATGCGGTTCAAAACCTAAGAAGCTGTCCTCATGCGGCTGTGGCTCGCAGTTATGACACGTGGCAGAAGATCAGTTTCCCCGTAATGATGGTTAGATACGTGGCATTAAATCAATCAAGATTTATCAACAGATCCCAACAACCAGATTTGTTACAATCATCATAATTACCCCAAATCAAATAAGATCAGACAAATCGAACACGTGGCAGGAGATCCGAGTTTATCAAAATTCATGGCAATCAAAATTATTGCCTATAAGATTTGGTATAATCCACATTAATTGCCCAGATTCATTGCAATCAAAATCAATGGTTCAGATGATTGGCCGTCGACTTTTTAAGGAGGGAATCATTGTAAACCCTAATGATCACACCCCCACTCCTATAAATAGCAAGGTGTCATTCCCTTACAAACGACCGAGAAGACAAGATACCTGGAGAGATCTGAAGACTTGGAGACCCCCGACGGGATATACAGAGAGACAAAGGCACGCGCAGAAGAGTCTTCCCACACATTTCGAGAGCATTTCTTCATCAGAGTCAAGGCTACGTCCGATTGTCCAAGGAGTAAGGCAGAGCTGTCATCGCTTTCCCGAGCCTCTACCGTCACCTCCCAGAATTAAAAATAAATAATTGTACTTAGATTGATGTACCTAGGTTTTCGTTCCTAGGCTTTCTTTGTACGAGCGAGTTTGTATTGTGAGTCTAAGTTCAGTCCTCCTATATAATTGTTCTATACTTTTACAATCAATGGCAAACAGTCGCCGGAGGCCGAGGGGGGAGGGGGTCGCCGGAGGCTGAGGGGAGAGGGTCGCCTTGGGGGAGCGCGCTTTCGTTTGGGAAAATTTCAATCGAAAAATAATTGAGGGAATAAAAACTGAAAGCCCTATATTTTTAATTTAGCGACGTCATACATATACGTCGGTAAACGTCGCTAATATTAGTAAAATTAGCAACGTTACAGTAGTTACATCGGTAAACATCGTTAATATTAGTGATATTAGCGACGTTTGTCGACTTATCCGTGACGTATGTTTTCTTATACACAAAAAAGTCGCAAAACGTCTCCTATCGTCGGTAATAGTGACGTATTGCGACGTTTATAGATTACGTCGCTAATTCCTTAAACGTTAGCGACGTTTTAATAAAACGTCGCTAATTACGTCGCTAATATGATTTATTCTGGTAGTGGATGTTGTTCTTCTCTGATAAAACCGCAAGCGATCAGCTTTTTGACTTCATCATCTATCGCATCCATCATCTTAGGCTTGAATCGTCATTGTTGTTGTTTGACTGGCTTGGCATTAGGCAAAATGTTAAGTTTATGAGTTGTGACCTGGGGATCTAAACCCGGCATATCTTCGTAACTTCAGGCGAAGACATCGATACATTCACGAATAAGGTGAATTAGTTCTTGTTTATCATCTTCTGGAAGATTTTTGCTAATAATGATCGGTCGTAGTAAATCTTTCTCTCCAACATCGATCTGAATTAGTTGATCCTCAATAGGTGGTTCTCGTTATTCAAAATGGAGTTTCCACTGATAGTTCATCCTTTGTGTCCAAGGATCTACTTCAGGAGCTTCTTCAATATCATCCTCATTATCTTCTGAGAACTCGACAGACACCATATTAGAAGATACTGTCACCCAATGAACATGACCAATACTGGTATCAGAATCCTATGTGATAGAATCAGAAGAGTTAGATCATTCTTCTTCATTAGATTTGGAAGCTTCTAGAGTCGGAATTGGTGAAGTATAACCTAATCCCCGCTTCGTTTTACTGTAGTATTGTTGTGATTTTCCTCTTAGAACAGAAACACGAATAGGAATTCATCTTCATTTACCGCTATTGAGACCAGTTTTGAAATCATAACCCATTTTACGGATGATTGCTTTGGATTGTGGACTATAGCGACGTAATCATAGCCTTCATGTATCATCCTTATTATCACTGTCGGGCATGATTTTTTGTTCTTCTCTTTTATTAAAAAGTATAGGAGTTTCACCTTTCTTTCGAGACGGTACTAGGAAGTACAATTCATGTATTAATTCCAGTGATACCATATTTTGGAGAGACGATATGACTCCTATTGTAAGTGGTTTGAAGCTATCTAGCATATCCAAATAACATTGAGTATAATAAAAGACATCAGTATATTGCAAAGGAGATACTTTATTGATTTGTATATCATCATTTATACCAGGACCTTTAGCCTTAACAGGCTTAGTCAGATTGATAACCAGAGGAGGAGGAGAAGAACGAGAAGGAGGAGGGGGCTTTTTACGATAGAGGTCAATTACAAGTGGCTCAGAAGTGGTGAGCTCCCTTTGTTCCTGACTAACACCAGGAGGCTGCTTCTTGTGAGAAGGAAGGTAGATAGTCAATGTCTTGGAAGACTGAGGACAGAAAGTACGCCCATTGACATGGATCACCATAGTATCATTCGTTACGCCTTTCTGTTCTTCATCAGTATCCATTGCCAGTACCACCTTCATGAATTCCTCTTTGTACATGCGAGAGTCATTGCAGTATGCTTCAACCCCCTTGAAAAGATTTAGATCTGCAACTTCTTTCTGTACTTCTCTATTACCATCCACATATTTAAAATATTGGTGGAGAGTAGAAGGTACAATGTTGTGTTTATGGAGGAATGGTCTTCCCTGCAAAGCATATATGAGCCATGATTATCAATCACATAGAAAGTCACTTTTGTACGAAGATTGCCGATTTGAAGTTTCAGGCGTATCTTCCTCAAAGGTTCACTTCCTTGATTGAACCCCAAGATAGTAGTGATAGTTGTAGAAAGGTTGTGCACTGGAATCTTCAAGGTATCCAGCAAAGTCTTCGGCATGATACTAAGAGCAGACCCTGAAAACACAAGTGTAGGCAACTCTAGAGGGGGGTGAATAGAGTTTGTGTCAATAATTCACCAAATAAAAAATTAACTCTATATCACCTCCACAAAACAACTATCAAGATAGTAAATAAATCAGAGAGAAATACGGAAGTAAATAAAGATCAGAAGAGCATACGCAAACACAGCAGTTTTAACCTGGTTTTCCTCGTGGAGGACTAGTCCAGGCCTGAGAACTCTAGCTCAGGATTCAAATCCACTATTTGTGAAATAGTAGTTTACAACCCGTGCCTTTTCTTCAGAAGAGCACGTCAACTTCTTACAGAGGATCGCAGTGGCGATTTGCTTGGAATTTTCCAAGCGACTTGGAATTGTCCAAGTGACTTTTCTTTTCAACTCTTGTACAAAAACTTCTAGCTGAATCGCACTTGAGTACCTTGGGGCTTAGGAAGTTTTGTGGCTAGTAGATTGGAAGAGTAAGGCTCTTGACTATATAGGCTATGTAAGAGAAGAAGAATAGAAGAGTGGATGGTTTCAAATGAGAGAAACCAAGGCCTATTTATAGGGTTCGGGACAAGCAGAATTCGGCCAGAATTCGGTATGGATAATTCAAATTTTTGGCCGTTGGACAGCTGGTAGCAAGCAGGCCCTAAAAATTAGGGTGCTGGAAATCAGGGGACAGAGTTCGGCCCGAACTCTGTGTGGAGGCAGAGTTCGGCCCGAACTCTGTCTCCAGAAGACAGAATTGGTCCATTGGGCTTTTGGGCTTTGTGGAGCTTGGGCTTGGTTCAGGAATTGGTCTGTTTGTATGGTAGATCTTGGAGAGATATGTCTAGGGGTTGAGATGACTCAGTGCGACTCAACGTACACATTCTCCTAGACTCAATAAATTGAAGATTACAGACATGGAACAAACAGGAAAACCAAGAGCCCTTTGATGATGCCTTTCTTCTGATATTTGAGCAGCCATGAAGACATCTTTTTTTTCTGACAGCAGTCGTCCAAAGATATACAGATCTGAAAATCTGAATACCTTTCGGGGGCTTCGTCCCCGAACCCCCGACGGGGGACGCTGCCCCCTCGACCCCTGTCCGCTGACCGGGCAGCGGAACCCCCGATGCGAGGTCCCGGATAGGTCGTTAGGCGGTTCGAAGAAATCCCTTTATATGACGCCGTCTTTGGTCCAACATTAATTCTTCATTGCCTATGTCCTGTTTGATCATGTTAGATCATGCTTACTGCATGTCTACAAATACATGTTAGGCCAGCAGAATATGTTACAGTACGATACAAGCATAGCAATACAATATAGGACAATTAGGACATTGCTAAGTTTAAGTAAGAACATGATAGCATGTTAGGCCAACAAAATATGTTGCAGTACGATACAAGCATAGCAGTATAATATAGGACAATTAGGACAATGCTAAGTTTAAGTAGCAACATGATAGCGAGTATATGAATATTAGTGACATCATTATGTTAAACTTAACTGATTAGCCATATTCAAAAACACAATGTAATCATTGGGCCAACAATCTCCCCCTTTTTTATTATGGCAAATCGGTTAAGTTTAAGACAGATATGATAGATGCATATATCACTAATAAACACATACTACGAGAAGATAGTGTGCTAACTTAAACTTATTTCTCCCCCTTTGACATGATCAAAAAATAAGTTCTCCCGTAATAAGAGATAAAACGAACTCAAGCAAAAGTAAAAGAGGAAGGCATAGACAATCATGATCAAGATATGCTAAATGAGGAACAATGGGAGAAGTGTGTAAAGACAAGTATAGAAACTACATACCAAAATGTAGAGTGCCAAATAGAAAATAGCTTGTCAAAACACAAATAGTTGGTAAAAGAATTTGAACATAATCAATAGATAGTTTACCAACATAAAATCCAAGAGAGACATCCAAAAACATAGTATGATATGAAATATTTCTCTAGTTTTGCAAGAGAATTAAAAAATTTAGTCAAAAATCATAGGGATTAGATAACTGCAAAAAAATAGATATCAAAGAAGAAAGATACCAATGAAACTATATATATCAAAGAAGAAAGATACCAATGAAACTATAGATATCAAAGAAGAAAGATACCAATTGAAATATACAAACTTGATATCAATTGAAATATGAAAACTTGAAACATTGATCAATGAAACTATGATAGTTACAATTGTCCACAGATAAATAGTGGAACAAAATCAAGGAATAATCAATGTAAAATATAGCAATTGAAATAAATAAACTTGAAACATTGATCAATAAAACTATGATAGCACAATTGTCCAACGATAAATTGTGGAACAAAGTAAACGAATGATCAATGTAAAATAAGGCAATTGATATAAAATAATCTCATTATTTACAAATCTATTTGCTTATCCAAAATTCATGCATTTGAACTCAATTACCATATCATGCTTTATGAATACTCTTTAAAATAAACATGAAGGTAAAGGAAAAAAATATTTGAGAAGGAGAAATTCAATCGACTTAAATGCTCCCCCTCAAACTATTACCAGTATAGATAAAATCATAAATTTTGGGTAAGTCCTCAACAAGGAAAGCCAAATCAATTAAACATACAAAGAGAGCCAAATCATAGAAAGTCATATCAAAGAAAGCACAATAGTCATCAAGATAAAATACGAAAGTAAATATTAACGAGATGACTCATATCAAAGAAATATGATGAAAACAATTGCATAAACTCTTATAAACCTTTCAAAAAATAACAGTATCATGACCTCAATCACTAAGATATAAATAATGATAAAAATATGGGTCAATGATGAACTAGGTATACGACATATTAAAGGGTATAAATGAATTGAACCAATTTATTTGCTCTCCCTTAAAATATGCGTATCTAGTTCCAAAGCACTTATAGCATAAATAAAATGATAACTACAAGATCTAGGGGTAAATCAACTATTGATTTCTCCCCCTTGCTCAATGCATATAAGGCTATAAGGACGACATAAAACAAATAATGTCATCTTTAGGAGAGATATCCAATAAAATAGTCACTAAAGATGAACGATCAAAATAATATCTCAATTTAGCACATGTAATCAAAAGACGACATACACTAACCTATATAGAAGAATATTATATTAAAATATGATAGATCAATGCATGTTATCTTTTGAGAAGAAGATCATCATGAAAAGAGATAAGGTCCATTAGAAAAATATTATTATGATCAAGAATAATAAGGACCATTAGAAAAATATCATCATGAAAAGGAATAATAAGGTCCATTAGAAAAATATCATTATGAAAAGGAATAATAAGGTCCATTAGAAAAATATCATCATGAAAAGGAATAATAAGGTCCATTAAAAACAATCATGATGAGAATCACAATATAGCTCAAAAGATAAAAATACAACTAAAGAAAAATGTCATCATGAATAAAGTCAATTAAATCAATCATGAAGAAAGTCAATTAAATCAATCATGAGGAAAGTCAAAATATAGCTCAAAAATAATAAAGCTCAAATATCATGTCCATGATTATCTAATTAAGAAATGATCAACCAACTTATTGCTTTACAAGGACTATGCATGTTTTACCACATATGTACCCATCAACGGGTAATAATCCAACCTTGCTAATACTAAATGAGAAACCAATGAAGTTCAAATAGCAAAGAGCATATGTGATAATCCATGAGTAGTCAAAGTAGAGTAATAAATTAACTTGATAACCACATAATTAGATAATATAGGACTACTCAATCATTAGGATCATTTATAAAGTAAACCATTAAATAATTATGATCCGTCATAAATCCCATCTAAAAACCATATAAACAAACCAATGGAAAATATAGAAAAGAGTCAATCTTATTTAAATTATTACAGATTTAATCTAAAGAGATGTAATCTGATAGTATGATAAAATCATGACTACAAAAGATGAGAGAAGTTTAAAAGATGCTTATCAATGACTAGTATGGAAGGAAGTTAAAGTGATGAATCACAAATCTCAACGAAAACAAGATTAAAATAAAGAAATTTGTTAAACTAATTTTAGAGACCAAACATATGCATCTAAAGTAGAATACAAATCTCATCAAGAAAATTCATAAATCTTGTTTTTGTAATCTAGCATATCACATATAGATTGAAATTCAAGAAGATAGCTAGATGAGTGAAAGTGAATAAAAATTATGTAGCTTAACAATATATCGCAAATAAGCAAGCTAGCTACATAACTAATTAAGATTAATGAGATAGGCCATTAACATGATAAATGTGCTCATTAAATCTTAAGTCACTAACACCAAAAAAACACATGCTTAAGCATAGAGTTCATCATAAGGGCAATACATTTTGAATGATCAAAATAATTATATACTCTTTGCTAAGCAAGGATAAGAGTATAAGATAGCAAGCAAATGAATTAGACTCTTATCAAGTAAAAGACAAAAGAGATGTTCATGAAAACACAGTAGAGCAAATATCTTTGCCAAATATTGAGATTAACCCAAGATAATGAAATAATAGATTGATCTAGAGAATGCAAAATTATAACCATTATGAAAGTGTATTCTCTAGAAATGGAAAATCTCAAAGTAGAAAATCAACCCATAATAGCTAAGGACATGTATGATATATCAATTACATGTATTCTCATGTGCTACAAAACATCATTGGGCAATAATAATAAAATATTTATAGCTCAAATATAAGGCTTGATATGATGAAGTATTCTGGAACTTAGGGGTGGATCCAGAACTAGATAATGGTTGCATATAGACCTTAATAAATCTTCAGTCTATAAAGTATTGATCACTTTGGGTTAGCTGTAGGGGCCGGTTCCCAGCTAGCGGTAGTCCGAATGCTAGTGCACCGTGTCGCTTCAGGCTATTTACACCTGTAGGACAGAAGGACCCTTTCGACTTGTTCCCAAAATGTTCTTTACTTTTAAGAACTTAGAATTAAAAGAATATACGCAGTATCATCAAACACCATCAATATCCAAAAATTCTAAGTATAAGAAAGGTAAATACCCAAATAACAATCAAAGAATGATCATAAAAATTTGCTAAGAGTATTTTCAAAACAAATATTTTCATAATACACTTTATGAAAATAAATATATAGAAGATTCATATTCAAAATAAGTATGATGATCTCAACAAGTAAGGTAAAGCACAAAACCAAGCAATTCTTAAAAGAACTTCCATAAAAGTCATGAACAAGACATTAATAAATATTTTCTCTCAACATTCCAACTTAAAGGCATTTGAATAAATAAATATCAACATTTGGAATCAATAATGGCCATTGGATCTAAAATTTGATCAACGGCTGAGGTTGTTTCCGGTTCTGGAACAACCAGGCCGAATTCGGCCGAACTCTGGTAAGGGCAGAGTTCGGCCCGAATTCCGGATTCTGGTGACAGAACTGGAATCAGGCTGAAAATTGGTTAAGCGAAAAAAATAAGAGTAAAAGACATGTATCCATAAAGTCAACAAATAAAAGCCAATAAGATATCATTAAAAGAAGACTTTAAGCTAATTGATTCAAGTGGAGATAACATAAATTTAGTCAAAAGAATCAATAGCTAAATTATAAGGTAAGCACAAGTATGAATAAATATTCTTCAAATTAATATGAAACTTGAGCTTATCTCATATACCGACATAAAGATATTTATACAAAAATAGATGTCAATATAATAAATACATGATCTACATGTAAATGAAGAATTAATGAATATAGTCATGTATCCATCATGAATGATTCAAAAACTATCACAAATTCAAAAGCACGTATAAATAGACTTTATTAGGCAAGAACATAATTGATTCTCAAGAGGATAATCAAAATAAAATATGAGAATCGATAATGAATGTATTATGCAAGCACAAGATAAAAAGTAGTATAAGTGTATACTTGTCAAGTGATAAGAAGCTTGTGCTAAACACATATATTCACAAAAACCAATTAAATACAAATCGGCAAGAAGTAACTATCTCAAAAACATTAAAAATGGAGAGTCAAACTTTAAAACAAAATTCAAGAATCAAACTCCAATGAACTAGAGTGATATGCATACTTTATAAAGACAAAGAATAGCGAGCATGCATATATAAATGTGTCATACTACTAGAAAATGAGTGATAAACTACATAGTGTGAACTAATCATTTAAAGCTGTGTAACTAGTCATGCTAGATAAAAGAAAAAGAAAATCAACTAAGCATGATAGTATTATATCTCACATTAATTTATATAATAAGCAACTAAAGGATATTAATGTGAGCTAGTAGCAAGACATAAAGAAAAACATGCTAGATTCTATAAATATAAACCATTTAGAGAGAATCGTTTAACATATTACCAAAGTGGCTCTAGTGGCCACACTTGTGTTGGTGCAATTGCTTGGAAGATGACCTTTGAGATTTGCAACCACCAACACGCTCCTTGGTGCTATATCCCGATACAAGAAGCTCCACCTACAACATTAGGCGAAGACTTTGGTATCCAAATAAACTTGGATCCACATTTGTTAGCTTTAGGGACCCACATACTATTTACTCTAGCATTGGTAGAAAAACTCCTATAAATAGGACAAGTTACACTCATGTGTCCAATGCGAGAGAAATAGAAGCACCTAATACTAGTGTGTGCACATGTATCAGAATGAGCATGATTATGAGCATGTGACATACTAGAATGATAAATATCTCTAGAGTGAGTATGCATGGATTTGGTCTTAAGAGTATCATGCAAATCATTATGCACACAAGTAAGAGAATCACTATGCATGGATTTGGTCTTAAGAGTATCATGTTCTAATAGCAAATCATTATGCAAACAAGTAAGAGAATCAAATTTAGCATTTAAAGCATAATTCTCTTTTTCAAATAAAGCAATTCTAGAAATAAAATCATCATTTTGTTTCTTTAAAGAGTCAATAGAAGAATCATGCAAATGATTTAGCTCATGTGCTTGCTTCTTAAGATCTTCTATTGATGAGGAAAGAGATTTGATTTTCAAAATTAAAGAATCATTCAAACTCTTTAAAGAAACACAAGATGAGTTTTGAGAGTCAAGTCTAGATAATAAATCATTGATTTCATTTCTCAAAAACTCATTAGCTTCTTCTAAATGAATAACCTTTTCTACAAGTTCTTCATTTGTAGAATGAAAAGCCTTAGCAAACTTTAAGGAATGGTTAGCCATAGCTTTCCACTTAGAATACTTATTGCATTTAGAAGAAACATGATTGTCTATGCTACTAGAAGAAAAACCCTCTTCATCGGAGGAGGAAGAATATGATGCCATACACAAATAAACAAGGATCTACTCTAAGGATATTAAGCCTAACAATAGAGACCTTGCTCTGATACCAATTGAAAATACAAGTGTAGGCAATTCTAGAGGGGGGTGAATAGAGTTTGTGTCAATAATTCACCAAATAAAAAATTAACTCTATATCACCTCCACAAAACAACTATCAAGATAGTAAATAAATCAGAGAGAAATACGGAAGTAAATAAAGATCAGAAGAGCATACGCAAACACAGCAGTTTTAACCTGGTTTCCCTCGTGGAGGACTAGTCCAGGCCTGAGAACTCTAGCTCAGGATTCAAATCCACTATTTGTGAAATAGTAGTTTACAACCCGTGCCTTTTCTTCAGAAGAGCACGTCAACTTCTTACAGAGGATCGCAGTGGCGATTTGCTTGGAATTTTCCAAGCGACTTGGAATTGTCCAAGTGACTTTTCTTTTCAACTCTTGCACAAAAACTTCTAGCTGAATTGCACTTGAGTACCTTAGGGCTTAGGAAGTTTTGTGGCTAGTAGATTGGAAGAGTAAGGCTCTTGACTATATAGGCTATGTAAGAGAAGAAGAATAGAAGAGTGGATGGTTTCAAATGAGAGAAACCAAGGCCTATTTATAGGGTTCGGGACAAGCAGAATTCGGCCAGAATTCGGTATGGATAATTCAAATTTTTGGCCGTTGGACAGCTGGTAGCAAGCAGGCCCTAAAAATTAGGGTGCTGGAAATCAGGGGACAGAGTTCGGCCCGAACTCTGTGTGGAGGCAGAGTTCGGCCCGAACTCTGTCTCCAGAAGACAGAATTGGTCCATTAGGCTTTTGGGCTTTGTGGAGCTTGGGCTTGGTTCAGGAATTGGTCTGTTTGTATGGTAGATCTTGGAGAGATATGTCTAGGGGTTGAGATGACTCAGTGCGACTCAACGTACACATTCTCCTAGACTCAATAAATTGAAGATTACAGACATGGAACAAACAGGAAAACCAAGAGCCCTTTGATGATGCCTTTCTTCTGATATTTGAGCAGCCATGAAGACATCTTTTTTCCCTGACAGCAGTCGTTCAAAGATATACAGATCTGAAAATCTGAATACCTTTCGGGGGCTTCACCCCCGAACCCCCGACGGGGGGCGCTGCCCCCTCGACCCCTGTCCGCTGACCGGGCAGCGGAACCCCCGATGCGAGGTCCCGGATAGGTCGTTAGGCGGTTCGGAGAAATTCCTTTATATGACGCCGTCTTTGGTCCAACATTAATTCTTCATTGCCTATGTCCTGTTTGATCATGTTAGATCATGCTTACTGCATGTCTACAAATACATGTTAGGCCAACAGAATATGTTACAGTACGATACAAGCATAGCAATACAATATAGGACAATTAGGACATTGCTAAGTTTAAGTAAGAACATGATAGCATGTTAGGCCAACAAAATATGTTGCAGTACGATACAAGCATAGCAGTATAATATAGGACAATTAGGACAATGCTAAGTTTAAGTAGCAACATGATAGTGAGTATATGAATATTAGTGACATCATTATGTTAAACTTAACTGATTAGCCATATTCAAAAACACAATGTAATCATTGGGCCAACAGACCCTGGGTCAATCAGTATGCGATCGACTTTCATGATGTCCACATATCCCGTAAAATAGAGAGGACGATCATGACGATTGTCTTCTAACAGCATGTCATCTTGTGTAAAAGTAATGTTGGGCATTAGTTCAAATACACTATGACAATGTGTACCGCTGACAGGCTCTTTTTCAGGCTTCTTGAGAAAAATAAAACAAGCATCGACCTGCATCAAGGCTTCACTTAACGTTTCTCAAGTTTCTTTTGAGAGACGTAAGAGTTTAAAGATTGACAATCTTATTGGAGTGTTCGCCAATTGAGCCAGTATGTCAAAATTATATGGCTTTTCAAGTCCGAGAGATGAGGACTTCTTTAATGCTTTATCAAAGCAGGCAGGTTGTTTTCCCTTGTCTACTGATGTTGGTTTGGGAGGAGTTGGTTCCACTACTGGTGAGGATGTAGATGGTATATTCTCAGCAGGGAAAGATGATGCAGGAGGAACATCAGGAGATGGGGCAGGATTCTCTTAAGTTTTGGGATATTTTCGAAGGTAAGGTTTTCCAGATCTGGTGCCGATTAGAATTTCTTTTTCTGCTACTGGTTCAAAGGATACCATGTTGCAGCTCTTGGATTTAGTTTTGGAGTACTTCTTTTGATTGGAAAAAGAAGGCGCTTCAAAATCTGCTACTAGATCTGGATGAATCCACATGATTTCTCCTCTATCAGTGGATAGTAGAACAAGACCTTTATATTAAGGAGGTAGAAGATTCACGATCTCTAGAGTAGCCCTCGAAATGGGGATAACACCATCTTGCACTAATTGTGGTAGAAAATCACCAAATTACACAGAGACGACATTGGCTGCCACAGTCTTCTTATCCTGTTGGAGAGTAACTGCTCCAGAGTTGACCATCTCTTGGATTTTGTCTTTGAGCATGTAGCATGCTCGAGTTGGATGCCCTATAAACCTGTGATAAACACAATATTTAGGTTGATCAGTCTTACCTACTTCTTCTGGCCGTTTTGCCTCCGACAGTTGAAGCATATTGCTCTTGATCAAGCAATCGAAGATGCTCATAATATCATCTGCATCAAAAGAATACTCTTCTTTTGGACGAGGCACTTTCTGTGGTGGTGCTGATGAAGTGGGTGCAGTCTGAGCAACATTGACAGCTAACGACCCTTTGCCCTTGATATTGATAGCCAACGTTTCTTTACCCTTACGATTGTTCTGGCGATTATTACCACCGGGTGTGGAATGTTCATCTTGGTTAGGATTAGCTACTTGAACTCCTAACTGTTTGAACTTTTCAGCGCTAATCTCCGCTGCTTTAGTATTCACAACGAAAGAAGGCCAATCTTAAAATTATGTCGATCCTGTCCACATGCTAATAATAGGCAGCAAGTTTGATTTGCAAGTGTCTATTGTTACAGCAGATGGAGTTTCTAGGGGCATTTTAAGTGCCTCTCGGCGGAATCTTTCAATAAAACTATCAGTAGTTTCATTGTGTCTTTGTTTAATTTTGATAAGGGTAGACATAGTCATGTCGTTGACTCCCTCATAGAATCGTTCCAAGAATATTTGCTTGAAACCAGCAAAAAAAGTTATGCAACCATCAGGCAAGCTACGGTACCAGTCATATGTCGTACCGGCTAAACAATCGACGAATACCCTGGTAAGAAGAGCATTATTTGGCTGTAATTGATCAATCATCACCTCAAAGTGATTGATGTAATGACTTGGAGAAGTGCTGCCATCAAACAGCATAATAGTGGGAAGCTTGTACTTAGGAGAAAATTGAACCTCCTTCCATTCTGCAGGATAAGGTTATTTTATCATGAGTCTCTGTAGACCATCTTTCTGTTTAAAGGCCTTGAACTGGGTCTGCAAGAGTTTTACAACCTCATTAGCATCCCCTGATGTCTATGAATTGGTGGGTTGATTTGAATTGTTAGAAGGGGGAACAGCATGATAATTACCACCCCCAATACCAGACTGACTGGGAGCAACTTGAATTGGTACAGAAGCAACCTCTGGAGGCGGTACCCCCAGACCGACATTAACAGGTACGGACGATGCTATGAGCTCAGGATTTGTAGCAGGATTTATAACCGGTGGTACGGCATATTGAGCCACAATTACAGTGTGCATACTTGCAACCATTTTAGTCATGGTCTTCAGTTTGTCTTCCAGTGTAGCAATTCGTTGCCCTTGACTGGCTGAACTAGAAGCATCTTGGTCTTCTGTAATGGCAAATGCTGTCACCTCTCTTGCCACCATTGACGAGATAGTTTGTTCAGAGCTTTCACTATATGTGTCAAAGTCGGACAAAGAATCCTCTCCTAGATGAGTGATGGAAAGATCTTCCTGATTAAAAGCATCCTGGTCCAAGTTCTGATCTTTCGATCTGGTATGTTGAAAGACCCCTTCACTAGATTTACGAAGTTAACCCAAGTATTGCTGACTCGGATTGCGAGACGTACCCCTTTTTGAAGATTTTCTACCCCTAGTGTCTCGGGAAGTCATATTGACAGAGGCATATAACATCTCATCTTCGTCTCCCATCATAGGTTCAGGAGTTGAAGCATAGTTCAGACGATCGAAGACAGATCGTTTAGCTGATTGGCAACAACACTTGATGACCACTTCATGAAGGCAGTGGCATTCTGATGAATAATGTAAAGATGAGTGAGATGTCTCCGTGATCTCCCGTTTTTGTGTAAGATGTTCCCGGATATCAGTCACCATCACGGGACGAGAAAAAGTGGAAGGAACATATTCCTTAATGATATTAGGAACATGCCTCCGATTTTTAAGATGCTTAGTTCCGTGAGTGTATAAAGAGGTACTTAACTCATTGGCATAAGTGATTGGGTCTTTCTTTTCAAAGTTGTGTTTCTGGTACAAGTTGGCCTTTGGCATAGGATACTTGCGTTTCACCGAGGTTGATACTGATTGACGTCTGTTGAGATAAGCACGTAAATCAAAGAATTCTGCTCCTGGTGCATCTGTTTGAGATACCATCAATTTTCCTTGCTTGGATCTTGAGATATACAAGGTTGGAAGATCTTGAGCAGTTACCATAGGGGTCGGCAGGATGCCTCTTTGATCCATATTCTTTCCCCTGGTAGAGATTTGAAGACCTCTGTTCAATGGAATGTAATCTGAGATATCTTCTTCTGAGTCATAGACAAAGGAAGATTGAGAAAAGACCAAAGGATATTTTCTTTTATTTTGTGAAGGGTTAGCTAAAGAGCGTTTTCCTCTGTTTTGTTGTGGAACCATCTTAGGCACAGGTTGCGCCAGTTGAGGAATTGTCAAAGGACCCTTCCCTTTGTTCTGTCTAGTACTAGCACTAGAACATTGCTTCTCCAAGTTCAGAACTGGAGAAGAAGAGGTAATAGCCAAAAGACTAATTTTCTTGGGATGCGCCAAAGCAGCATGGTGTGCAAACTACATTTGGGCAGCAGGGTGCTTAGGTTGCGCCATAGCCAAATGGGCTACTGGTTGTGCCTTAGCAGCAGGTTGTGCCTTAGCAACAGGTTACGCCTTAGCAGCAGGTTGTGCCTTGGCAGCAAGATGAATTGACTGTGCCTTGGCAACAGAACGAGTGGACTGCGTCTTTGCAGCAAAGGGAGTAGGTTGCACGTGGGCAATAGAAGCAGAGTGAATAGACTGTGCCTTGACAGCAGAACGGGTGGATTACGCGCGGGCAACAGAAGCAGGATGTGCCTTGGCAGCAGAGAGTAGACTGCGCCTTGACAGCAAAGGTAGTAGGTTGCGCGCGGGCAACTGAAGCAGGCTGCGCCTGAGCCACAGAGACAGATTGCGCCTGGGCGACAGGGGTAGGTTGCACCTGTGTAACAACAACTATGGAAGACTTAGGAGTCCACACAGTTTTGTTCTTGGTGATAGCCATAGTGTCCTTATTGCTCTTGGTGTTGTTCATATCCTCGTAGGCTGTCTGGTTGACCTGAACAACCAGAGTCTTCTGCGTCTTGCCGATTGACGCAGTATCATATTGAGTTGTCACCTTCTCATCGAAGGAGAAAGTCGTTCCCAACAGAGTCGCCATTTTGTTTTTTGCAAACAAAATTTTACAAAAAACAAAAAGTTTATAACAAACTTTAAAAGATCCGTACAAAGTACAATGAATTCTAGAGAAGTACAACTTTAGGAATCTGATCAGAAGACAATCACTTTATCCCTTGGACTATGTGAACTTGAAGACTAGAGCCTCTGGAGAATGCAACAACAATTTTACAAGAATTTTTGATCTCTGTGATGCCTTGATAATGATTGAAAACTCTATTTATAGAGTTCTGAAAATAATTGTTTTAGCAGTTATTCTGATGTGCGCGAGGTTGAACTGTGCCACTTTGGGTTGCTCCAACCTTAACTTGCGCCAACTTCCATTCAATTACACAAATATGTACTAACTGTATTTAGACGCTTGGCATCATATGATTGAGATGCGCATGGTCGTGTACTGAGTAGTAGACACGTTTTGAGAGATTAGTTGTATGTGCGCCACGTCATCCTGCTTTAGAATGTAAGTTGTCCCAACTTTATCAGGTTGCGCGAGCTTCAGTCAATGAGTCAAACTGCGCTTGATTTGGTTGCACTTAGGCGCAACTCAGTGCATAGACACGTGGCAGCATTTGAATGTGTGAGGAGAATTTGTTCAGATTGCGCCTAGGCGCAACTTGTAGAGTTCGCAGAACAGCTATCATCAAATCGTCTCGAGCGCCACGCTTTGCGGGATTCGAAAAGATTTTTTGTTTGTCGTGCTATCAGTTGTCAGTGCTGTCAGGCAATGATGGCAATTATTGTCAGACACAATGTAGGCTTTGGCGCAATGTGATTAGGCGCAGTCTGATATATGGCGCAACCTGATCAGTGGCGCAGTTTGATCTCTGAGCTTCATAACAGTGGCGCAGCTTGATTTCTGGGGCGCAACTTGATTGCTTAGTAGTAAAGACCCTTGTTAGCAATCACCCGAATAAAACTCGTATTATACGCAAATTTTCCCGTATCTTTCATAAACGTATAATACTTGCATACTTTTGACAGATCCAAATCAGTATGTAAATTTTAAGCATGCGAAGTTTTAAACGTGTTCTTTATAAATTATTAAAAAAATTGGCCCAAAAATGTACTGGAAACCTGTTTAATTAACCAAATTTGATAACATATTTAAGAATGTGAAGTTTCTAACCTCAATATTTTCATTTTTTGAATATTTAATCGAATTTTTGAACGTATTTTATTTGCACTTAGCCGATTTATACTCGTACTTTTATCGTCCAGAATTTTTTTCGTTTGCCGAATTGCTAACAAGGGTAAAGACATGGCGCAACTTGATTTTTAGGCTCGACAGGAAGGTATGGCAGGGGTATTGGAAATAGGTTGTATATGACAGTTAGATGCTAAGGGACGGGTAGAGCACTCTTGTGAGATTGGTTATAGTATATATATTCCAATCTATGTTCAATGGACGTGTATACATATACATATGGATGTAACTAAATATATTTAGATATCGTGATAATGTTCTTATAAAGAATAGGACTGTCACTTATATCAGTTGTAACACCCCTGAATTTTTGAATTATTTTTTTGATCTTAAAAATAATTTTATGAAATTTATGAATATTTTTAATTAAATAGTTATTATTATAAATGACCTTAGCCATGGTTAAGATTTGGAGTACAAGGTGACTAGAAATTACGGCCCGAAAAGTGTACTTGTGTGCTTTGACTAGTGTTTTAGCCATGGTAAGGAAGGTCGAGCCATATGCGTCTTCTAATTAGGAAAACCAGTCAAAATTGTGACTTAACCCCCATAAACGATTTATTTATTTATTAATTAAATTATTGACTTTTAGGAGATCCGGTTGTACCAATTTAGCCCGGATTTGACCTGAACCCAACCCAGGTCCACGTAGTCGGGTAGTACGTCCAAAAAAGTCCATGTAGATGTATATTGCATATATGTTTTGGTGATTATTTTAGTGATCCATTATTTTTATTTATTTTCATAAATAAATGTTATGCTTTCTATAAAATGTTATTGATAGTTCATATTCTTTTTATGGAGAAACCTTTCCTGAATTTATTAGGGCTACTTTTCATTTAAATAAAGTATAAATATTTTTGGGATATTTGCTATATTAGTGCATATAATTGTGTCATCTTGGATTAATGAGCCATTATTATCCTTATAAACACATATTATATATATTTATGGTAAACCAATATTTATTGTGTATATATATATATATATATATATATATATATATATATATATATATATATATATATATATATATATATAAAATATATATATATATATATATATATATATATATATATATATATATATATATATATATATATATATATATATTATATATATATATATATATATATATAAAAAAAATATATATATATATATATATATATATATATATATATATATATATATATATATATATATATATATATATATATACACAAAATATATATATATATATATATATATATAAAATATATATATATATATATATATATATATACATATATTTTTTTATATTATATATATATATATATATATATATATATATATATATATATGTATATATATATATATATATATTAGAATAGAGTAAATGAGCCTCCATATATGGATAGGTGTAGTTATAGAGAGAGCAAGAGATATATATGTATATATATAGTGATATATAAAGAAAAAAAAGGGTGAACAGTGCCCACAATCACTGTTCATCTCCTCTCAACCCGCTGGGCCAGGGCCGCGGGAACATCGTTTAAAAACTTGTGATTTCAAAGGATTGAAATCATCCAATTTTAAATAGATTTCGTTCAAATCTTGTAGAACTCAACCTCTGTTCAATTCTCCTCCATATTGCCAAATCTGAGTTTAAATCCAACAAGTAAATCGGATTAAATTTGATTAAAATCTATACCTATATAACCGAGTTCGAAAGTTCTATTGAAGAAACCTACGAAGAACTCCTCCCCAACTCTCGATCCCTCGACCCAGGCACCCTCCACTATCCCCGGCGACCCTACTTAGCCGCTTGTACCGCCGTGAAGATACCAGAGCACTGCCACAATACCGGGGACTGATCGAAAATAGGGGACCTCTATTTCTGACTGACATCTAGGTACCTCTTTTCTATGTCAAGAGAATGAGTTTTCCAATAGATAGACTAGAAATGGTATGCTGGAGAGAAGAATAGGAATACGAGTTGTTCCCGAGTTAAAGTAAACTGCTCTTTACTGCCTTTCATCGATAGGTAGCTTCATCGCTATACCCCTCTATTACAGATGTTGATGTTGTGTCACTTTCCCGCAAGATTTCTAATGTGTCGATTCTCGGAGATGCATGCCGATGTGTTGATTCTCGAAGAATGCACTTCTTCAGAGGAGATCTGGTATGTCATCTTGCTTAGTAAGGTTGGTTGAGAAATCCGGTCTTGAGAAATAAATGCCAGGCTATTGATTACTTTCTCTCCCCTACATTCTCTCCTTTATGGCTCAACTTTCGGTGGTTATATCCTATTGGTTAAGTAAGAAGTTCTCCCCCCTTTCCGGTTTTTGCTCTGCTATGAAAGTGTCACTACCACTTTTCTAGCTTGAGGGTATTTTGGTCATTTTCAAAATTTTAGAATTTAATTTGAATTATTATTATTATTTATAATTAATGTGATTTTTAAGTGATTTTAGAATATTTGATTTTGGTGTTTTAGTGACTATGACTTATGTTGACCTTGGAGACTAACCTAGTGGCTAACCTAGGTCATGACTAAGTGATTAGGATTTGAAAACCTAGGTCGACTTAAGTTAGTAAGGTTTAGCTCATTGGAATTAAATTAGGGAAATTAGGAGCTAGATTGATTAAGTAATGGCTTGTGAAATCACAAGTCATTTTATGACTAATAGGCTTAATGGCCCATAGGCCCACACTCTTTGAGCCAAACCCTAACCCTAAAAATCTGACCAGCCATAGTGTGTTCCCCCCTATTTATATCCTCTTGAAATTAGGGTTGCCTCTTTAGGAAACATTGCCATTTGGAAGAGGTGAGTCCCCATCCTTGTAAATTCTTAGAAAATCCATTCCTACTCCAAATTCCTTCAAACAAATTTCAATTGGACCTAATGTTAGTTTTCTTGCTGTTATTAATGAGTATTTGCAGGAAGAACACAATTTGAGGAAGTTTGGTAGCTTGTGAAACTCTTCCCATTTGGAGATTTTAACCCATTGTTCACCTATAGGTATAATTCCTTCTATTGCTTTTAAATTCTATAAAAATTCATGTCTAGGATGCCCTAACCCTAACCTAATAGTAGGATAGGCTAACCCTAGAATTTGGACCCATTTTGTGTCCGTATTGGACACGTACCAGTGTGGTTAGGAAGGTGTTCGACGAAATGCCTCAAAGGGCATTTCGATCGATTTTACGAATTGTATTTGAATAGGAAAATCCATTTTAGTCTCTCTTATTCTATTCTTGGACACTGAGCACGTTTTCGTGTCAGGATGGGCCGACACGAGCGCGTGGACACGCGGTCGTGCACCCACGTGCGCTGGCAGGTTGATGCCCTGCTATTCGTGCACATTTTCTCTGTGCACAGAGGGTTTCAACCTTCAAAATTTGATATAGGAGTCGTGTCCATAACTGACACGAGATCCCTAGAGTTTCAGGGACTCTCGTGTCGTGTCGGACACGTATTTGCATGTGCACGTGCATTCACTGTGTGGTTCAGTGCACAGGATTGGTTTCTGTTTTCTTATTCGATTTATATGCTTTTAATGGTGCTTTTAATTGCTAAATAGATCCTAAATATCTTGTATAATCTCTGTTAAATTAGAAATTACCAGTTATATCAGTTTTGATGGAGTATTGGCTCAATTTTGGTTTGAATTGTAAAATTTCTGATACACACTGATACATTCTATTAACTGGGTGGTTTCAGGAATTTCAACCCAATTAATTTCCTACTTTTGTTAAGTTTGTTCATTGATTATAGTCCCTACTTGTTACATTCTTGTTAGCTAAGTGTTACATTTCGATTTTAGGCTTTGGAATGAGGAATTAGGAAATGGTTTGGTTTCAATGCAACTGTCATGTATATGTTGAACTGTTAATTTACCAAAACCTGAAATGTGCACAGTCACATTGATTCCTTCTTTTGATTGCATATATCTGAGTTTCATTTATTAAACTAGATGTTAAATGAGAACACAAAACCTGAGATTGTATAATCTGAGAATGATGGTTGGTTGAATGTTTAAATAAGTTGAACTTTAGCTAACTGTAGAAAACCTGAGTAGATCCCTAATTTCCTGTGAATCAAACCTGAGTTATTTTTCCCTAAATGACCAAGATTTCCAGATTGCTTCCCTTGATAACTAGGTGTTTAATTGCTGAGTTGGGTAGGTATGATCGATTATAAACTGTTTTTTCCTATTTAAACTGAACTGTCAAATGCCTGGTTTGTTGAGCTGGAAATGAATGTTGGATTGATAACTGATAATATTTTAAACCATATTGATTTGAATTGAATACTGATTTCCTTTCTTTTGTGTATACCTGTGTGATTCACTGAAATGTGTAACCTGAGTTCTCTTTCATTAGAATTTCAAAACCTGAGAATAGGCTGTTTAACAATGGGCTGAATATTGATAACTGATATATGGGGGAGGTATTAAATTGATTTGTAAATTGATTTCCTTTCTTTGAATTGACTGAAAATCTGAAAACTGGAAATGGAATTGGGTTAGTTTGGATGGGGTTTTGGTTAAAAACTGAGAATTCAATTATAGGATTGTTTATGAACTATTTTACTGTTGTTTCAGTTTTCTAGCTAGTTTAGGACTGTTTTTTTTTACTGTTGTTGATTTCCTAAACTGTGTACTGAAATGAGGGGGGAAATGTTCACTGTTGAATCTGGAATGATATATATATATATGGACTGAAATCTAGGAAATTATTGGACTGTTAGCTGGTTTTGATTTGGGGGTGGTTCTATATGAACCTGAGTTTGTACTCAGTCCTCACTGTTTTCCTGCACACCTATGTAATCCCCCCTACACCCACACACTCATGTATCATTACACTATCCCTCACATTCACTCATGTATCCTATCATTCACTCATGACACACACATGTACTCATGTGTTTTCCCCCTCACTCCCTATGTATGTATATAATATATAAGCATTGTTATATATATATATATATATATATATATATATACAAGTTTTTCTATATATGTGTATCTGTGTTTTAATATGTATATGTATATATATGGGATGTTGTGTTATGATATGGCATAGAGCATGGGATACTATGACATAATGTATTGTATATATTATATTATGTGATTGGTATGTTTAGGCATGGTATGCCTAGTGGAACCTAGAGTAGACTTGTTAGAACTTAGAATAACTTGCTAGACCTAGATTAGACTAGTTAGACCTAGATTAGACTAGTTTGACCTAGATTAGACTTGGTTGACCTAGTTTGACTTCTAGGGTTGACCAGAGTTGACCAAGAGTTGACTTTGGTCTAGATTGACCTAGTTTCATGTAGAATGCATTAATTTGCATCGTATTATCATTGTAGACTCATAGTGACTTGTACTGTTCTATAGGAGACAGACACCACTCCTCGGATAGTCTATATTCTCTCAGATTCACCGGTTACAGGCGAGTACATTCTCTAATCATTTCATATCCTGCATTAGGAGTATATTTCCTGCTTTAGATTACTTTACATGATGCTGACACGTTGGAAATACGGATTAGTACTATATGGATCTTGTTGTGCGATGTTATCCCCTTAGCGGATACATCGGGTATTCGTGTTCGTGTACTTTGTCGTGAACATCGTATACTCCTTATATTTGTGATATTCGTGTACGAAACATGTAAAATCGTGTATAATCATCTATTCACATGACCTTCGTGTACAATAACATAACTTAACTAGATCCTTGTGTATTGATTGGGACGGGAGAGTAGAAGTGGTTATGTATTCAATCTAGTAGATTACTCGTGTACAACCTCTGTAGATTACTCGTGTATAACATTGTGCCGTTTACATAACCATCTTGTGCTCTGAAACACTAGACACTATCAGTTCTCTATATACTGTAGCTATTTATTTACAGTCTTTCCTGTTTATCATATTATTCTTCAGTTTCTTGTATCTTACTCTCTAGCATGATTATATATCCTGACCTGCTATGATTTGTTGAGATGTACTGTGCTCGCTCCTGTCCTGACTGGACCTGTTGAAATATTACAGAGGACGAGGCTGAGGCGTTCTGTCCTACCTACTACGGTGCCACACTAGACGAGTGCCTAGACTTGGACCAGCAACAGGATCCACTAGCAGTAGATGACACTCCCTTAGACTAGGACTGTCTTTACTTTATCTGGATTACTGTATTAGATTTTGAGATATTCTAAGACATGTATTTATTATAGACACTTAGAATTCTGGTTGTATCTCTGTGATGTTTCTTTCCTGGATATTATCATCTTTTATCTTTTATTATCATTCCATCTCACCTGTTCTACCTTAGCTGTGGTTGAGTTATATTTCTGTTATGTCACCCCCATTCGAGGAGTATAACTGCTATTATCTTCAACTGTTAGATGTTGTGACCTAGGACAGCGATCTACCGTCGACACTGCGGCGTAGGCTGGACGTACCCACGTGTCGTGCCCTTACTCTAGGGTGCGGGTCGTGACACGTTTTTAGTGGTGGCCCATGCAGGTCCAGGTTGGAAATGTAGTAGTATTCGAACTAGAATATCGCTGTAGCCTGCAGTAGGAATTAGTATATTTTTGAAGGTACTCAATCACACTAGGAAAATTCCTTATCAGATTCTGTATATCTATTTTGCTGCTTATTGTCTTCCTTAGAAATTTAAATTGTCCTCCTTTGATTTTTCGACTCATTCTCAGTAATTGCTTCTTGTTTGATCTATGTCTCCAGGATGGTTGAGACGCGATCGCATCGCCCCGTGACGAGAGAGGCTGGAGAGGGGTCTGCTACCTCTCGTGTCCAGCAGCCAGCTCCCGGTGCCACAGGGCCAGTGCAGCCCTCAGGAGTTGGTGTTTCTGCCACTTTTGGAGGAGCACCTCCACCAGTCAGGAAGCAGAGCCCAGTGATTCCTGAGATTCTTCCACCGCAGCAGCCTCCGCCTGCGGGGATGGTAGATGCTGCACATCTTTTCTCCTTCGTGGAGAGGATTCTTGAGTCCCATCAGCAGCAGTAGACGAGGCAGACTGCATATTTCAGGCAGGGGATCGACGAGGCACACCAGCTGGTACACACTACAGTCGAGATAACCACAGCTCAGAGGACCCAACAGCAGCCCCATCGGAGGGAGAATGACATTCAGGACTTCCAGAAGATGCATCCTCGGGAGTTCTTCGGCACGGAGGGCATCCATGTTGCAGACGACTGGATAGAGCATATTGAGGAGATCTTCCGACTAGCAGAGATACCAGCTCGACTCCAGATCGAGGCGACGGGCAGCCAGATACAGGATTTGGTCCGTGCGTGGTATCAGGCAGATCCCAGGATAGGAGTTGAGGGCCAGACTTGGGCCCAGTTCAAGGAGCAGTTCTTTCTTGATGTTGCCTTGGTAGGTATCGAGGCACAGTTTGATGCTCTGGTTCAGGGGAACCAGACGGTAGCTGAGTATGTCGGGGAGTTCTGTAGATTGGCCCGGTTTATAGATGATTTGACTAAGAAGACGAAGGCGAGGAAGTTTCGTCAAGGTCTGATTAGAGAGATTCGGTCGCTGACTAAGAGCGACCGAAATGCCACTTTTGCTGAGATATTTTCTGGGGCTATGGCGGCAGAGGACGACCTAGGACTGAAGCTGAAGAGGGGTCGTGACTTCCAGGGTGGCAGTAGCAGTCAGGGGCAGGCCAAGAGGCCTCACTTCCAGCAGCAGCAGCAGAGGCCAGCTCAGCAGCAGTATCAGCATCAGGGCCGTGCACCTTTTCAGCAGGTGCAGCACCAGTAGCAGAGAGGGCAGCAGGCACCCAGGCAGCAGGCTATTAGTTGTACTTTCTGCAAGAAGCCTGGACACAAGTAGGACGAGTGCAGGAAGAGACTCGGCAGATGCTTGATGTGTGGATCAGCAGACCATCAGATGCGAGAGTGTCCAGTTGCGTCGATGCATCCGGTACCAGGAGGAGCTGGGGCAGCCAAGGCTCCAGCAGGCCAGCAGAGGGGACCAGCCCTGCAGACCCAGCAGCAGAGGTTCTATCAGCACCAGCAGCAGACACGAGGTGGACAGCAGGGGCAAGCTTTTGCCATGGCAGCTGAGGATGCCGAGGCCATCGGAGAGCTGATAGCAGGTTCGGTTCTCCTAGATTCCCTTCCAGCTTGTGCACTCTTTGATTTCGGGGCTTCCCACAGCTTTGTGTCAGTATCGTATGCTGTTAGACACAGTTTGGTTTCTGAATCATTGCCTAGGACCTGCAAGATCACGACCGGGGGTGGGGTCATCCTCGTGAGTGATGTTTGCAGAGGGTGGAGTGTCATATTGGGAGGCCAAAAGTTGGGGGTGAGTCTACTAGTCATGCCATTACCGAACTACGACATTGTATTAGGTATGGACTGGCTGAGTAGACACCACACCCGTATTGATTACCGTAGGGGTAGAGTTTTGTTCGGGGCGCCAGGAGAGCCAGAGTTTAGGTACACCCGGCGGCAGGCAGAGCAGGACGACGGAGTCTTCTGTGGAGCATCAGTCGAGGAGCAGGTGGCTCCGCATCCCTTGATCGCAGAGTTTATAGACGTATTTCCAGAGGAGTTGCCAGGGCTTCCACCGGACAGAGATATAGAGTTCTCGATAGACTTGGTTTCCAGCGCGGAACCGATCTCCCAGCATGTCTATCGAGTGAACAACAGCGAGTTAGTGGAGATGAAGAAGCAGGTGGATGAGCTGCAGGACAAGAGCTTCATTCGCTCGAGTTCTTCACCTTGGGGTGCACCGGTACTCTTTGTACCCAAGAAGGATGGGTCGGTACGGATGTGTATCGACTACAGGGCACTTAACAACCTGACAATCAAGAATAGATACCCACTGCCGCGGATCGATGATCTGTTTGATCAGTTGAGCGGAGCTCAGATGTTCTCCAAGATTGATTTGAGGTCGGGTTATCACCAGGTGAAGGTGAAGAGGGAGGATATCCCCAAGACCGCTTTCAGGACGCGGTACGGGCAGTTTGAGTTTTTGGTTATACCATTTGGGCGAACTAATGCACCAGCAGTGTTTATGAATCTAATAAACAAGGTGTTCCACCAGTACTTAGACAAATTCGTGGTGGTGTTCATTGATGATATCTTGATATATTCTAAGACAGAGGAGGAGCACGAGGAGCATCAGCGGATAGTGCTAGAGACTCTCAGGCGGGAGCAGCTTTATGGGAAACTCTCCAAGTGTGAGTTTTTCTTAGACCGGGTGGACTTCTTGGGACATGTGGTGACTGGAGATGGTATCTCAGTTGACCCCAAGAAGATTGTAGCAGTTGAGGCTTGGACAGCGCCGACTTCCGTGGCAGAGATCATAAGTTTCCTGGAGCTGGCAAGATATTATCGGAGATTTATGCAGGATTTCTCCCGGGTTGCAGAGCCGTTGACACGGTTGACCTGGAAGGATACTAAGTTTGTTTGGTCAGAGGAGTGTCAGGCAGCTTTTGATGAGTTGAAGAAGCGGCTTACGACAGCTCCGATTCTGACATTGCCTTCAGGATCAGGTGGATTCACTATTTATAGTGATGCTTCAGGGAAGGGGCTAGGTTGTGTCTTGCAGCAGCATGGGAAGGTGATTGCCTATGCTTCCAGGCAATTACGTTCCCATGAGAAGAACTACCCTACCCATGACCTGGAGCTGGCGGCGGTGATTTTTGCTTTGAAGTTATGGAAGCACTATCTGTATGGCGAGAGGGTGGAGATTTTCATAGATCACAAGAGCTTGAAGTATGTGTTTACACAGAAGGAGCTCAACATGAGGCAGCGCAGGTGGCTTGAGTTGATAAAGGACTTTGATATCGCACTTCAGTATCACTCGGGAAAGGCCAACGTGGTCGTCAATGCCTTGAGTAGGTATTCGATAGCCATGTGTTTGACCATGGATCGGCACTTGCTTGCAGACTTGGAGAGCCTTGGGATTGAGGTGATTGTGCCAGGGGTGCAGATGCAGTTATGGGGCCTTCAGATACAGTCGGACTTGATGGACAGGATTAAGGCGACACAGTTCGATGATGTGGCTCTGCGGTGTATCCGAGAGCAGATCAGTGCAGAAGTAGAGGATGTTGAGTTCTCACTTGCAGAGGATGGTGCCCTAAGGCACGGTTCCCGGTTATATGTGCCCAGCGGAGAGCTCAGAGAGCAGATTATGCAGGAGGCTCACAGATCGCAGTACTCTATACATCCTGGTGCCAACAAGATGTACAGGGATCTGCGAGAGCATATCTGGTGGTACGAAATGAAGAGGGAGGTGTCCTACTTCGTATCTAGATGCTTGGTCTGTCAGCAGGTCAAGACAGAGAGGCAGAGGCCCGGAGGACTTTTGCAGCCGTTGCCTATTCCAGAGTGGAAGTGGGAACATATTACCATGGATTTTGTATCGGGGTTGCCGCGTACGCCAGGAGAGAAAGACGCAATTTGGGTCATCGTTGACAGGTTGACCAAATCGGCCCACTTCTTGCCATTCAAGGTGGGTACGTCTACAGAGAGGCTGGCAGAGTTGTATATGAGACAGATAGTCAGGATTCACGAAGTTCCCGTCAGCATAGTCTCAGATCGGGATAGTCGCTTTACTTTCCATTTCTGGAGGAGTCTGCAGACTAGCTTGGACACTCAGCTCAAGTTTAGTACCGCATACCACCCCCAGACGGACGGACAGACAGAGAGGACTATTCAGACCCTTGAGGATATGTTGCGGACGTGCGTCCTAGATTTTGGAGGTTCCTGGGAGGATCACCTGTATTTGGTGGAGTTTGCTTACAACAACAGTTATCAGGCCAGCATTGAGATGTCACAGTTTGAGGCTCTGTACGGGCGTAGGTGTCGTACACCCTTATCTTGGGATGATGTTGGAGAGCGAGCTTTACTGGGACCAGAGATGGTTGTTGACGCAGCCGAGAAGGTGAAGCTCATCAGGGACAGACTTCACGTGGCGCAGGACAGACATCGGCACTGGGCCGATAGCCACCGGAGGCCGCTGGAGTTTGAGGTACAGATTTAGAGATAGGATTAGAAGTAGGTTGTATTTTGTTTTATTTTGTTTGATTGATCGTGTTTGATTTTTAGTAACTTGAGACCTTGCTTGTGATTATGTTGGAGACATGGTTTTTCTGCAGATATCTCCGACTCGTGGTACGATACGTTTTGGTGGAGGTGGGAAGCTTAGCCCGCGCTTCATCGGCCCTTTCGTTATCAGCGGGAGAGTCGGTGACGTGGCATACAGGGTAGACTTCCCACCTGCACTAGTGGGCATCCACAACGTATTCCACGTATCACAGTTGAGATAGTACGTGGCTGACCCTAGTCATGTGCTCGATCACTCGGAGATAGAGGTTGGACCTACTCTCAGTTATCCAGAGCAGCCTGTGGAGATTCTGGATCGCCGAGAGAAGGTATTGAGGAACCAGGTGATACCCTTGGTACACGTCGGATGGAGGCATCATTCTCCAGGAGAGTCTACCTGGGAGCGGGAGGATGAGATGCGCGAGCGGTACTCCTATCTTTTTTGGACCTTGAGGTATACTTTTCTATCCTTCTTAGCAGTTAGTTTTGCCTTTAAATTTCGAGGACGAAATTATTTTAAGGGGGGTAGATTTGTCACTACCACTTTTCTAGCTTGAGGGTATTTTGGTTATTTTCAAAATTTTAGAATTTAATTTGAATTATTATTATTATTTATAATTAATGTGATTTTTAAGTGATTTTAGAATATTTGATTTTGGTGTTTTAGTGACTATGACTTATGTTGACCTTGGAGACTAACCTAGTGGCTAACCTCGGTCATGACTAAGTGATTAGGATTTGAAAACCTAGGTCGACTTAAGTTAGTAAGGTTTAGCTCATTGGAATTAATTTGGGGAAATTAGGAGCAAGATTGATTAAGTAATGGCTTGTGAAATCACAAGTCATTTTATGACTAATAGGCTTAATGTCCCATAGGCCCACACTCTTTGAGCCAAACCCTAACCCTAAAAATTTGACCAGCCATAGTGTGTTCTTCCCTATTTATATCCTCTTGAAATTAGGGTTGCCTCTTTAGGAAACATTGCCATTTGGAAGAGGTGAGTCCCCATCCTTGTAAATTCTTAGAAAATCCATTCCTACTCCAAATTCCTTCAAACAAATTACAATAGGACCTAATGTTAGTTTTCTTGCTGTTATTAATGAGTATTTGCAGGAAGAACACAATTTGAGGAAGTTTGGTGGCTTGTGAAACTCTTCCCATTTGAGGATTTTAACCCATTGTTCACCTATAGGTATAATTCCTTCTATTGCTTTTAAATTCTGTAAAAATTCATTTCTAGGATGCCCTAACCCTAACCTAACAGTAGGATAGACTAACCCTAGAATTTGGACCCATTTCGTGTCCGTATCGGACACGTACCAGTGTGGTTAGGAAGGTGTTCGACGAAATGCCTCAAAGGACATTTCGATCAATTTTACGAATTGTATTTGAATAGAAAAATCCATTTTAGTCTCGCTTATGCTATTCTTGGACACTGAGCACGTTTTCGTGTCAGGATGGGCCGACACGAGCACGTGGACACGCGGTCGTGCACCCACGTGCGCTGGCAGGTTGATGCCCTGCTACTCGTGCACATTTTCTCTGTGCACAGAGGGTTTCAACCCTCGAAATTTGATATAGAAGTCGTGTCCATAACTGACACGAGATCCCTAGAGTTTCAGGGACACTCGTGTCGTGTCGGACACGTATTTGCACATGCACGTGCATTTACTGTGTGGTTCAGTGCACAGGATTGGTTTCTGTTTTCTTATTCGATTTATATGCTTTTAATGGTGCTTTTAATTGCTAAATAGATCCTAAATATCTTGTATAATCTCTGTTAAATTAGAAATTACCAGTTAGATCAGTTTTGATGGAGTATTGGCTCGATTTTGGTTTGAATTGTAAAATTTCTGATACACACTGATACATTCTATTAACTGGGTGGTTTCAGGAATTTCAACCCAATTAATTCCCTACTTTTGTTAAGTTTGTTCACTGATTATAGTCCCTACATGTTACATTCTTGTTAACTAAGTGTTACATTTCGATTTTAGGCTTTGGAATGAGGAATTAGGAAATGGTTTGGTTTCAATGCAACTGTCATGTATATGTTGAACTGTTAATTTACCAAAACCTGAAATGTGCACAGTCACATTGATTCCTTCTTTTGATTGCATATATCTGAGTTTCATTTATTAAACTAGATGTTAAATGAGAACACAAAACCTGAGATTGTATAATCTGAGAATGATGGTTGGTTGAATGTTTAAATAAGTTGAACTTTAGCTAACTGTAGAAAACCTGAGTAGATCCCTAATTTCCTGTGAATCAAACCTGAGTTGTTTTCCCCTAAATGACTGAGATTTCCAGATTGCTTCCCTTGATAACTAGGTGTTTAATTGCTGAGTTGGGTAGGTATGATCGATTGTAAACTATTTTTTCCCATTTAAACTGAACTGTCAAATGCCTAGTTTGTTGAGCTGGAAATGAATGTTGGATTGATAACTGATAATATTTTAAACCATATTGATTTGAATTGAATACTGATTTCCTTTCTTTTGTGTATACCTGTGTGATTCACTGAAATGTGTAACCTGAGTTCTCTTTCATTAGAATTTCAAAACCTGAGAATAGGCTGTTTAACTATGGACTGAATATTGATAACTGATATATGGGGGAGGTATTGAATTGATTTATAAATTGATTTCCTTTCTTTGAATTGACTGAAAATCTGAAAACTGGAAATGGAATTGGGTTAGTTTGGATGGGGTTTTGGTTAAAAACTGAGAATTCAATTATAGGATTGTTTATGAACTATTTTATTGTTGTTTCAGTTTTCTAGCTAGTTTAGGACTGTTTTTTTCACTGTTGTTGATTTCCTAAACTGTGTACTGAAATGAGGGGGGAAATGTTCACTGTTGAATCTGGAATGATATATATATATATATATATATATATATATATATATATATATATATATATATATATGGACTAAAATCTGGGAAATTATTGGACTATTAGCTGGTTTTGATTTAGGGGTGGTTCTATATGAACCTGAGTTTGTACTCAGTCCACACTGTTTTCCTGCACACCTATGTAATCCCCCCTACACCCACACACTCATGTATCATTACACTATCCCTCATATTCACTCATGTATCCTATCATTCACTCATGACACACACATGTACTCATGTGTTTTTCCCCTCGCTCCCTATATATGTATATAATATATAAGCATTGTTATATATATACAAGTTTTCCTATATATGTGTATCTGTGTTTTAATATGTATATGTATATATGGGATGTTGTGTTATGATATGGCATAGAGCATGGGATACCATGACATAATGTATTGTATATATTATATTATGTGATTGGTATGTTTAGGCATGGTATGCCTAGTGGAACCTAGAGTAGACTTGTTAGAACTTAGAATAACTTGCTAGACCTAGATTAGACTAGTTAGACCTAGATTAGATTAGTTTGACCTAGATTAGACTTGGTTGACCTAGTTTGACTTCTAGGGTTGACCAGAGTTGACCAAGAGTTGACTTTGGTCTAGATTGACCTAGTTTCATGTAGAATGCATTAATTTGCATCGTATTATCATTGTAGACTCATAGTGACTTGTACTGTTCTATAGGAGACAGACACCACTCCTCGGACAGTCTATATTCTCTCAGATTCACCGGTTACAGGCGAGTACATTCTCTGATCATTTCATATCCTGCATTAGGAGTATATTTCCTGCTTTAGATTACTTCACATGATGCTGACACGTTGGAAACACGGATTAGTACTATATGGATCTTGTTGTGCGATGTTATCCCCTTAGCGGATACATCGAGTATTCGTGTTCGTGTACTTTATCGTGAACATCGTGTACTCCTTGTATTTGTGACATTCGTGTACGAAACGTGTGAAATCGTGTACAATCATGTATTCACATGACCTTCGTGTACAATAACATAACTTAACTAGATCCTTGTGTATTGATTGGGGCGGGGGATTAGAAGTGGTTATGTATTCAATCTAGTAGATTACTCGTGTACAACCCCTGTAGATTACTCGTGTATAATATCGTACCTTTTACATAACCATCTTTTGCTCTGAATCACTAGACACTATCGGTTCTCTATATACTGTAGCTATTTATTTACAGTCTTTTCTGTTTATCATATTATTCTTCAGTTTCTTGTATCTTACTCTCTAGCATGATTATATATCCTGACCTGCTATGATTTGTTGAGATGTACTGTGCTCGCTCATGTCCTGACTGGACCTGTTGAAATATTACAGAGGACGAGGTTGAGGCGTTCTGCCCTACCTACTACGGTGCCACACTAGACGAGTGCCTGGACTTGGACCAGCAGCAAGATCCACTAGCAGTAGATGACACTCCCTTAGACTAGGACTGTCTTTACTTTACCTGGATTACTGTATTAGATTTTGAGATATTCTGAGACATGTATTTATTATAAACACTTAGAATTCTGGTTGTATCTCTGTGATGTTTTTTTCCTGGATATTATCATCTTTTATCTTTCATTATCATTCCATCTCACATGTTCTACCTTAGCTGTGGTTGAGTTATATTTCTGTTATGTCACCCCCATTCGGAGAGTAAAACTGCTATTATCTTCAACTGTTAGATGTTGTGACCTAGGACAGCGTTCTACCACCGACACTGCGGCGTGGGCTGGACGTACCCACGTCTCGTGCCCTTACTCTAGGGTGCGGGTCGTGACAGAAAGTCAGCATCTTGCTTTTAACTTGTCTTTCTTAACTGCTCTTCCAGTCAGAATAGTTGCTAACAAACGAGCCGAGCACTCAAACAAGCTAATTGAATAAAGTGCCCAATACAAAAGCACTAGCTTCACTAAAAGAAACCTTATTTTTGGAAAGGGTGCAGTCCACTTTGATATTTTTAATAAAGTCTCTTCCGAGAAAAAGCACTTTCGCTCTGCTCTCTGGGCTTAAGGACAGGGACCGACTAAAAGAAAAGCTTGGATAAGTAAAGGTGAGAGTCTTCTTATTTCCACCTTAGTCGATCCACTCTTGAGAAAAGAGCGGCCCCTACTGTCGATCTCTTATTCTAGTGTCTCCCCTGCCGCTGTCGACTTCTCTTTCTGTATCTTGTACTATAGTGCTATCTTCTTATCTCTTAGTTCTGGATGCCCCTCCCTTTCCATTTTTGTCTCTCCCTAATATGAGAGGTGTGAAGTTATCTTACAGCTTCTTAGCTACTATGAAAGTCCTAATAGTCGCCAAGCCAACCAGCAAAAAACAAAAGAATTATCATCGCTTAGATAAGGAAGGAATGGGAACACACTAGACTTTAGTCAACTATACATACGTATAACTTTAATCACTTGAGCTACGCTGCTTTTCAAGTTGGAGATGGATAGCTGTCAAAGTAAGTCAGTCAAAAGAAAAAAAGAATAAGGGTACGCAACACTAGACATGAGTCAACCTTACAGCTCCCCTACAGATATTGCCCTATAAAAGGTCAAACCAGCAGTACATTACAGCTATCTGAATTAGAACCCCGTCGTTCTATTCTATCGGTTAAGATATGAATGAGACTACCTTTTCAGCATAAAGAGAAATTATATTGATTTACCCGTTCCTCTTCGCTTTATGCTATGCTCTTAAAGTGAAAAGTCAGCGATAAAAATGCTACTATTGAATCGGATGATGTGGTACTTGATGTAGCTGAAGAGCCTGCTTTCTCCTTATTAATCGAAAGGATAATATGTTCAGACTTTCTTTTATTTAGCTTTTTAACCTAGAGTTCGTAAATACTTGCACGAATACCCGAAGATGGAATAATGGGCTTTGCCAACATTTAGTTCACGAAGTTCCGGTACAAACGAAGGTGATTTGCGAACTTTCTCTCCATTCATTGAGAAAGGGTTTACGGGCCAACATTGGCATCAAGACTTGGGTTTTTCGACCAAGTTTGTTATGAGGAGCCCGAGCTCAAAAGCTTTTCCATGAGAGACTTCCCTTTCTTTAGGAGACCCCCAAGGTGGAAGTCACTGGTTCCTTTCCTTTTCAAGAGGAAGTCGCCTAGAAAAAAAACAGTTTTACGCCCGTGGGACACCTCACTCCTCTTTAGAGGAGGACTCACACTAGCCAAGGCCAAGGAAGACTTTTAGACTAAGGGATTTCACTCAATATTCACATTCAAAAGAGACGAGGAATAATTTCCCCTGAGCTTTAGAGTAATATAATAATACACCGCAATCGTAGTGAGCAAAGAAGCAGCTTACGGGTCTTTCCTTTCTTTCTGGAGTTTTCTCGGGAAAGACAGCTTCCCTCGAAGTAAAGTTCCCCCGCTCTCGAATAATAATTAATAGTCGGCCTTAAGCCTAGCCTCAATAAGAGTGTGTTCCAGGATCGTGTTAAAGAAGGGCGAATAGCTAGGCTTCAATGGAGGCCTTGCCCGCTCTTCGTTCTAAAATATAGAAAGGGAATAGTGGAGCCAGGGAAGAATTCTAACGGAGGAGTTTACTTTACTTTTTATACGACATTCTTGATTTTGTAGATTAGAAGGCTGTACCCATCCGTGTTCTATCTATCAGATCAGAAGAATTATAGCAAGAAGACAGCACCAACCGATCTGGACTTTCTGGCGCAGTCTTCATCAAAGTTTGGGGACTCGTCTCAAGTTCAGCTCAGCGTATCATCCGCAGACAGATGGACAGTCAGAGCGTAATATACAAACTCTCGAGGATATATTGCGGTCATGTACCTTTGACTTCGGTGGTTCGTGGGAGGATCACCTCCACCTGGTGGAATTCTCGTACAATAATAGTTTCCAGGCCAGTATCTGGATGGCACCCTTTGAGGCTCTGTATGGTAGGAAGTGCAGATCCCCGTTAGCATGGGAGCTAACGGGACGATGTCGGAAAAAGGCAGATGCTCGGTCCAGAACTGATTTCTCAGACGGTTGAAGTGGTCAGGAGAGTCAGAGATCACCTCCGAGTTGCTCAGGATCGCCAGCGCCATTGGGCCGATGCTCATCGGCGTCCCTTAGAATTTACTGTCGACGACCATATATTCCTTAGGATCTCGTCTACCCGTGACGTCATTCGTTTTGGCGTACGAAGAAAGCTTAGTCCTAGGTATATAGGGCCATTCGATATTCTGGAGCGAGTAGGCGATATGTCCTATCGTCTCGCTCTTCCGCCGTCGCTAAGTGAGGTACATGATGTATTCCATGTATCCCAATTAAGACGGTACATCCCGGACCCGAGCCATATCCTAGATTATTTGGAATTGGTTGTTGGTACCAACCTTTCGTATGAGGAGAGGCCCGTGTCTATATTGGACCGGAGAGAAAAGACGCTCAAGAACAAGACTATTAACTTAGTCCGTGTTGCTTGGGGTCATCACTCTCTAGGAGAGTCAACGTGGGAGCGTGAGGACGACATCCGATCGCGATATCCCTACCTGTTTGACTCGTGAGGTATAATATCTTTCTTATGCCTTACGCTTTCCCTTGCTTGCATTATATGATTGTATGATTGAACTGCTTAGTGTAGCTTGCCTGTGCTTAGTATAGCTTGTCGTGGCAATCTCTAGCTCCTTGATTAAATTCCGAGGACAGAATGCTTTGAAGGTGGGTAGAGTTGTCACCCTCATTTCCCGTATTTCGTATTTATGCTCGTATTTGGATTTTGGCACGTATTTTATTTTCTCGACTTGCGGATTTTGGTTTCTCGTAAATGGGTTTGGACCATGGCTTGGTTTTATTTTTTTTGGAGTAGGATTGGTTTGGTTTGGTTTATTATAAATGGAACACCTTAACCTACACTCCTCCCTCAACACACCACAATCCACCCTCATTAAAACTCCACCTACCATTCTCTCTCCTCATTACTTCTCCATTAATTTCTAACTTCTTCTTCTTCTTCCTTCTTCCACACAACACCACACCATAGGCAAGTGCACCTTGCCATCAAATAAGCACCACTTTTTATTTGTCCATTAACTAGATTAGGCCATGTAGAACAACTTTAGAACTTGACATTTTGTGATTTGGAACTTTCATTCTTCTAGATCTAGGTTTTAACCATTTTCGAAAATTCTTGGTTTTGATCTATTAAACTTCGATTTTTGTATGTTTTGATGCTTCCATGTGGAAGAGAATTCGATTTTACTCAAGTTAGAACTTTAAAAATCTAGATTTGGTTTTGATTTGGCTAAGTTATGAAGATTTGAAGTTTTTGGTGTTCTTGAGGAGTTCATCTCAGCCTTGGTGAAGGCTCTCGGCCAGTGCTCTTTAGCACTTGACCGTTTGTGCACCCCGGCCTGTGCTCTTTAGCGCATGGCCGATTGCGCATAGGCTCAGCCAGTGCTTTGCGCTGTGCTGGATTGTGCTGGCGCAAGCTAGCCATGCGCAAGCCAGCCATGCGCAAAGTAACCCCTGCGCACTTGACCCATTGCGCAGTCCATACCCTGCGCAGTCTACCCTTGCGCAATCCTCCCTTGCGCAATCTAATTGATGCGCAAGTCATCCCCTGTGCCCCTTTAACCCTGTAACCCTTGACCCCCTGCACAGTCTACCCTTGCGCAAGGTAACCCTTGCGCAAGACAACTCTTGCGCAGCTCTTCCATGCGCAGTACATACCCTGCGCAGCCCAACCCCTGACCCCCTTGCACAACCTGCTTGTCTATGATGAATTGTTATTTCTTTAAGCTTGGCTCTTCTATAGTCCTATATATATTGGTATTTTATTAGATATTTTATGTCCATTTTATATCCTTACGCCTTTTGTCATGAACTTGATTTTACTTAATATACTTGGAATGACTATTGTACATGGCCTGGTATGACAAGGAACTAGCATAACATGACAGTGACCCGTAGTGGTGCACTCCTGACATGACCAACCCGGCATGAATTATCTTGATAACTTGATAGTGGCCGTGGCGGCGCACTCCTGACTTGACTTGACTTGATAACTTAACTTGACCTGCCTTGACACCGTGGGTGCTCCTGCTTGCCTGCTTGTACAATCCACTTGTCTTGTCTTGCATCATGTCTAGGACGTGACTTCCTGGGTACCACGGCCAGGGACTCGCGCTAAATTGGATTAGGCTAGTGATTAGATCAAACTAGAACATGGAGAATTCCCAGTCACAGGCAATCTTGTTATCTGGGCGCTTATGGACTTGTAGCTTGCCGACGAGTAGAGCACATTTTCAGCACACTGTCATGTGTTGCACCCTCTAAGTCACCTAAGGGTACATTTGTCTCCCGGGCAATGTACCCACCTATAACTCTCAACCCGCGGAAGGATAACTGGATAGTCTGCAGGGCTTGAGACTGGGAGTTTCTCACTTGCATCTTGTTAGTAATTAGGCTTGTGATAACCCTAGTTAGTTAAAGTAGTAAGCCATAGTACTTGTTTGGCCGATTGTGAATGAATGGTGTCCAGCCCTGTATAAGTCTTGTCTAGCCCTTGTACCTGGAACTCTTGATCATGATTGTTTTACTTATCTCTAACGATAAATGGGTAGAGACAGTGAGCTATTCAGGCGAAGGGGTACAATCCCGGTCCTTGTTTGGTTTAAGGATTGTAACTGGCTCCCGGAATGGTTCCATGTCCCTAGTCGTTTATCGCTCTGTGTACTTTTATTACTTGTACTTTATTTCTTTATGTTCTGATATGCTGGCTTTTGTTCTTATTTGTGGCCTCCTTGTGGCACTTGCTCTTTCTGGGGTTTGACCCAGCTGGTTTTGTGTGGCCAGATTTCGGATCAGCTCCCGAGGATCTACCGAGCTTCCAGCCCAATGGTGAACACTAGACGGAACCCGGGCTACGAGTGGGTTTTCCCTTTTTGTTTTCACCCACTTATATGTAAATTTATTCTTTTGAGGCGTTTAGCCGACGAGCACCTGTTAGCTCGATGCACATTTACTTACTGTCTGCCTACGGGCTGTAAACATGATTAACAAATCCTAGGATTGTTCATGTATGACCGAACTCTTGCTAGTCCTATCATTTTGTACGACTAGCTTCATGATCATCCGATATGTAATATTTGGGACGCCTTATATATATATATTTGATGCTCTAACATCTTGTAACTCTGTTAATTGCTTGAGATTGAGACAATAGGCTTGACCTTAAGAGACTGCTGGCTTGTAGTAAACCCTCATATCTAGACAGCCGTGACCGTATAGTTGAGATGTATTCTATTTCAATATACGTAGCTGGCTATGTCTATCCCCGCTCTCCAGTATTCTGGTTCTGGGGCGAAGCATCCAAATGGCGCCGTATGAAGTCTTGTACGGCCGTAAGTACAGATCGCCTATTTGCTGGGATGAAGTCGGGGAACGACAGATACTTGGCCCAAAACTGGTGGAGGAAACTGTACAGAAGGTCAAGTTTATACGGAAGCGATTGAAGATAGCACAAAGTCGATAAAAGAGCTATGCCGACATGCATCGACTCTCCATCGAGTTCTCAGAAGGCGACCATGTATTCCTGAAAGTAATGCTCATACGTGGAGTTACCAAATTCGGCACGAAGGTGAAGTTGAGCCCAAGATTTCTTGGTTCGTTCAAAATATTGAAGCGAGTCGCCCCAGTAGCTTACCAAATTGCCTTGTCGCCTGCATTGTCGGAGGTACACGATGCCTTCCACGTCTCATAATTGCGAAAGTACGTGCATGATCCGAGCCATGTGGTAGATTTGGGTCAGCTGGATCTGAATGCAAACTTGTCATATGTCGAAGAGCCGGTGTAAATCTTGGAGCGCAAAGATAAACTTCTCTGCAACAGTGCTATTTCTCTCGTCCGTGTCCTCTGGAGAAACCATTCGGTCGAGGAGTCGACGTGGGAGCTTGAGTCAGAATTGAAGGAAAAATCTCTTCATTATTTTCGTAGAGGTAGGTTCTATTCTTAAGTTTTGAGGACAAAACTTTTTTTTAGTTGGTTATGGTGTAGTGCTCCGTCCCTACATCGTGCCCCGTTCTCCGTCCACGGGGTGCACAAGAAAGGAACACTATCGCTATCGATTCGGTCAGGACCGATAGGTCAGGATCGATCGAATCGATCGAACGGAAACGGTTGAATTAAGATACATTCTCCGTTATAGAATGGCTTCTTCGAAACCAAGTCTCACATTCAGCGGGTTATGTCTCAAGGATTGACTCTGCGGCTGAGTCGGGAGAGACCTCCCATTGCTCTATTTTTTACGCTGCTTGCATTGGTTTTGGCCTTGGTTTTCTGAATGCATTTTCGTGAATATTTTCGATGGTTTTCTTGGCTTGCATTTCGAACTCGTATTTTCTATCGAACTTCTTGAATAATACAGTATTCTAATCGGTTGCTTTTGCGATTTCAGATAATCGTGTAGGCGACGTCTAGCGCGACCAACAAATTCTCTCGCCTCAAGCAAACTCAGGGTAAGTGGCTAACCCTTCTCTTCTCGACCCCTTCTTAGGTAAATCGATAATGTTGTTGCGAATGAAAGAATAAATGCAAGGGCATGGACACGATAAAATGATCGAGTTTTCAAAGAGAATGTAGGCTATACCTTAATAACTAAAATTGGTCTTTGTACGGTCATGGACAACTTATCGACAAGGTAGAGTTTTCCCGTACGGCAACCCGGGGCCACGGGATCGTTGCGGCCAAGGAAGGAAACAATTACATAAGCTGTGCTGGGTACGAGTTAGGCGAGGACTTGCAGCGGGGCTCGCTACTCGCGCTGAAAGGGCTCTATCTAACAATAGCTAAAGGAGTCCACGATGGCTCTGGGAGCCAGTGACCAATCACACGTAATATTGCACTTGGTATAAAAATGATAACAATTGACAGGAAAGAACATGGTAAGTCTCATAAGGCACGGCATGGTCTGCCATGGGTAAGTTTTATTGTATTTTATATTATGCTTGTCATATGCTTCTTTGAAATTCATTAGGATGGTTAGAAATATTCATAAACTAAGTCATATAAACTCTTCATCCAAATGAGAGCTTGGAACTTAAATATCTACGCACCAGTACAAAGTATAATGTACTGATCCTCGCTCTCCACGCAGGTACCCCGAACCACGAAAGGCGTGCCATTTAAAGCTCAAGGTGACGTGAACACTTTTGAAGCCTCGTCCGAGTGTTGAAGGCTTGTTTCTGAATCCTTTTGAAGACTTCGCACTCAGTACAAAAGAAGAAAAGATGACGACTCGACTTCCCTCGATAGCAGGTGGAAAGTGTAATTATTTTGCTTGTAAAAATGGATGTAATATATGGAACGACTATCTCATCAGCGTTCCTTTTGTAAGTTGAGTCATGTTGTAAGCCCGCGCGGCACTGATTGTAACGAAGTCATGTAAATAAAGTTTTATTATCAATGAAAAAAGTCTACTTCTATTTCAAATGTGTCAATCAATTTCTCTACGTACTCTAACTTGATGTTGTGTTTCGGATAACCTTATGACTATGCCTTGTGCGATCGCAACTTAGGTTCGCACGGCATCACGCCCGGGGGACGACTATCGATTCTACGGAATCGGGACGTGACATCTATTCTGGACTATTGAAATTCGTATCGGGACCTGGATCCATGTGTGCTGGTCGGGTGGAGAAATACCTAGGAGATGTGTGAACATACTCTTTCTATCTCATGGTCTTACTAGAATAATAGCAGCCACACACAATGTGTGTGGTTTACCTGATATTACCCTCTAGCCGTTCACGTGTCAACTTGGTATTTCAAAATACTGGTTCAGATACAGTTTTTCTGGATTTTCTATACTTGCTAGTTGTGTACATTGCATGACAGGTTTTCTCCTTTATTACATATTTGTTTGTCCTTGCATTTTTACATGTTCTCTTTATTATACGTATTGTTCCTTATCTACCTATTTCCTTATTTTGTATATTATCCCTTATAAAACTGCTCATCAAGTATTACATTATTATTTACTGTTCATAGTACTTGTCAAACTAATTGGAACTGCTATTGGGTTGTACTTCGCTCCATCCTGACTGGATATATTTTTCAGACGGCTTAGAGGACTGTTGTCCTACCTAATATGAGCAGGGGGTATGCGAGGGTTGCACACAGGAGTCTCAGGAGGATCCTGCTCAGTAGAGAGCACCCTAGAAGTGACTTAGAACTTTAGTATTCTTATTGTATTGGATTGTTCCAAGTGAGGGATTTAGTTTCAATATTGTTTTAGGATACGTATTTGTTCGTCTTAGACTTCTAGACTTTAATTGTATTGTGACTATGTTACCATTCAGTTTTCATCTTCTTTATTTCCTATCTACATCGTGCTTTAAATCTTCCTTTAGATCTTGTTATATATATATATATATATATATATATATATATATATATATATATATATATATAATATATATATATATATATATATATATATATATTATTCCTCCGTGCAGAGATGACAGGTTATATTCCATATTGTTAGATGTTATAGACGACCTATACAGCATTCTACCGCCGACACTGCGACGTAGGCTGGACGTACCCACGTCCTCGTGCCCTATACATGGTGCGAATCGTGACAGGGACTTGATTTCGAAGAAGTCATTCCATAACGAAGAAAGGATCCTAATTCGATCGGTCCCCTTCAATCAATTCAATCGACCCTGATCAATTGGTCCCGACTTAATCGATCGTGACAGTGTTCCTTTTTCGTGCACCCCATGGACAAAAATGGGGCACAATATAGGGACAGGGCACTAAAATATCCTAACTACCGCTCGACACCATCGCCTCCACCGTAGCGGCTGTCCAAATCCACACGACCCCGTGTTGAGCGCCGTCCACCAACGAGCTCCACCAGATCTGACCGTTGCTCCCATCCCCTCCAGTGCGTCATCCCCAACCCCTATCGATTCCAGACTTTGATCGTGCCTCACCTTGACCGTCGGAACGCAATGCCTACACCATCGTTCTCGCGTTGCCGACCACATCCTCAAAACCAGCCACCACCGACACGGCCAAATACCGAACGCAGCCATCCTCTACCTGGTGGCACTCCTTCGTCTGGCGAGTGGTCCGCCAAAACTTGCCGACACCTGTGTGGACCAGACTTGGACGACCGCCTCTCCTCGACTCTTCCCAGCACCGGTCATTGTTGCCCCCACTCCAGACGACGACCAGCGCCTGCAGTCCACCCCGCTCTCGTCCAACTTACCTGATCGCCGTGCATCGAGTCTTATGTCGCGCTCGAGTCGGTTTCTGCCACTCCGCTCTCGAACAGCCGCTCGCTGCTGGCCGCAAGACCTAGCCCCACTTTCCGCTCCTCCACCATGCAAAGTGTTGGCCAGGCCGACCTCCGAGAGCCCGTCCCTCTCTCCACCGCTCTGGTCGTCGAGCTCGACGCCTTTGACCGCCTGCCCTCTTTTTCTTCTCGCTCTCCCAGTCACTTTCTTTCCCACTATTGGGAACGACAGAGGCAACATGTTTATTTGCTTCTTTTATTTATTTTATTTTATTTTCTTTATAGATTGTGGGCTTAGTTTTCATTGGGTCGGGCTTAAATCCCAGAGTTAGTGTATTTAATTTATTTTTATTAACTGGGTTGAGCCTGCAGTTTCATTATTTTGTTTGATTTTAAATGGATTTGGGTTTTAGACTAGGGATTGATGGTTTTAAGTGCCTTGGGCTTGGGCCAGGCCTAATAAAGGGGAAACAGACATTATGGTAAGTGTATATATTAAATACAAAAAATAGTTAGTATAATAATTTTTAGTATTAAAGTTATTTTGGGAATTATATAAAACTATTTATATTTTTAATGTATTTGTGAAAATTGTATTATTATATATTTTATGGTATTTTAAATATAAGATTTTGGGCCTTAAAGCCACAAAATGATTTTTAACTTAGATTTAAATGTTTTGGGCTTTGACGAAAATAGTTTTCATAAATAATGGGCCTTTAAAATAAATATAGACATTACTTTCAAAATAAATATATAAGTATATTATTATATGGGCTTTTATTTAGAATAAATTATTTGGGCTTTAAAGGTATTTTAGAAAGCATATATTATATAAGTATAACTATTATCCTTTATCAAGGTTTTGTTTAAAGGGGTTTATTTGTTGGGCTTTCACTTTCTAAAATTACTAATAAGGATTTATTCATTAGCTTTATAAAATAAATGTTGTCTAAAAAAAGGGTTAATACCTATTATGTTTCTAAACATATACACATTTTCTAATTAAGTAGTTACATTTTCTCTAAGTTAGAAGTCTCCCTTAGATTATTAGATTATCCTTGATCGTAGCTAATCGTATTCCTATTTCGTTTGCCAACTTTGGACTCCTTCACATCAACCCTAGCCAATCAGACTATTCTGGATACAACGGGATTATTGGTTTCACCAGCAAAGGATCCCAAGCGAGTACATTTTCTGATACTTTTCATATTTGATAATTTCTATGATTCATGTATTTAGAATTGTTCTACATTAACTTTATGTTGATTTTCGACACGATGGTTATACGATGTAGTATTTTTATGGATTCCTTACATGCTATATTTTGTGATTACTATGTTCGTGACTAATGTATGATTTTTCGTGTTCTTGGCCTGTTTGGATCCATTAGTACTAGTCGGACGGAAAAATACATTAGTAGACATGTAAATATATCCAGAAATATTTTATTGGTCTTACGTGGAGAATAGCAGCTGCAGACGACACGTTCAATTGGCCGGATCTTACCCCTAGCCGTTTAGATATCGAAAGTGGTATTTCAACACACTAGATAGGTGCAGTTTTCTGGTTCCATTATACATAGCTTATTGCATGTCTTATCAACTTTAGTACTATTTTTACTTGTCATTACTACCATGCTCATATGCTTTTACTCTATGTTTAGTTCCATGATTATTTTCTTATCTGTTCATTATGTATTTTATTACTATTTACTGTTTTATAGACTTTGTCAATTATTCGAACTGCTGTTAGAAATGTACTCGTTCCATTCCTGACTAGAAACCATTTTTCAGATTAGTCGATGCTACTCTATACTTTGAATCTTTAGGGAGATACAGGTGTATTTGAAGGCCAAACCCTATAAGACTATTAGATAGATGTGTTGATAGTCATTTTCAATATTTGTGAGATATTGTATTTTTATTCAAATGTAAAACTTGTGAGTTTTGTAAATTGATTTAATTTTGTGAATGAGCAAATAAAGATTATTATTTTTATGAACACTTATTTATTGCGGGTTAGACAACGTTCTACTGCCGACACTGCGACATAGGCTGAACTTGCGCACACAGTCGCATCCCAAAAAGCGGGGTGCGGGTCGTGACAAGTTTTTTTGGTAGCCCATGTAGGTCATATTTTGCAAATTGTGCGAACTTGTGATAGTACCATATTAGTGATCACACTATTGCGAGTCTGCGACTAAAAAGTGCTCATTCACAATTAGGATTGATTATATTTTAGGAGAATGGCTAGTTCTAGGTATACCATGGGAATCCTTTTATTCAATTTGACTGTCCGGTAGTTAATGTTACTATATAAGCCACATGATTTAGGTTGGAATTTATTGAATTCTAAACCCTATTAGATATTTGATACGATATTAGGATCAAAGGTGGGTAGACTGTTCGCCTAGGACTTCCTAGAATTCAATTCCTATTCTTGATCATTTGTGCATTTTTACTTTTCTGTCCTCTCTAAATATCATCGTCATATAGTAAGATCCGTAGTACTTTATCATTAGCCATAAATTGTTTCCCTAGGAGTCTATATTTTATTTTTATCTATTTATTTATGAGCCTAACCTGATTTAGTTATCCATATGTTGGTTCCAAGTTGCCTTTGTTCATTTTTTTTTGATCATTTTATTTTGATACTTTCACTTCAAGGATGGAATTGATAAGTTGCAGCGGTTACGTTATTACGTATAAGTCTAAGTTATATTTATATAAGATAAAAATGTGCACAACTAATAAACTATTTCAAAATAAGGTTGATGCAGCAAAAATATAATATAAAATTAAATCACATCAAATATACGATAATTATTTTTTTATTGAAGTGATGAAATTTGGTATATTTATACAAAAGAGAAGAAGTTTTGAATATTCACAAGGAAAGAGATGTGGCATCATCTTAGATGGTGCCTAACTAAATTCTTAAACTTGGCGTCATCTTAGATGGCGTCCAATTTTTTTTTTCTAGGACCCCATTTTAAAAAAAAATTAATTTGTGGTGATGTGAGAAAGTTAGATTCTTCTATGCATAAATAATTTAACTCTTTATATATAATTTTATCTTTTAACACCTAAGATATTTTTTTCTAATATTATATTTGAAAAAATATCTAAGAACTTATCTTTATTTTAAATTTTATTTGAAAAAATTATCTACGATTTCAAATTATATCTAAGATTTGAGAAAAAATATTTAAGAATTTAAATTATTATTTTAACTTATCTTTAAGATATTTTTCTAATATTAGATCTAAGTGATGTTTTTCTAATATTAGATTTAAGTGATTTTTCTCTAACATATTTTGTTCATATTATATTTAAAATTTGGAAAAAAAAATTAAAAGATAAATTATATGTAAGAGTTAAATTTATTTACGGACGAGAAAATTAACTTTCTCACGTCAAAGATAAATTTATTTTAATTTTTAAAATTATTTTTTTAAACAATTTTTTTGTAGTATTATATTTAAATAAATATCTAAGATTTATAAAAAAAAATTAAAAGATAAAATTGTAGATAATGAGTTAAATTTATTTAGGGATGCGAAAATCTAACTTTCTCATGTCATCACATATTAAAAAAATTAAATAAATAAAACTGGGATGGCGCCACATACTAGAAAAAATAAAAAAATTGGGCGCCATTAGATGGCGCCACATCATACAAAAAATAAAAATAAATTTGGATACCATCTAAGATGGCGCCAAGTCTAAGAGTTTTCTTGGCCGTCATTTAAGATTGTAATACCTGTGGTTCATATTACGTATTTCTGGAATACGTGTACGTATTTAATCTTGTATTGCATGATTTCCTGGTTTGGCATTTCCTTCTTAGCTTGGTTTATTCCTGGTTCGGGTTGGTTGGTTCGGCTTAGCTTGGTTTTGATTGGGTTAATGATGAACCCAAGGTGAACCCCCTACCTACCACCACCATTTGTATTTATTAGCCCTTTTCATTCTCTCTCTTCATTATTCATCTTCTTCTTCCTCATTTACTCCTTTCATCTACCTAAGAGAGAAGAGAGAGGTCTAGGCAAGTGCAACTTGCTTCCACAAGAGAGCCCATTTTTATTGTTCCATTAGCTTTTCCTCATGTTTCTAAGACACATTAGAACTTGTCATTTTCCATTTTGAGGCTTTAATTTTTGTAGATCTAGAAATTAGTTATTTTCGGATTTTGGTGGTTTTGATCTATTAAACTTCTTTGGTTTCAAGTTTTGATGATTCCATGTTGTAGAGAATTTTATTCTACCCAATTTTGACCCTTGAAAAGTTGGATTTGGACTTATTTTGACCGAGTTATGGACTTTTGAAGCTTTGGGTTCAACCATGGAGTTCCTGCTGATTTGGAGAAGACAGTGAGCAGTGCACAAGCTTTTTAGCTTGTGCCACTGAGCTGCGCGCGCTCTTTAGTGTAGCGCAATCGACCCCATACGCTGCCTTTTGGGAGCGTATGACTCGCATACGCTCGCTTGCTTGACAAGGAGTCGTATGGACCCCATACGCTACCTCTTGGGAGCGTATGACTCGCATACGCTCGCTTGCTTGACAAGGAGTCGTATGGACCCCATACGCTGCCTTTTGGGAGCATATGACTCGCATACGCTCGCTTGCTTAACAAGGAGTCGTATGGAGTACATACGCTGCCTTTTGGAGGCGTATGACTCGCATACGCTCGCTTGCTTGACGAGGAGTCGTATTGAGTACATACGCTGCCTTTTGGAAGCGTATGACTTGCGTACGCTGACTTGAGCGTAGCCTGACTTGAGCGTAGCCTGACCTGAGCGTATGCTGACTTGAGCGTAGCCTGATTACCCTTGATCTTCTATAGCCTTGCATATTGGTATTTTATTAGGTATTTAACGTCCATTTTATATCCTTACGCCTTTTGTCCTGAACTTGATAATCACGAATTTACTTGATATATTTGTAATTGATAATTGAGCATGACGTGATAGTGACCCGTAGTGGTGCACTCCTGACATAATAACATGACATGACCTGATAGTGGCCCGTCGTGGCGCACTCCTGACAAGTACACTTGGCATGATGACCTGACATGATTATCTCGAATAGCTGTTGTGACGGCTACCTGACATGATATGACCTGTATAATCTGGACACCGTGGGCGATTGTGTTTGTATAAATAAACCAGTCCTGTCTTGCATCATGTCTAGGACAGGAACTCCTGAGTACCACGGTCAGGAGTACCTACTAAAATGGACTAAGACTAATAACTAGATTAATACATTAGTCATGACGAGATTTTCCAGCTACAGGCAATCCCGTTACCTGGGCACGCCTTGGGATCTGTAGTCTGCCGTCGAGTAGGGCACATTTCCAGCACACTGTCATGTGTTGCACCCTTCAAGCTACCTAAGGGTACATTCGTTTCCTGGACGATATACCCACCTGAATTCAACTCTAATCTTTTAACTCGGGTAACCTGGATGGTCTACAGGGCTTGTGGCTGTGGAATAATCTCACTGCATCTTGTTAGTAATTAGGCTTGTGACAACCCTAGTTAGTTAAAGTATCAAGCCGTAATTCTTGCTTGGCCGTGAAGTGATTGGATGGAGTCTAACCAGTCTAGTCTTGTCCTGATCCTGTTCCAGATTATTGAATGACCAGAATGCTTGCATTTATTTTACCGATAAATGGTGAGAATTCCAAGTTCTGTTCAGACGAAGGGTTACAACCCCGGTCCTTGTTTGGTTTACGGGTTGTAACCTAGTTATCTGAAAAGTTCTATGGTTATCTCGTCGTATATCATCCTGGTGTATTTTCTTTATTTCCAGTTCTTACTTTATTTTTATCTTGTGCTGATTGCTGGTTTTAGTTCTTAAGTGAAGCCTCCTTTGTGGCATTTGCTCTTTCTGGGGTCTGATCCAGCTGGTTTTGTGTGGCCAGATTTCGGAGCAGCTCCAGAGGATCTACCGACCTTCCAGCCAGATGGTGAACACTAGAAGGAATCCTGGCAACGAGTGGGTTATTTTGGCTCTCCCACTCTATTGTAAAAATTATTCTTTTAAGGCGTTTAGCCGACGAGCACCTGTTTAGCTCGATTGCACTTTTACTTATTGTCTGCCTACGGGCTGTAACATGATTAACAGATCCTAGGGTTGATCATGTATAACTAAACTCTTGCTAGTCCTGATATTTTATAACGACTAGCTTCATGATCAGCTGAATATGTAATATTTGGGACGCCTTACTATTGTATATTTAATGATCATACATCTTGTGACTTTTACTTACTTGCTTGTGATTGAGACACTAGGCTTGTTCATGACCTTAAGAGACTGTTGGCTTGTAGATAAACCCTCATGTATCTAGACAGCCGTGACCGTATAGCGAGATGGATTCTATTTCATATACGTAGCTGGCTATGTCTGCCCCCGCTCTCCAGTATTCTGGTTCTAGGGCGTGACATGGTTTAAGTGGTGGCCCATGCAGGTCTTGTAAATCAAGATATGTGGGGGTTTACCGAATAGATGTCTCAATCAGTATTCGTCCTTGATCTCTGCTCGTATCTTCTGAATCCCTGGATTCTTGTCCTGATCATATGCTTGTATCGTTGATCTGTCCTGGTCCTTCCTTATTATTCCCTATGTCGTCTTCTTCAGCGGCATTGTTTGTGGTCCTACCGACCAGCAAGGCGGAGCACCTTCCGCGGACCAGCGGCAACCTGGAGATCAAGCCCAGCATTCCGGAGTAGCCTCCAGAGTTGTACCTTCTGGCAGAGAGCCACTAGTCCAGCCAGTTCAACCTGTAGAACATGATGACGGCACTTTGGTAGGACTCGTCAGGACCTTGATAGCTTCTCAAGATCGTCGTGAAGATGCCTTGCACCAGGCAGTGACGGATGCCTTGACCAGAGGAGGTCATCAGGGTAACAGTACGGCCAACAGCTTCAAGCGCTTGAACCCTCCATTCTTTGACGGTAGTGAAGATGCTATCGCGGCAGATGCATGGCTTCAGGACACAGAGGTAATTCTAGAAGCAGCCAGGACCCCAGAGAACGAGAAGGTGGCCGTTTTGCGCCTGCAGTTGTTAGATCTTGCCCGCAGTTGGTGGGCAGCACAGGCCGTTGGATTAGCAGCACCCATTGCTTGGGCAGTATTCAGAGAGAGATTCCAGACCAAGTATTTCGATGCCGTGGCTCGGTATGATCTGCAGACGAGGTTTACCAATCTGAAGCAAGGAGGCAGGATGGTCGACGGATATACGGCCGAGTTTTCCCGACTCAGTCGGTTTGCTCCCACTTTGGTGGCAACCGAGTATGATAGAACCCAGCGGTTCCAGCAGGGACTTCACCTGGAGATCTTGTTGGCAGTTGAGCAGTTTGAGCATCAGACTTTTGATGCAGTCTTGAGAGCAGCCCGGAGGCATGAGTATACCTCCCAGAGGATTGTGGATAGGGCCGGAGGTCGGAAAAGATCTCACGACCAGATGAATCAGTCTTCAGCACCGGCCCCGGCAGCCAGGGCCTTGACTATTGGAGTTTCGAGGCGAGCGGCCTCAGTAACGTCGGTTCAGCATTCAACTCCGACGCACCCTCAGCAGCAGAAGCAGAAGCAATCTTCCGCAGTGGGTTGTTCTCATTGTGGGAAGCCAGGCCATGTGGTGGCAGAATGTCGCAGGGCATAGGGATTGTGTCTGGCTTGTGGAGCACCAGACCATAGGGTTGGATCCTGTCCGAATAGGGGTGGTTCATCATCGTCCAACCTTTCTAGCTCTTCGGTGAGAGGACCAGCTCCGGTCCAGCAGCAGCAGTATCCATTGCCGAGGCCCTTGCCGCCTCAGACCCAAGTGTTCCAGCAGCAGAACCCCCAGCAGTATGCACAAGTCCAAGCCCAGAGTTAGAGCAGGCAGCGAGGATTTCAGCAGAGGGGACCAGCACCCCGAGGGCACGGTCAGGCTATGGTGATGACCGTGGAGGAAGGATTGGCACCAGGAGAGGTAGTGGCAGGTACTATTCTCGTCAACTCCTTTCCAGCTTCAGTTTTATTTGATTCTGGTGTATCGCATTCATTTATGTCTGCCCGATTCGCGACACGGGTAGGATTGGAGCCTGAGTCATTATCAGTAAGGCTTAATATACTTACTGGTAACGGACTTGTGGGAGTAGATAGAGTGTTTTCCTCGTGTCGGATCGTAGTTAGCGGTAGAGAATTCCTCGCTAGATTGATAGAGTTCCCGATGGCCGATTATGATGTGGTCCTAGGGATGGATTGGTTGAGGAACCAGTATGCTAGGATAGACTGCCATATTGGCAGGGTTGTTTTTAGCATTTCAGGCGAGCCGGAGTTTTCTTTCTCCCGAGGCGAAGTTGAGTCATCTCCTCCAGTATTGCGGATGGCAGTAGAAGCAGTCCAGTTGCCCAGGATAGTCGAGGAGTTCCCAGATATTTTCCCAGAAGAACTTCCAGGCCTCCGGAGTGGGAGATCGAGTTCACCATAGACTTGATTTCCGGGACAGCCCCAGTGTCAAAGAGAGTCTACATGATGGCACCATCAGAATTGGAGATATTGTACAAGATGATTGAAGAACTCATAACCAAGGGATTCATTAGTGCTAGTGGATCGCCTTGGGGAGCCCCGATGCTTCTTGTGAAAAAGAAGGATGGTACGTCCAGGTTATGTGTTGATTATCGTACCTTGAACTCAGTGACAATCAAGAACAGATACCCTCTTTCGAGGATAGATGACTTGTTTGATCAACTCAAGGGGGCTTCAGTATTCTCGAAGATTGATTTGCGCTCAGGTTATCATCAGATCAGAGTCAGAGAGCAGGACATCCCGAAGACAGCTTTTAGATCGAGATATGGGCATTGGGAATTCTTTGTTATGCCTTTTGGAGCAACCAATGCGCCGGCAGTATTCATGGACCTCATGAATCGCATCTTCATGTCTTACTTGGATCAGTTTGTGATTGTGTTCTTGGATGACATTCTGGTCTACAGCAAGAGTGAGGCGGAGCATGAGCAGCATCTCCGTATAGTTCTTCAGATCCTCATAGAGCACCAGTTATATGCCAAGTTCAGTAAATGCGAGTTCTGGCTCGATCGTATTTCGTACTTGGGTCATATCATCACTCGAGGAGGAGTAGAAGTGGATCCCCAGAAGATTGTGGCTATTGAGTCATGGCCAGTGCCCAGCACAGTTGCAGAGGTTCGTAGTTTTCTTGGATTGGCTGGCTACTACCGGCGGTTTGTTTCAGATTTTGCTCAAATTTCAGCGCCATTGACGCAATTGACCCGCAAGGATGTGCAGTTTGCTTGGACAGCAGAGTGTCAGAGTTCTTTTGAGCAGTTGAAGCGAGGCCTGATAACAGCTCCTATTCTCACGCTTCCAGATGGGACCGGAGGATTCTCAGTGTACTGTGATGCTTCAGGCAGAGGTTTAGGATGTGTTCTGATGTAGCATGGGAAGGTAATAGCTTATGCGTCACGACAACTTCGTGATCATGAGAGGAATTACCCAACCCATGACTTGGAGCTGGCAGCAGTGGTGTTTGCACTTAAGTTGTGGAGGCACTACTTGTATGGAGACAGGGTGGAGATTTTTACCGACCACAAGAGCCTGAAGTATGTTTTCACCCAGAAGGATCTTAACATGCGTCAGAGAAGGTGGCTGGAACTTCTTGTGGATTATGATGTTAACCTACAGTATCATCCTGGGAAGGCCAATGTTGTTGCGGATGTATTGAGCAGGAGAGCGGGAGTTTATTTTCTAACAGCGCAACCGGAGCTGTTAGCAGATCTTCAGAAGATGGGTATTGAAGTTGTTCTCCCTTCCAGTGTGGCCTTGATGGCTAGTATGCAAGTTCAGTCCACTATAGTCGAGAGGATCCGGATGGCGCAGTCGGCAGATTCCAAGCTTCAGCGACTCAGAGCAGAGTGTGAGGCAGGACGAAGACCAGAGTTATGCATTCATGAGGACGGTACACTTCGACATGGTAAGCGTCTTTGTGTACCTAGCGGAAATGTCCGGCAGGAGATCATGTCAGAAGCGCACAGTTTGCAGTATTCCATCCATCCCGGCAGTACGAAGATGTACCGTGATATCCGGCAGCATTTCTGGTGGAATGGCATGAAGCGGGAGATAGCTCGGTTTGTCTCTCGGTGTTTGGTTTGCCAACAAGTTAAAGCCGAACATCAGAGACCGGCTGGACTTCTTCAGCCCTTACCGATTCCAGAATGGAAGTGGGAGCATGTGACCATAGATTTTGTGACTGGACTACCTAGATCTCTAGCTGGTAGAGATGCTATCTGGGTTATAGTTGACAGGCTCACGAAAGTGGCTCACTTTCTTCCATTCAGAGTTGGTCAGTCGACGGCTCAGTTAGTAGAGATGTACCTCAGGCAGATTGTCAGATTGTACGGTGTGCCAGTCAGTATCACCTCGGATCGAGATTCAAGATTCACATCGCACTTTTAGCGTAGCTTGCAAGAGAGTTTGGGAACTCATCTCCAGTTCAGTTCAGCATATCACCCGCAGACAGATGGCCAGTCGGAGCACACGATCCAGACTCTTGAAGACATGTTGCGATCTTGCACACTTGACTTCGGTGGTTCATGGGAAGATCACTTGCACCTGGTGGAATTCTCGTACAACAACAGTTTCTAGGCCAGTATCCAGATGGCACCGTTCGAGGCACTGTATGGTAGGAAGTGCAGATCCCCGCTAGCCTGGGATGATGTTGGAGAGAGACAGATGCTCGGTCCAGAAATGATTGTCCAGACAGTTGAAGTGGTCAGGCGAGTCAGAGATCATCTTCGAGTTGCCCAAGATCGCCAGCGCCATTGGGCCGATTCTCATCGGCGCCCTCTCGAGTTTTCGGTCGGCAATCATGTATTCCTGAGGATTTTGCCTAACCGTGGCGTCATTCGTTTCGGCGTACGGGACAAGCTTAGTCCTAGGTATATAGGACCGTTTGACATTCTGGAGCGAGTAGGAGATGTATCCTATCGTCTCACTCTTCCACCGTCGCTAAGCGAGGTGCATGACGTGTTCCATGTATCCCAATTACGACGGTATATCCCGGACCCGAGCCACATCCTGGATCATTCGGAATTGGTTGTTGGTACCAACCTTTCGTATGAGGAGAGGCCCGTGTCTATATTGGACCGAAGAGAAAAGATCCTCAAGAACAAGACTATCAAGTTAGTCCGAGTTGCTTGGGGTCATCACTCTTTGGGGGAGTCAACGTGAGAGCGTGAGGATGATATCCGATCGCGATATCCCGACCTGTTTGACTCGTGAGGTATAATGTCCTTCTTATGCCTCATGCCTTCGATTCCTTGCTTGAATGAGTGATTGTCTGCCTAGTTATAGCTTGCATGTGATTAATGTAGCTTGTCATTGCTCCTCTAGCCTCTTGATTAAATTTCGAGGACGGAATTCTTTTAAGGTGGGTAGAGTTGTAATGCCTGTGGTTCGTATTACGTATTTTTGGAATACGTGTACGTATTTAATCTTGTATTGCATGATTTCCTGGCTTGGCATTTCCTTCTTGGCTTGGTTTATTCTTGGTTCGGGTTGGTTGGTTCGGCTTGGCTTGGTTTTGATTGGGTTCATGATGAACCCAAGGTGAACCCCCTACCTACCACCACCATTTGTATTTATTAGCCCTCTTCATTCTCTCTCTTCATTATTCATCTTCTTCTTCCTCATTTACTCCCTTCACCTACCTAAGAGAGAAGAGAGAGGTCTAGGCAAGTGCAACTTGCTTCCACAAGAGAGCCCATTTTATTGTTCCATTAGCTTTTCCTCATGTTTCTAAGACACATTAGAACTTGTCATTTTCCATTTTGAGGCTTTAATTTTTGTAGATCTAGAAATTAGTTATTTTCGGATTTTGGTGGTTTTGATCTTTTAAACTTCTTTGTTTTCAAGTTTTGATGGTTCCATGTTGTAGAAAATTTTATTCTACCCAATTTTGACCCTTGAAAAGTTGGATTTGGACTTATTTTGACCGAGTTATGAACTTTTGAAGCTTTGGGTTCAACCATGGAGTTCCTGCTGATTTGGAAAAGACAGTGAGCAGTGCACGAGCTTTTTAGCTTGTGCCACTGAGCTACGCGCGCTCTTTAGCGCAGCGCAATCGACCCCATACGCTGCCTTTTGGGAGCGTATGACTCGCATACGCTCGCTTGCTTGACAAGGAGTCGTATGGACCCCATACGCTGCCTTTTGGGAGCGTATGACTCGCATACGCTTGCTTGCTTGACAAGGAGTCGTATGGACCCCATACGCTGCCTTTTGGGAGCGTATGACTCGCATACGCTCGCTTGCTTGACAATGAGTCGTATGGAGTACATACGCTGCCTTTTGGAGGCGTATGACTCGCATACGCTCGCTTGCTTGACGAGGAGTCGTATTGAGTACATACGCTGCCTTTTGGAAGCGTATGACTTGCGTACGCTGACTTGAGCGTAGCCTGACTTGAGCGTAGCCTGACTTGAGCGTAGCCTGACCTGAGCGTATGCTGACTTGAGCGTAGCCTGATTACCCTTGATCTTCTATAGCCTTGCATATTGGTATTTTATTAGGTATTTAACGTCCATTTTATATCCTTACGCCTTTTGTCCTGAACTTGATAATCACGAATTTACTTCATATATTTGTAATTGATAATTGAGCATGACGTGATAGTGACCTGTAGTGGTGCACTCCTGACATAATAACATGACATGACCTGATAGTGGCCCGTCGTGGCGCACTCCTGACAAGTACACTTGGCATGATGACCTGACATGATTATCTCGAATAGCTGTTGTGACGGCTACCTGACATGATATGACCTGTATAATCTGGACACCGTGGGCGATTGTGTTTGTATAAATAAACCAGTCCTGTCTTGCATCATGTCTAAGACAGGGACTCCTGAGTACCACGGTCAGGAGTACCTACTAAAATGGACTAAGGCTAATAACTAGATTAATACATTAGTCATGACGAGATTTTCCAGCTACAGGCAATCCCGTTACCTGGGCATGCCTTGGGATCTGTAGCCTGCCGTCGAGTAGGGCACATTTCTAGCACACTGTCATGTGTTGCACCCTTCAAGCTACCTAAGGGTACATTCGTTTCCTGGACGATGTACCCACCTGAATTTAACTCTAATCTTTTAACCCGGGTAACCTGGATGGTCTGCAGGGCTTGTGGCTGTGGAATAATCTAACTGCATCTTGTTAGTAATTAGGCTTGTGACAACCCTAGTTAGTTAAAGTATCAAGCCGTAATTCTTGCTTGGCCGTGAAGTGATTGGACGGAGTCTAACCAGTCTAGTCTTGCCCTGATCCTGTTCCAGATTATTGAATGACCAGAATGCTTGCATTTATTTTACCAATAAATGGTGAGAATTCCAAGTTATGTTTAGACGAAGGGTTACAACCCCGGTCCTTGTTTGGTTTACGGGTTGTAACCTAGTTATCTGAAAAGTTCCATGGTTATCTCGTCGTATATCATCCTGGTGTATTTTCTTTATTTCCAGTTCTTACTTTATTTTTATTTTGTGCTGATTGCTGGTTTTGGTTCTTAAGTGAAGCCTTCTTTGTGGCATTTGCTCTTTCTGGGGTCTGACCCAGCTGGTTTTGTGTGGCCAGATTTCGGAGCAGCTCCAGAGGATCTACCGACCTTCCAGCCAGATGGTGAACACTAGAAGGAATCCTGGCAACGAGTGGATTATTTTGGCTCTCCCACTCTATTGTGAAAATTATTCTTTTGAGGCGTTTAGCCGACGAGCACCTGTTTAGCTCGATTGCACTTTTACTTATTGTCTGCCTACGGGCTGTAACATGATTAACAGATCCTAGGGTTGATCATGTATGACTAAACTCTTGCTAGTCCTGACATTTTGTAACGACTAGCTTCATGATCAGCTGAATATGTAATATTTGGGACGCCTTACTATTGTATATTTAATGATCATACATCTTGTGACTTTTACTTACTTGCTTGTGATTGAGACACTAGGCTTGTTCATGACCTTAAGAAACTGTTGGCTTGTAGATAAACCCTCATGTATCTAGACAGCCGTGACCGTATAGCGAGATGGATTCCATTTCATATACGTAGCTGGCTATGTCTGCCCCCGCTCTCCAGTATTCTGGTTCTGGGGCGTGACAAAGATGGCGCCACATCTCTTTTATTGTAAATATTCAAAACTTCTACTCTTTTGTATAAATATACTAAATTCATCACTCTATATGAAATTGTTTGACTAAAATATGTCAAACTTGACTTACAACTGACGAAACCAAAATGAAATAATATCGTTCCATACATCATCCCTTGTTACAAGAAATCACTTTCAAAAGAAAAGCTTCAAGATATCAAAAGAGCTTCTCTAACACCTATAGACTCAAAGTTATTTCGTACATCTGCAAGGAGAGGGTCAACACATATGAAAAAAATGTACCCACGAGTGGATCAACCCAACTCATCTAAACCAATACAGTAATCTTGTGAAAGCATTTGAAGTTTTTATGTTATCTTTCTATTGCTCTAATGCTCAATTAATAATTCATAATGAGGAGAATCAACGAATATCACTTAACAATGATTTTACCCACGACCAACTTTTTTTATCTGTAAACAAGGATTAAAATACAATATTGGATCCCATATTTTCCCATCTCTGTAAAGAAATATTAGAGATCACGTTTGCAAGCGTCACAAGTCCGTTCCTACATCAATTGGTTATATCTACAAAATAATTGATATTAGCACTCAACCAAACTATATGATGGTCCATGGATGACTCTCCATAATTGGACATAGCCTTACACTACATTAGTAAGGGCGGCGTACATCACAAACTCTCCTAGTCTGGTAGTGAGCCCAATTGTGGATTTTTGTACACCCCTGCGCAATCTTCATCCTTCGAAGATATGTGATTACAATGTTCCTCCTAGTCCGACAAGATTCCGATGCCACGAATATCGTTCAAGGAACCAAACTTCGTGTAAAAGTTGTCTATGATCGTGCATATGCAACTAACTATAAAACATAATATGTATGATAGTGAAAACTTCCAATAATTGTATAACACATATTCCATTTTCCTCGTTCCTCAAGTCGCAACTCGTAAACCACAACCACCTGGCGACGCAATGGCCTCAAAACATTATTGACGACTCAATGGTCCCAAACAATTTCCAGAATTAATTTCCATCATAAAGACTTAGAATACATTTATACTTTAAGCATACATTATAGAGCCTACATTTCAATTCTTGTTAATTAACAAGTGATGTATCATTTCATACTAGTCTTATCATCAGTCTATGGTTACATCATTTCTAATATAACAAGAATAAAAAGGATACATGTTATCTCTGTTATCTCGATTTTTTTTTATTACGACGTCATCGACAACAGAGACATAGAAAAGGAAATGGAAGAGAATTCTTTACTTAGAAGTGGAGATAAAGGAAAGAAGGGTTCAAGTCAATCACTAGATTGAAGAAATGTCGAGACAGAGACATTCTTTTACAATGACCAATTCTCGCCTTAGCTTTCTCCTGAATCGGACCGAAAGAGTTTCAGCACACTTCTTTCTATCTGTTTCAGCACACTTCCTTTTATCTTCCTCTCTCATTCTCTCGAAAGTTAGTATGAATGTAGCACAACAAAAAGAACGGGAGAGGGACCTCAACTGATTTGTTAGGAAGTTATGGAAGATAACTCTAACATATTATTCCTGATCATAAATGCCGAACAATTTTCCAAAGATACGATTTGATATTATGCGAAATCTTCTTAATGGATATAACGATACAAGTGGGCATCACCCAATAAACTATTACATCCAACCCAATTAAGCAAGTCCGCATCAACACCAAAATCATGCGGTTTTCGCACAAACCCAACACTTAGCACATCCCATTTTTTTTTAAAAAAAATTCCTATTCTACCCTTGCTGAGCACACCCCATGCTCCCCTTCCCTCCCCTCTCCCGCCCACCCCGCCCGCCCGCCCGTCCGCCGGCCGACCCTCCTCCTCCTCCCCCGATCAGCCTCCTCCGACGACGATGACCCTCCCCCTGCTCCCCTCCCCTCCCCTACCCCCGCTCCGCCAATACCGACCCCCCCGACCCGCCTCCTCCTCCTCCTCCCCCTCCCCCGCTCCCCGATCCTCCTCGAGGGGAAGGGGAGGGGAGGGGGGTCGGAGGAGCAGGGTGGTCGGAGGGGAGGGGGAGCATGGGGGCGGGGGGGGGGGGGAGGAGAAGGAGGATCGGGGAGGGGGGTCGGAGGAGCAGGGTGGTCGGAGGGGAGGGGGAGCATGGGGGCGGGGGGGGGGAGGAGAAGGAGGATCGGGGAGGGGGGGGAGGGTCGGGGGAGGTGGAAGAGGAGGAGGAGGAGGCGGGTCGGTGGGAGGGAGGGGTCGGCGTCGGCGGAGCGGGGGGGGGGGAGAGGGGAGGGGAGCAGGGTGAGGGTCGGCGGAGTGGGGGAGGGGGGTCGGGGGAGCAAGGAGGAGGGAGGAGCAGGGCGGAGGAGGAGGGGGGTCGGGGGAGGAAGGGGGGAGGGGGAGCAGCAGGAGAGGTCGGGGGAGGGGGAGGGGGGTAGAATAGGTAATTCACAATTTTTTTTATGTTGGGATGTGCATAGCAATGGCTTGGATGCGGATAGCCGCACCCTTCGACTGGGCTATTCAAGATGGCAAACCAACATTCTAAGTTACAAAAATGCCACAGCTAGGAGCGGGGGCATTACAATCTACCTATAGTATCATAGCCTTCTTGGATTCTCCTCTGTCATTGATGATATCATAGAAACTCTAAAAGCAGGGTTTCCTAAAATTTGCTAGTTAATTGACATGATAGAGATATGTGGTTTGCTTATGGTCCACCATATTATGTTATGCATGCATTGTTGAGATTGACAATCATATTTGTGTCCTAATTAGGGTTTGTAATTTTCTTTTACTTCTGCCATGGATATCTCTTGCTTGCGATTGGTCTATGGGTGTAGTTTGTACATATATGGTTCTGGTCAAATAAATTAGATAGGTTAATTAGCATGAATACTAGGGGAAAGCACTTAATACTCAGGTGCGTTTGATTGCAAGGTGGAAAATATAGGGAAAAGAAATTAATTCTATGAAATTATTTTCCTAGGAAAAAAAATTCATGGAATTTCAAAAAAAAATTCATGGAAAACTTAATTTGGGTGTTTGCTTGCCATTATTTTCAACGAAAAATAGTTATTTTCCATAGAAAATAATATTTTCCTATGGGTTGAACAAGTTTTATTTTCCACAATTTTAGATAAAAATATGGACAATGATAGTTTTTTGGAAAATAATTCCATGGAAAATATAAGCTATCAAACACTACAATTGGTGGAAAATTTGTGATGGAAATATTTTCCATGGAAAAAAAAATCCCAATCAAACACAGCCATTAGAAGTTCGATAAATATTGGGAAGGGGGTTTACACTTGCATGTTGATCTACCATCCATGAATAAGAATCAAGTATGGGACTTGTTCATATGCTCGTAAGTCTGGATGAGCAAAAAAATTTGGTTCTGGTTTCAACCGTCTGATCAAATCCAATGGTCTGGATTGTCTCAGGATAAGGAAGGGATATATAAGTTAATTCGAGAATGGATTCTTTTGAGGAGATCCATATCGGTTCGTTCTCGTGATCTTGTCTTCGGTTAATCCAGTGCTAGTTGCTAACATTTGGATCTCTGCAACTACATAACATTAATCGATTGATCGATTTAAGACCATCTGAGGTCATCATTTTAAGGATCGATATCCGATCATAACCCGTATCTTCATGATACGGGCACGCGTTCTTAGCCACGGACAGACGCACATACCCGTGTTGTGCTTGGCACGCACACGTACGTAGTTAACATGTCGGCATACGCGCGCCCGTTCTTAACACTCCACGGTTCTCCACACGGAACCAGGGGCTAAAACCCTTCCTTCTTTGATCCAACAACATGAAGCAGATGGTATTTTACTGAGAACTGTACTCTGTCATCGAGACACTGTATCGAATTAGTACGCTCTGTGTCCACTTTAAACCGTCTACTTAGAAGTTGACAAACACATTTGATTTTGCTCTCCATCATCTAACAAGGAACATCAGCTAAAAAGGAAAAGAAAAAAAGATTTATTTCTCTATACCAAAAAAAAAAATGGTGTGAGCATTTTGCATACATGCACCTTATTCTCGTGTTCTGATGCAATGTTCTATAATACAAAGGGTTCAGAACCGACAGGGGTATCCGATACTAGGCTTCCTTCTGACATGCGCCTCGCCCTCACTGGTTCAACAGGCATCCGATTGTGATGCCCACAAGTGCCACGAAAACTACGAACAAGAAGGGGAACCCCACCTGAACCCTGGCTGCGCTTTTCCTTCTCAACAGAAACTGAAAAGAGAACCCGAAATGTCACTCAACAGAGCCATTTGAAAGCAGGGTGTGTCAAGTTATGATCACAAGATATCGGTAGAAATAATTTATAAAAGAAACGGAAAAAGCAAACACTGAGCATACTGGAAGAATTCCCATGTTTACTAATTGCAAGGCACATCGCGTACCAAAAGGTTTAGGTGAATTATCACATTCCAAGAAACCTCTATTAGAGTCTTTCGTCTAAAGGCACTTACTATTTCTCGTCGCAACTTATCCTTCTCTTGATCGACCGAGCTCTTCTCTTCCCTCAGAGTTGCAATCACTTTATTTGCCTGCAGGAACATTTCGTTCTAATTGGATTAAATATAAATAGTTTTAAAAATTATGCAACTGCAACTAAGAATTTTGAGAGGATATCGGAAGCTGCTGCCTTTGCCAGCCACAACAGATTAATTAAAACAAATTCTGATTTAATTTGTCTGTGTTAAGTTGGCTTGCAAACTGACCTCATTTAATTTTGACTCGAGATTATTGATCTTCAATTTCAAATCCTCAACATCCTTGACCTGGAGAAATAAATCTTAGTTGTCAATGTAGGGATTTGCGTTAACATTTAAACCAACCTGCAAGAGTCAATACTGTATAATACAGTGGAAAACATAACGTCGAGGAAGTCAATTATTCACAAGTAAACACTCACTCTCCAACTCTGCTTATATGGCGGCCTAAAGTCCTCGCTTATGCATATTAAGAGGATACAATCAAGATAAGAACAAAAGTCTAGAATAGACAGCAAGGAATATAATAATTAAGATTCAAATGAAGTTTCTAACCTGAGATGGGGCAAGGTTCTCAGCTTCACACGGCGCTTGATCTTTTGAAACTGTAGTTTGTTTCAAATCAGGAGCTTCTTTCGAAGCAGGAGTTTCTTTCAACGCAGGAGTTTCTTGCAAACCAGGGATTTCTTTGAGAGCAGTGGTTTCTTTCAAAAATGGCACTTCATTAGCTTGTTCATGCTTTAAAGCTCCATTAATTGGTTGCAAAACTGGAGAATGAGATGGAGTAACAAGGATGACTCTCAATTTGTTTTCTTCGATATATCTGCCACTATCTTTTGAGAACTATTGAACATAAGTAGTGAGTGTCCATGGAACAAAAAAAGATTTAAGTATAGAACGTCAGACCGAAGTAATTTATATACGCACAAAGCTAGGTAGAACATCCTCATCTGCACTCCCATACGGAACAATTGTGCTTTGAACTAGAAACTTATCCTTCAATTGCATATCAGGTGGAGCTGACCGTTGGGCTTGCATTGTCACTAGATCAAGATGAAAATTCAAATGTAAGGATCAGAGAAAAGCAAAGTGGAAATAGTTAACTGTGCAGCCACATGCATAGAACAGGAAAAAAAAAACAGAATAAAACATGAAGTTGATCCATATAGCAACATTGAGTGTGACGGTATCATACCAGCTGGAAGTAGAGGCTGGATAACATGGTATCAGATGATAACAGCGAGGCAACTGAAAATAAACTAAATAGGAAAAGAAGGGTCTTGCACGGATACAAATACGATATAACACGATATGATCGTAAAAGAATGGTGCCAAGGGCACATCACTGGTTTTGGCGATGAGTGTCCACATTGTGTCCAATACGTATCCAACACGGGTACATGATACAATAAGGCACCAATTGGAGTATCCAATGCCTCCTACAATGTTCCATTCTGGTGGGAAATCAGGCATCCATGCCTGTATCATGTAGCATGGCCAGGGAAATCAACACATTACATTGGGTGCATCTCTCTGTTTGGTAGTTGTAGTTTCTTATAATTTTATAAATGTTCTCTACCTCATTTGTAAATAAAAATTGGTTGATTCAAGGAGTAAAGACACTAAGATAAGATGTTTGTGCAAGGCATATGCATGTACTCAGCCCTTCGTTGCAATTAGTCGACACAGTATGACGATCCATGGGAGTGATTATGGTTCCATTCCTTACTCAACTAGTCATTGAAAAGTCATACTTTTGGCTAAAATTCCTTCAAGCTATAGCTTGTCCTTCTAGGACATGCTTATTGTTGGTGTTGCTCCTCGATACATGGTATTCTAAAGACAATGCAGAAATCATTGCAATAGTTTGGCCCCTTTCTACTCCCCTATTCTTCAAAAATACCATGTTCAGTGGGTCACAAGTGGAGCCAACTATCACCTGGAAAAAAAAAATCTAACATCGATAAAGGCGTACCGTGTTTTTTGTAAATATCTACATATATTTGAGATTTTGTAAAATCTGCACCTGTTTATCTAATGATCAAGACCTTCTCACCTTAGATTTGACCTTCTTATTATTTCCCCCTACTTTTTAATTTTAACACACTCTTCACGATGCATTTGTTTCGAACAGACCCAACGAGAACATCTGAACAAGCTTTACAAGATGCCAAAAGATAATTGGGCTTTAAACTACTCTAAGAAATCTGAGGATATGATTAAAAGGACAAGAAGCCAAGTACATGTTAACAAGCTTCCTATGACATCCCCTGCTGAACAGTTGCTAACTTTTGTCCTCCATTGTAATTACAATTTACAGAAAGGAATCAGAAAACAGTATGCATATGCGGTAAATATCAGGAAGTGATGCCTACGAAGAAAATAATATGCTAGTGTGTATATACCTATGAAAACACGTTTAGACCTCGGTAAGATAACACCAGTGTTTGGTTGCACAGAGTATCGCTTGGGCATTGTGGTCTTGATCTGGTCAATATGAAAAGCAGATTCAGCTGCAAATATAATTATTGTTGTAAAGCTTTTCCTACGATAAAATATGATGGTATTTACACTTCAAGGGCCAGGACTCCAATTCAGGTATTTGAAGTAAAGGCAACCAAGGCTAAACTGGCATAAGTAATTACTTTAAGAAAAGGCCAAACAAGAGATAATAAGTACGGTACCAGCTCACAATAATGATGTATCAGAAACCTAAAGTAGAGGTTATGATAGAATGTACAAGTGGGAAAAAGATGGCATGTCACTTAAAATGGTTGCCCAGATACATGAGGCACAATCAATAACTTTCGGAGCACAGTTTTAACTAACATCAAATTTAATATGAATGTAAACTTGAAAGAATAAGAATGTGTTAACCTTGAAAGCAACATATTCATGAGACTTGTTGACAAGTTGCACCGAACAGGAACTTTTCTTCTTCGCCTCAACTAGCAAAAGATTTAAAAAGAAACAAAATTTGAGTTATGCAGGAGTAGAACTGGAATCTACCTCTATATTTGGAATGTAAAAGATCAACTAAAGGATGGCAAGTAAATAAAATCTAACCAAGAAGGGCAAGAACAGAGCAGGTAAACAACAACAAATGCCTTCATCCCAATTTTTTTTGGGTAAGCTATTTGAATCCTCTTCTTCAATTCGGAATAGTTATTAAGGGCCATCTCTGTGGTGTTAGGAGATAACATATCTTTCTTTATAAAATAGAGGTACCAAAGTACTTATCATTGAAACCATTGCTATGTACTTGGACGGTTGGACTGTCGGAAATGCCACACAGGTGTCAAGTGTACTAGTGTATGCAGGACCTTTCAATTACTCTGAAGCAGTGACACATTCACATCAATAGATGTGTATGCAAATATGTTTATATATGAAGAATTGCAAAATCAACATGACCAACCCGAATTTTACTTCGAATGATCTAAACTTGACAAGTTCCATAATTCCACACTTACAATTGAATGTAGGACGAAATCATATTAATACGATGATTTAATGTATTATTGAAGTTTATTGAAGTATTCTCGTAATTGTCTAAGTGTCATCTTAATGATATATAAAAAAATATTCTACTTCAAGTGACCCTACTCAATGTGAGAGTAGATGAGGTGGCTCTTAACAGAGCTGAATGGAAGATAATGATCCATGTAGCTGACCCAAAAAAAGTTCCGGGGGAAGGCTAAATTAATGTTTCTTGTAAGTAAACAAACAAGTCGTTACTGCAGTTGTTTATAAGAGGATAGTGCAAAGTGCAATGTCTTTAGATACAAACAGCAAACTGCATAATCCAGACGAATATTA